>VWPW01021686.1:2907456-3039503 GCA_013389825.1 Crypturellus undulatus
CGCGGGTAGCGCCCTGCCGGCGAGCGGAGCGGCGGCCGCGCTGCTGCGCGCGGAGCCCTGGACGCGCCGCGCTACGGCTTACCGGCGCGTAGGGAAAGAAAAATATTGCTGTGCTGTGGCAACTGGGCTAGCTGGAGCTGTCTGGCCGTATTTCTTATGTAAATATTTAGTAGAAAAAAAATAAACGCTGTTTCACTGTAGCGGAGGTTGCCTTTACTTAGAGATTTCTTGTTATTTAGATTGAAGTTTAAAAGGATCATGAGGTGCTGGGGGCAGGGGAGCTTTGAGAGGTTTGGCTATAATTTGAGAGGTTATCTCAAACATAGCTATAACAGTGTTTTAGCATTAATTCTGTGCAGATTGTAGTAGTGCACATTTATTGCATCAAATCGCACTTGGTATTAAATCCGTATTGATTTGCATGTGTGCAGAGTGGTTGCTGTCTTGATTTCTTTTACAATGCAAGCTTAAAACCTGTCTGTTGTGGATGAATTCCAGTTTCCTTTCAAGCTCCTGGGGAGATTTGGCCTTAATTTTAGTAACTGCTAGCCACTATACTGCCCCAAACAATTTATAGTACTTAACATACAAATTTCATGTATAATATATAACATAGCACATAGCCTCTGCTTATGAGCCAGACACATAATGCATTATAGGATATTAAAACACTTAAATATCTAAGAGGCTCCTGCATTCACAAGCAGAGAAATGAATCCAGCATTGTAGGTAGGAAACTTTCAATGGCTTCTTTGGGATTTGTGTCCTGGGAATGCATTATCGAGGCTGCTCGTAGTCAGACTAAATAGACGCAGCGCATTGAGTAAGAATGGGAGAACATGCACCATCTGTATAAATGACTGTATAAAAATGGAACTTTCTTACTCATCGTAGACCCTTTGTATCTCAGATACTCTGATTCATAATTGCTTAGTTTACCAACTAAAATAAAATTTTAGGCTCCTGTTACCTTGGCAGCTGCTGACACAATTATGGTGGAGCAAGCCGGAGAATATTGTGGCTCTTCCATTTTCCTTGCTAAGTTCCAGTTGAAGAATTTTAATTAGTATTTGAGCCAGAAAGAGAGCAGCATGATGTGAAAATTCCAGGTCCAGTTTGTAGGGCTGTCGGTCCTGAGAAGCCTCTTTTTATTTCTAAACTAAGCAAATGGCATACTGAAAATTTTAAAGAAGAAAATAAAACAGCGATGTTGAAATAAAGCCGTCTTTAGTCAATATCCACAGAGGAACTGTGTAAATTATAACACTGCTCCCTTTTATCCCGCTGAATGTGCCCCATTCATGTGTACTAACGTTGAATCAAGCAATTCTCCTGTTCTGAGACCACATGTGTTTTACGGTGCCCCCTGCACCAGTTTTAATTATGTGGCAGATCTAGTTGGATTCAGCACCTGCAAGTCTTTCCTTTGGGAGCTCCAATTAGCTCGCAATGCATTTACTTGATTGCATTCTTTAAACAAAAGTATTTTTTTCATCTGAACAACAGGAGTATTAAAGCGTAGAATAAGAAAGGGTTTTAACATGGTAAGCAGTGTGTATGCTGTTTGTATATCCATTTTCCATAAACTAATGGGGAAAGTGGTAATCCTGAAACCTAATTTCTTCACGCTCACGGCAGATGTCTGTCCTGTGTTAGTCTTTTTCCTTACAGCTGTTTCATAAGTGCCGCCTCTTGTCTCTACAGAATGCTGTTTGTTTAATAATTTCCTGATATGCTATCTTCAGGATAACATATTTAGTTTAACTCTTCTGGTACACGTAGGTGCATTCTTTATGGCTTGTAACAGAGAGTTGTTTTCTTTGAAGAATCTAGTTAGGGCTATTTTTTTGCCTCTCAGCTGGGGTCCTAACAGGAGTTCTGTTTACTAAACAAAGATATACACATAAGAAACATTTCAAAATTATTTTAAATATTAATTGTTGCAGGTACGCTTCGTTCAGGAAAGTTTGTACAATCCAGTGGTGCCGGCTGGAGCAGTGCTGATGTGAAAGCCGGGAGCGCAGGACCTAGGGCGAAGCCCTCTAGTGGCAGAGGTCACCGCTCGTTTAAAGCAGGTTGTGTTTTATCTCGGCTCGCGGCGGGGAATGAAGTGCCTTTCAGCAAGGCGCAGGCAGCCGAGGCACTGCCCGCCTTACATCAGCCTCCCGTGGTGTTCATGATCTGAAGCGCGAGCGAAGCAGCGGCGGAGGCCTGTAGTACAGTTTTGCTCCTACTCTCGTGATTTCTGTGATGAAAGGAGCACTGGAAGAACAACAGTCTGTACCAGCAGAATTTTCTTATTTTCCCCCCCCTACCCCTCGTCCCCAATATCCAATCTTTAGCTAAGGTTTCTTTTTCCAGACAGCTTTATACTAGCATATTTTATCAATGACTATTAAAGCCATTTTAGGATATGGATTCATTTTTCTGTTTTTTTTGTTTGTTTGTTTCTTTGTTTAGTTATGACGATTTGTATCAGCTACTATGTTGGGTAAACTCAAGTAGGAGTTCAGTGATAGTATGGGATACAAATTCAACGTACCAACCTTATATCTATAGACACACTTGGCTAGTAAAGGTGCGGACAATAGTGTTCAAACTAACCTTTCTCACAGACACGAGACCTGTGCTTAGAAACAAAAGATTGAGGAGAGGAGTACCTGAAAAATAAATATGTTCTTTCATGACTAGGAATCCACAGAAAACTGAGCCAAAGTCCTAGTAAACATCAACTAATCTGATGAAGTCCAATGAGCACAAGTAGACGTGAATGAAATAAATTAATGTTTCTGTTGTGTTAGGGACCTTTCAAGGTTTTAGTGAGGCAGGGAACGCCTTTGGAAACAAACTCCTCTTTCTTGTGCAGGTGATGGATATTTCTGTTCTGGGTAACAGAATGAACAGTTCATTTTTCCCCTCATAGGAAATGTGTCAGAGCCCAATAATTATTAGATGAAAAATGATACCTCTTAAACATCCTGCCTAGGTAAAACAAAACAGATTTATGCTTTATCCAGAATGATGAGGCAATTATTAGTATTTTTTTTCATTACCAAAGGATAGCTGTTATTACTGGCAAGCTTGTGCTCCACTAAAAGCTAGTTATCAACTCAAGATAACATTCTCTTTCAAATCTTCTGCCTTTCATAAAAGTTTATGAAACTTTTTTTCTACAGTAACCATTCTTTTTTTATTAGATACATTATTGTTTCTGTCTCTAATGTTGCACACATTGTTCTTCTATAAATATTGTTCAATTTCAGTGGAATTTTTCCTGGATTATACCAATGTTCATCCTAGAAAAATAAAGCTCAATTTGGAGAAAAAGCTAAACGTTTATTTCGTTTAGACATTTGCTGCTGATGCAATGGGCCTATTATCTATTTGCCAATATTCCATTTTTAATAGCATCCCTATTCCATGCATTGCCTGCATAGTAGCCCGTTGTTTATAGTTGCCCTCTTCACAGAGTAGAGCATGTTGCAAACCGAGCACTCTGCAGTAGCTTTATTTGCCAGTAAACTGAGGAAGATAACTTAACAAACAGTAATAATTTGACTATAAGGTTTATCATGAGAAGAATGTATTAGCCAAAACTCTCTGCCTAGAAATGGAAGGAGAAAGTGTGGAGAAGAGCAACAGCCATTTCTGCCCTTTGAGCAGAGGGATCATCTGTCTCCTCTCCCACAATATTCACCCAAATTTGCTACATTTTATGGGAGATTTTTTTCAGGAATACAGAATTGAACTCTCCATTCCTAGTTATTCATGCCTGAAGATCAGTTCATTCCTGCATTTTTCTAAGCTATTCTTGTTTTCCTCATGTTTTGGGTTACCTGAGAAGCTCTCCAGATCTCAGTGTAAAAAGGAAGGTAACCTCAGCACTCGATTGTATTTCAGCCCTCCCAAGGCAATAACTGGCTGCATCAGGGCATGATCCATGAAATTCCAGAGACCAGAGAATTACTCCCAAAAGGCAGCTCCATTTTTTTTTCCTTAAGATGAAAGAAATACTAAACTTGTTTTCAGTTGACTTCTTTGAATAATAGTATCCTCTTTTCTGTTTCTTTTCAAATACTGAAATAGATAATTCAGTGCTTAGACCTGGTACAAACCAGGAGTAATTCCACTGGGATGAAACGACGCTGTGGACACAAGATGTGGGAAATGATGGGATCACTTTGTTTGGCTTATGTCAGGTTACAGTGGCACTGGTTTTGTACTTCTTAGCTCTACCTCACAAAAGAACATCTGTGCAGCAGCTCTTCCACATGCAGCCAACTGTCTCCGCAGGCGCCTCGCGATGTGCCCATCTTGCAGCCCTGCATGCTGAACATGAGCATACCTGTTTTCAGGAGATGAGCATACCGGTTTTCAATCTTTGTTACTCTAATTGCTCTAATTGCATCACTATTTTATGCCTCATTTTGCCTGCCCACCACTCACTGTCTTTGTTACTTGAAAGCACTTACTTTGGGCACTTTAGCATAGATGAAAGATGAAGAAAGAAATGTTAGCAGCAAAATTAGTTTCTTTGATTCTGTTCTCAAGCCTGTCCTTGCCAATATTCTCATGAACCCAAAGAACTGAAAGCGTCCAGCAGCCCCTAAATGTTGGTCAGCCAAGCTCTCAAAGAGGCTTATAGTCTCTTACCCTTTCTGAGGCACTGAAACTATTGGAAACAGGTCATAGTTTTGAAGGTAGCCTTCATGACCTATGGATTTGTGAAGCCTGGAGAGATACTTTAGTGCAGTTGACCTTGAGAGTTACTTCAGTGGGAGTGTTCAGAAATTCTGGTGGAAAACAAATGGAAAGGGAAGAAGTAAATATTTAGTACAGGAGACTAAGGTAAATCAGGAAGGAGATAGTGAAGGCAAAGGCACTTTTTTGCTGTGCTAACTATGATTTATATTAAATGATCTAGCAAAATGTGAGTTACTATGGTCATTTTGATCAGTGACAAAATGCATGCTACTTGAGACCATTAAACGTTAAGATACACTAATAAATTTTTACTAGCAAACTCTCCTGCCGCTAACCACCAAAATATGTTTTTACTACTGTTCCAAATGAATAAGCTGTTCCTGAAAAAGTAGTTTTTACAAGTATAAACATTATGCAACCATAATATTGGGATTTTTAGCAATAGAAAGGTAAGCAAAGTCATATCTCTTGTATCATTACATTAGCAAAATTTCTTAGTAGCGATCCTTAAAATTACTTTTTAAAGGCTTAGGGTATAAAATGTATATTCCAGTAGATTGCAAATACATTTTTCAGCACATAGAGATTTTAGGTAATTGTTGCTACTTTTAAAAATGCAAAGTTCCATTGGGAACCTCAAATGATTTTTCCGTAGAATTTAGCAAATGCATTATTGCCTTATATTTGTTTTGAAGAAGTTATCCTACTTAAGAACCAAAATTAATTACTCCAGTGCATTGTATTTCTATTTGCTTGAAATGAGTTACTGAGCAGGGGAGTGTCTGTGAGGGAGAGGTTTGGGGCAGGGTAAACACATACAGGACAAACATAAGACTGGGACAGCCTGGCTGCAACGATTCGTCACTTCTCCCTGGTGTTTGCCGTGACAACAGGAATGCTCTGGCCAGCCACACACAAAAACCCCAGAAAAATCATAGGGATTAGCAAAGACACTGCCTGTTTGAGACACAGTAGCGCCCAGTACCACAAGGTTCAAACAAACGACTCATCAGTAGTAGCCTCTCCAGGTTATTTCCCTACCATTTACAGCCAGAAGGAGGTGGTGACAAATTATGAATTGTTGCTAGAATTTATTCATTTTCTGTTTGTTTCAGCAGGAACAGCATTGGAATCAGGAAAAAGTACCAAAATATCAGACCTTTTATCACTTACAAGCTATTGAGTCACTTCCTTTTTTATAATGCCAGCTGCAAAATATAAGTGACGTTGACTTATATTTCACTAAGACTTACACCATGAAATTGATGTGTAGGGTTTAAGTGCAAGCTAGTCTTTACACTCATGCAAAGGGAATGGAACAACTCACATGACTGAAATAAAGCATATGTTCTTCTAATTTGCTGAATTAATGCTTCATTCTTCATTAAGTCGATAGGAAAGATCCAATCATTGCTTCAACCTTGCAGATTGAGGCCAGTGAGTCTGATCCAAACATACTGTAAGTCAGTGGGAATCTGTCTAACGCAGCTCTTATCAACTTTGTGAATGTGCAGACTTCTACATATTTTTCAGAGAATATGCAGATTGCTTTAAATGCTTCACGTACAGATGCTACATTCAGCAACTTTTTGGTTGAAACCCTTCCTATACAAGGTAGAAGAATTCCATGGACCTGCTGGATGAAAGCAGTGCTGTTGGCTGCAAAGGGGTTTCAAGGGGTCGTACAATACAATATACATATGGAAGAAGTGAGTGGAGAGAGGAAGGAAGCAAAATGTATTAACATAAAATGTAAACTCTTCATGCCATAAGAGAGATTCTCTTTATATTCTAGTAATGGGAGATTTGGATGGATTTTGCCATAGAAGTTGCCAATAGAAATATTTAGGGATATGTAATAGTTATATATATTAGGATTATGTAATTTAGCATTTCTAGTAAGCTATATATCAACAAAATAACAACCGGTATATCATTAAAATTTGGCAATTGGGAAAGTAAAAAGATAAATATTTTCTTATAGCTAGAAACAAATTAAGGTGCAGAGTGAAATCATACAGCCATTGTGAATGCTGATAGTAAACAGGTAAAGCTACATGCTATGTACAGGAAAAGCTTTGTTATGTTTTCTGGATATTTTCTGTGGGACATTTTGGTTGTAATGGATAGGATGACTTCTTTAAAATACTTAAATTGTTTTTGTCTTCTTGTTCAAAAGTGTCATCTCTTTGCAGCGGAAGAGAAAAAAATCATATATTGAAACAGTAAAAATAAAGCTACTGCAGGAGTGAGTCATTGCAAATGAGATTGAGGAATGCCCGTCACAGTACACCAAAAGCAGAAGCAGGATCACTGCGCCTCTGAGCAGCACTGCTCCCAGCCCCATCGTGGCTCACAACAAAGGTATTAGAAGGGACCTCCTGCCTCCGTGGCCTGCTGGCATTGCTTTGCATTGACTGCTGTTAGAGCCCTGTAATCCTGAGCCCTGGGATCTTGTCCTACATGTTTACCCCACTTGGTATGCCTCTTAGGAAGTATTTAAAATGGAAATGAACTGTAATCTTTGGATGTGTTTATTACAAAGGGTGTTAATCCCTTAAAACCCGTATTTATTTATTTTTTTTAAATAAAGTTTATAAAAAGGAATGTTCAATCTTAGACTTTATATTTGACAGTTTGGCCAGTTAAATTTGATTACTGCCCGGTAATCTACCTAGTAATTTGGTAGTGTGTCAAGGCAGCAGTACTGCCACACACGTTCACGGAAAAGCACAGAGTAACAGCAGCCACCAGGCAAAAATGGCATGTTTATAATAAATTTGAACTGGGAGCCTTTATATCTGTAATGTAATATAGAAAATGCAATAAAATTTTGCATTTTAGAAGCCTGATATAACAACAATACATGATTTCATTTTGAGGTTATCTGGGGATAAATATTAAAACAAATATTGTATAATTAAGAAAAGGCTCATTAAAACTATCATATTCCATCCTACCTTAAAGCTCATTGTTGCTGGATTGAAACATTTTGAAACTAAAATTCGAGAATATGCCGCTTTCATTTTTCTTTCTTTTTTTTTTTTTTCCAAATATCTGAAATGCGCCACTAAAAGGAGGCTCCACCTGAGCAAAGATAGCAACCTTGAGACCTTTCTGCACCATTAACAGACAGAACATCTGGAAACTGATTATTTAAGCTAATAAGATGCCTGAAACCTTATGGGGAAAATGTTTCCTATTTAATCCACAGTGAAACAGAGTTAGAATGTATTCACCCAAGCTAGACTTAGTGAGTTAAACAGCATTTCTGTTAGAAGAATGAGACAAATCCAGTTCTGTTGAAATCCCTAGCCATAGACACAAGATTCCTGCAAAGTGAGTAAAACAAACATAAGGACATAGCAAAATAAGGTGTTTGATGTGTTTTGTTTTGTTTTGCTGATGCATATGATCAAAAAGTGAAAATCCTTAACATAACAATGTATTGAAAGACCAATAAATAGTCAGCTGGACTTTGGAACTTATTATCAATGCAATATAAAATTACTTCAGTGTTTTCCATTCTGTGTAGTGAAATATGTATAGC
Source organism: Crypturellus undulatus (assembly GCA_013389825.1). Lineage (NCBI taxonomy): Eukaryota > Metazoa > Chordata > Aves > Tinamiformes > Tinamidae > Crypturellus > Crypturellus undulatus. Next base: position 2,915,711 of record VWPW01021686.1, read on the forward strand.
ACTAGAGATTATTTTGGGGTTTTGTCTGTATACTGGTATAGGCCCATAAATATAACTAATGACAACCATCTATTCAATGTAATCCCTGCCACTTAAAAATGCAACAGTTAAATATGGAATACATCAAATTTGTGAAACTACTACAAAAAGTAGTATAAAACACTGGTTATATAAAATTGCTTCTTTTGAAGGTGGTAAAAAATCACCTATTTAGTTAAGAGTTCTAATCCTCACTCTTGCAAGAAATTCCCTATTTGCAGTTCCTTGTTCCCAATGCAAATGGCATGTAGGATCTTTGTGAAAATCACTGCTATTTTCAGATTATCATCTTTATCACTACTAGTAAACAGTTTTACAACACTATGATCATTTTTTCCTCTACATAGGATATAAAGACATAAAGTAGTGATGACATAGCAAGTATCAACAGAATTTCAGTTGTAGCTGACATGGTCATTTTAGTCTTCTTGCTTTCAACAGTGATAAATTGTCTCTGGAAGGCTGCAGAAAGGGTATAAATGTGAAATCAGTAGAACAACTTGTTTGTACGGTTTTGTGATAATATAAGGATATCTTTTTTTCTTAGGATTCAAATCCTTGTGCTAACTCTATGAATAGAACTTTATTCCTCTCATGGTTTCATTCAACAGGCTCTGGTTAGAGAAACAGATTTTCCAGCTGCAGGAATGTGCTTTTAATTTAGAAAATTAATGATTTTAAGCCACTACTGTCAAAAATAACCTCAATACATACCAGTTTACAAATTTCTGGATGATTTACTCCTGGGCCCAAAGGCAGTGTAGTGCGTGCGCCAGCCAATCCAGCTTATGAGTAACAGAGCCACTTCTAATATCTGTCATCCAGTGGGCCAGGGTGGCTTCCAAGTTTAGTTCAGATAACAGAACTGTAAATTAGGAATGTATTACTCATAACAAAAAGAACACCACAGATGATAATTTTTCTCAGAGTGTTAAATAGTTCTAATCTAACATTATACACAATCCACAAAACTATATTTTTAAAGAAAAATGCACCAGAGTTAAAATTCTTAAAGCAAAATTAACTTGGCTGAATAACATATTTCACATTTTGAAGTAAATATGACATGAAAAATGAGACTACACTAAGTTCTCCTCTGTTTAGCTAAGCATACATAGCAACAGAATTATTTCCTTCCTACTTTTACTTGAGCAGATTCCACATAATTAAAGAAATACCTTTACAATAATAATCATAATGATAATACTTCTATTTGTAAAATATTGACACATCAGAGTTTTGTATATGTCAGGTGTGGCTGAAATCTATTGCATCCTCATGTTAGAGGAACTGGGTTGCACTATTTTCAGAGATTCTGCATTACTTAAAACCAGTTGAAAGCCCTTTCTTCCTTAGGCACAATCGTCACGTTAATGAAAGAAAATGGTCAACTTTCCAGGAACATTTTATTCTTTTAAGACCTCTAACATTCCCAGGAGAGTATGCCATATCATCAAGCAAAGCGGCTTGGCGTGATAGATTCTGCTACACAGCATTACGTTCAGTAGAAAGTCATTTGTGAACAAATGAATTATGCTTGTGTTACTCGGTGTCATGTGGAAATGTTAATAAAACATATAATGGTAGTAGGCATCAGTCAGGAAAGTTTGGACTACTTTGCAGTGATTGCTTTCAGTACTTCATGTCACAAAATGAACATTTTGTGCAAGGCGTAAAGACTTGAGTTTGTGTTCAGATATTCAAAGCCCTTGAATAAGGGCTATAAAAAAGGGGGTATAAAAAACCCTCCCCTGTTAAAATATGGGTATATATATATATGAATGTGCATAAAATGTGTTTATATATGTGTGCTCACAAATAAACACTTGTGCATATGAAAGATGTACCCATACCAAACACTGTGTGTGTGTGTGTGTATGTATTATAAGTGTATATATATTTCTGCATGTGCACATACGTATAATCACGCAGCAATTTTGAGCCCTCTAGTGGTAAGAAATTTCTCAGTTAAGAAATAATTCTGCTAGTGTTTAAGTGTGCCCACTTAAGTGGCAGGTGACTAAGCCCTGCAACACTATTACTTCAAAGAAGTTCAAAATAGCACCATGCAATTGATGTCAGTCCATAGATTCACTTACAAGCGTTAAGAAAAACAGAGATCCAAAAATTAATATATTGCTTCCAGCTTGATACATTTTCTGCCTTTTCTCCATAGAAAATACAGTTCTATTTTTGACACCCAAATGATAATTTGATTTGTGATATTTATTTAAAAAAGAACAAAAACATCAGTTTAAATAGGGTCAAATGAATAAGACTATTTTCAAACACAGCATCATTTCTTTCAAACACTCATTAAATGCTTCCATAAATAAGCACTAGAGTGGTATGAGAAGAAAATTCTGCATTTCAAATTAGGACAGGACTGCTTATCAAATGACTTACCAATCCAGAAGCTATGATTTTTTTCTTCAGTAGCCACAAGCAGTGATTATAATCTGCCCTGTGAAGGTACTTGGGAGAGTTCTGTAACTTAGGTAAGATTCTCTCTGTTTTCCACAGAAAAAACATGAGCTGACTATCTTATAATGGATAAAAAAGCTCAAGGTGAGTGGAATCTCTAGAAATCTGTGAAAAACATATGACATAAATAGCTTAGATACTAGCAAGATTAAATAAATCATGTATACAGTAGTAGATATTATTATTTATAACAATATCTATGACTTAGATAATACAAAATATTTATATTTGTGATAATAACATATTAATAAAGAGGTAACATAAATCTGAGCCAGATCAATTTATTGCATGGTAAAATCATTCTGGAAAATTGCTACTCTCCTGGAGAAATCCCAGAAGAGCATTCGTAAATCTTTTGTCTGATGCAGGATGGATGTGATGGGCTCTAGAGATCACACCAGCTTTTATTTTCCTCCACGCCTCAACGTAAACATTGGGTTTGGATCTATAAAGCCATGCCTGCCTCAGATCTCTCGGCTCCTGCAGGTTCCCTGTTTCTGCAGACACTAACGCTGTAGGCAGGACCGTGTCCCTGCAGGGCCGTGCAGCAGAGCTACCCACAGTGGTGCTTTTCTGTGCTCTTTTTATGGGGCAGCATCGCTCGGGGGACTTCAGCTGTGGTGCTTGGGTATTCGGCTCTTTTATCCTCAGTGCTATAATCATGGAACTTTTTGACTCCCAAGAAAAGTAACCGTTTAATTGACCAAGGTTTTAATAGGGGTGAATATCAGTGTTTACAGAGTTACTGAGATAAAAACAGATAGTATAGTAATTTATAAATGTAATTGGTTATGTGCCAAGAACTTACCAAGGGGAAATTATATAACTCATAAGCAATTAATTCTCATTTTCAATAATACAGCAACATTTTTGATTTCCGCGTGCTAGAGTAATTTAAATACCTTTTTATCAAATTGACTCATTTTAATCCCTACCAAGATTCCATACATACAAGAGGCATATTAGCATTAGATGTGCGTAACACCTCCACAGCAAGAAAGAAATTTGAGAGGATCATCAGAACTAGGGCACGCGGGAGGGAACATAGCGCCCCTGTGTGATCCAGCCCACCTCGGCTAGAGGCGAGCTCCAGCACACAAGGAATGGGATATCACAAGGCCTGGAGAGGGAAGACAGTAAGGATGACTTCATATCAATGTTATTCTTTGGAGAATAACAGCAAACCTTGTTGTGACTTGAAATTTTAAGGATAGAATAAATTTCACATAGAGGCATCACACTTTTTTTTTTAAGCCACTTTCCAGTAGAAATAAAATAGTCCAAGAAGCTAGGACTATCTAGCAGTGCCATAAGTTGGATAATATAAACAATCTTAAATTTATGCTTCACAAATTCCAATGTTATTGCTTACTTATGGAATGTTTACAACAGCAGTGCTAGAGATCTGGATTTGTATTTCTAGACAAAATCATATATCTCAGTCTTCTCTAGGAAGGCAAAGATGCTTAAGTGTGACTAGAATATAGTGATAATGGGCATTTTATGGGGTGCTTAAACTATGAGGAGTTCTTGGTTCCAAAGGGCTCTTGAAAGGCAGCTTGATGAAAGAGGAAATTAAATTTATAGTCTATTAGTGAAGTCATCAAATCAAGTTGTACTTTCAGATTGCTGTCTCTTTTGCAGCTGATATCACTATCATCCTCGCTGCATCTTGTGTGTATGATGCATCAGGTCCACAGCAGACCACAGTATCATTCATCAGCTGGCCAGGGAGGACAAGAAGCTCCCTCTGGTGAGGTCTTAAGTAGCTTGAAAGGCTGCCACTCCACAGCCACGGCTGGTAGTACAAGCAGCATACACTTGCACAACAAAAAGACAAAGATTATCACTGCAAACATTGTGTTTTGCCTTCTGCCTCTAATGTGTACTCCTGCATTGTGAAGTTTTCATCAGACGCCTGAAAGGCATATTCATGGTGACAGCTAGACAAACTGGTGGAAAGGCAATCTGATAAACCTCGTGTGGCCCTGTGACTTAGCTAACAGATGCTTGAGAAGATTTTTAGCAACACTCCTTTTCCTCCATTCATTTAAAACTAAAGGGAGGCTATTTTTAAGGGCCACACACGCAGGAGGTATTTTTCCCGTGCATTCCTCCTGTCTCCACCGCTATAGTACCACTGCAGAGAACAGGAATTCCCCTGCACCCTGGGCTACCCGTGCGACAGGTACCCCATGCGCTGTCACTGCTCCCCGGGCCCTCCGGTCTTGCAGCGCCAGAGCTGCAGAAGTGCTGTGCAGAATGAACCCTGGCCTTTCTGGAGAAGCTGGGTGCCTGGCAAAGCCCCTGCTGAGCAAAAGGAAGGATGTAACCGTACAACTGTAAGGGCCAAGGCTGAGACTTCTCATTCAGTCCCATTATATCGTCAGTTCCCAGCAAACATGGAGCTGTAATTCGGGGAATACTCACACAAATGCTACCTGGCTGCATGGCGGATCCATGGTGACTCTGCTGACCCTGTTATAGAAAGATTACAAATATTATCACCAAAAAAGAGTGGAAAGCAACTTATGTAACATTATGCCCTAAAATATTTCTGCTCGCCTCCTCATTAAAACAAGTCCATATTTACCTACTTATTCTTTATTATGTAGGTTACTTGTCCATTTGTTTAATATACTGTATATTGCCAGACTAAGACAGTATTTTAGTTAGTATTTTAGTCTTACCAATTTTGGCTACAGAGAAAACTTCGCTTCCCTTTCTGCATATGAGTCCCCTTCTTTGTCCAACCCTCTTGTCACAGAAGCACTAGAAGTTCAGGTTGACGCTGTAATCTTGATAATCCTTGAAATCTATTCTTAGTCAATGCCATCCTGTAGATATAACCTGCTTGCTTTGTTCCCACATATATTCTGTTTCACGACTGATCACATTTTTGGATTATATTCCTTTAGATTTTGTGATCTTAATTAAAATTTTTAATAAACTACCAATCCCGTCATTCTTTATCTGTATAAAAAGTTCAGCATGCTAGATACTTTGTGACAATTTTCAGAGCCTTCAGACCTTTCTGTCCATTATGCACAGTTTTCTAGCAGAAACATGAATTATCATGTGACAAATTTAAAACAATTAAAACAACTTGTTTTTTATAGTTATTTTTTGAATGCAATTTATATATATCTTTTGGTTTGCTCATTCTTTTTAGGGATTCACAGAACGTATTCTGAAAGCCGCTATTATACAGAGAAGGAGAGGATAGGATTGGATCAAGAAACAATTTCCAAAAGATCCTGGAAAAGAACAGCCTTGCTGATTGATCTTTTGCCATAGCAACAGTACTTCAAGATGTGTCAAAAACCCTAATCCGTTTAGCTGTACCTTGAAAATGCCATAAAATGTAAGCTTTTAAATCAAACTCTTTTTTCTACAGGTAGTAAGTGAATTAAGTCCAAGTATAATAAGCGTAAGTACTTTTGTTAGCCATTCCTGAAAATCCAATCAAAAGCAAAAATAAAAAGAAAAGATCTTCCTCAAAAAAAGCAATCATCTGATACGTATTAATCATAATTCTGTCTCTGGTTGATTACCAGTAAAGTTCCAAGGTAACAAATCCATTCTGGCACTGGAAATGAAGGGCAGGACAGTTATTTGTTGTTCTATGTCATCTTTTTCTGGATAACAGGACAACTAAATTGTTTCCCAGTTTTCCAAGAAAGAGTAAAAATTGACAATGATTCACTAGTTCCTCTGAGACTTCTGAGCATAAATTACATAAATAGTTCATTTGAAACACTCTTTAATGGGAATAAGTGTTGCTTTATCACTGTTTCATTTCAGATAGAAAATGTTGTCTTTCAATCATCATTTGAATGACTTGGCCCCAAACCAGCCATTATCTTCTCTCATTCTTCATGAACTTATAACCTTTCTGAGAAAGATACACCACAGTGTCCGTATTTCTTTTATCCTTGTAGATATTTCTGCAAATAAAAATATCCAGAGTTTGGTTTCTGCTTTTTTTTTTTCTTTTTCTTTCTTAAAGACAGTTTTTCATAGGAGTCCCTCTCATTTCCTCCTCTCTGTCAGAAGACTAGGACTTTCCTTCCCATCATGTTCAATAAAAGGTCAACATCTCTTTTCTAAAATAAAAGGTCACCTTGTACCATGTTTTGCCCCAGATAATGCACTGAATATGCACCGAAAATTTTCTGTTCTGTTTGAATGCTGGAGATTGCTTACAAGCTAAGACTTGATTAGATAAAAAAAGGGCTTTGTTTATATGTTCAGGATAGGCTATGACGGCAAAAAAAAAAAAAAAAAAAGGACTCAGAGAAGCTACTTTATTCTTTGGAAGTGTTGTCCAGGGAATAAAACCTGGAAGTAAAATCTAATATTTTAGAGCAGTACTTTGGCAGGAAGACATTTTTAGTATGTGATATTTCATAATCTGGAAAACATTTCTTGGTGATATTAAATATTTTACAGACTTCCTATGTTGACAGTGTTTTGTTGATACTTTTATATGTGATTGGATGTTTTTGTTGGCATTTATAAATTTCAGGAGTATTTCTGCTTTCAACAGCAGAATCACAATACAAGTGCCTTAGGGCTGCTTTTTCTCTATAATAGATACAAAAACAGTGGAGCCTTTTCAGGCAAACAAACCGACTGATTTTTCCAGTGAGTGCCCGGTTTCATAAACAGTCTTTTATAGCCTTTATGAATATTTCTTATTACTCTTCTATAAATATGTGCAGATTTGAACTTGAATCAAATTACTTCACTGGCTATAATCCACGATACTCCCAAGAATTAGCCAACTAAACAGGAATTTACAGATAAAACCAAAGAACGCCAGTGAAGCCTGGGAACTTGGAGGAGAAAAAGAATCATATGGGGTAAGAAGTATGAGACTGAATAACAAGAAAAATAGAGTGATTGAGTAAGAAGCTTGTTTACTTAAAAAATGGAAATACGAAAAGCTGAAACAAGTAGCAAAAGAACTGCTGGTGTCAGCTGACCCAGGAAATTCTAACATCAGCCCAGGGCGGATTAGCTGAACAAGGAGATGGGGCAGGATAACACATGTAGGGAACAAAGTGACAATACAAAACAGAGAAACCAGATGGGGAATCTTTGGAAGGCTTAATAAGAAGCTTGGATTAAAGAAACAGGATGAAGACAAGAGTAAGGACCAAAGAATCTGTAGCAGAAAACTGAGCTTGGATGAAGAAATTAAGTTCACACAAACATTAACAATCTAGTTGTTGCCTTGTTGGTTAAAATCACATATTTTGGTCCTTAAAAAAATGTTACTGTTTGTTAAGAATTCACATACAGTGATTATTGTCAACACAGAAAAACTTAAAAAGAATTTAATATCCTTCTGCTTAGAGATGTTTTTAAATCTATGCTGTAAAGAGGAACTAGGCACCCACAGTGACTGATAAATCCAAAACAAATGTTATTCATTAAATAAGTACTATTCATCCACTTCAAATGCACTATGAAAAAATGTGACCAGTTTCAATACATGATCATAACCCATTCTATGTTACAAAGTTTCTAAAATGCAAATTGTATAGAAAGCCATTTTTGCTGTTTCTTAATTTGAATACTCTATCCATCTTTGTATATCTATGTATACATCTGTATATATAATTATACTCAAATTACGTGCTGAAATAAATAACTTCAGCCTACAAGTTCATGGGATATAGAATTCATCATTAAACCAATTAAAACATAGAATGTGTTCATAGTCTCCAAATGTAGAAAAGCATCTTGTCCGCCAGCTGATTGGTATATTGTATGCACAGTATTAAAATCTATAAAGCAACTTATATAACAACTGTAAAAATGCAGTTTTTCAGGCCTACAAAAGCTGACACTAAAATTGAATTAATATATTTTAGTGCTTCCATATTGTGGAATCTAGATGCCTTTTCCTATTTATTTACACTTCAGTTAAAAGATAAAGTTAAATTAAAGTAAAATGATGGTATCAGAGAGCTGCGAGTTCCTCTTAGACTCCGAACATGAAGTCCTCCTGAATGAAACAAAATGACAGTGATTTCTACTCAAATTTTTCAAATTACTTGCTTTAAAGAGAATACTTTTCACTCTCACTACAGTTATTTTACATAAGTACATTTAAACCAATTAAAGAGGATGAGTGTTTTAATGCTCTTTAGACTAATTTCATACTGATTTACTGCCCTTGTTGCTGACGCATTAAAGACATTCAATCAACTTTAGCATGATAAAACTTACAGCAAAGACCTCGACTACATCTGAAGCTAGTTCAAAACATCTTAATATAATAAAAAAATTAAAACTACTTGAAATGATTACTTCACCACTCTACAACAAAATAAAATAATGCATCACTATTCTGAGATTAATATTTTGAAGGTCGTATAATTTACCAGATATCTATGATGCATTAAGAGTGATTTTAATATTAATTTTTATGACTCAGTTCTGTTCCAGAAAGTTCAGTTTTAAGTTATTCTAATTGTAAAAGTAGCTAGCAAGTCCAATGTCAATTTAATTTTAAATTGGCCTATCTCTTTATTTCACCCAATTCTGCTTTAAAGGTCTGCCTTTAAATATGTCTTAGCTAATATGTGAAATTGTTCCACAGTTTCATTCTGTGTCTTTGTGAAGATTTGTCTATGTCACAAAACTGGAAAGGAATAAAAGTTGAAAGTCCCGGGACTGTGAGTGAGTGGAAGAGCAGTGATGAAATAACGATAAGACCAGACACACTGGACATCGGTATGGAGGCAGAAATATGTGACGCAAGAGGTGTGGTTTAATTAGGCTGCACATTCAATGATTTAATTCAGCGGGGACGTGCAGTAACCCGAAGCGCAGAGGTAATCACTGCTCACGTTCCCACTGACTGGGCAGCTGCTGTGGGTATTCAGCTCTGCACAGCTGGGCCAGCTGGTGTCTCAGGCCCCGCATTTGAGAAAGGCTATTGAGAGCCCGAGCCCTGTTTGTGCTCTGCCGTACACGCGGCCCCTCGTCTCATCTGCTGACAGCTCTATGCAAATTGCCACGACACGACAACGTCCCCAGCGCCCTGACCCGCTCCGCGGAGCTGCGGCTATGCGGGAGGTAAAAACACTGACCCGCATCTGCTCTGGCATCACGGGAAACGCTGCAGCCCACTCCCAGGAAAGGTGAAGCTGCAGTGCCCATATTAAATTAACATTAATAATCCTATAGTGATGGTAAGCCTACAGGAGAAAGAACCAGCTCTCGGAAGAAGAGCCTTTTTCATAGGAGACTAAAGAACAAACACTGAAGAATATTGAATAAAGATGCGATATTTGGGTACTTCCTCTGCCAGATTTGGTACATACTTACGCTCATTCTTGGAGAGGGCAGAATAACAGCATCCAGTGCTCCCCTAAAGCAGTGCACTGACAGCCACAGGCTGAGACGGCCACGCTCTGCACGGTACCTCCTCGCACCTCCCTCTGTCTCTGCTGGGTACAGTGGCCTTTGAGACAAAGCCATACCTAAGGGAATACATTCTCTTATGCTTTAAGGAATAAAACATTACCAAATCCATTTTTTCTTATTTTCTAAATGTCATTAGAAATCGTTAATCTATAGCATGCTTACATACATGCTGATGAATACCTCTCCTGGAATTATGAATGGAATTCTGGGTTTGGCAAATCCTGAGTTGTGAAATCCATCTACAGCAGTATTAGAAAAATAATTTAAAAACATTTAATCCCTAATATTTTAAAATTGAACTGCGCTCTCTAAAAGTAAATAAAGCAAAACAGTAGCTTCTAGAAAGTCTAAGTCATACAAAAATGGATTTACAAACGCTTCATCTGCTAGGGCAGAACCTAAATACTCTAGCAGATTACCTGAAAGTAGGATCAGATTATAAGTATCTATAGAAAGCACAGACTTTGCCATTTTAAAGCCTTCAATGGGCAAATCGCACAGTATTTTTGCTTTCTTTCTGTCACTTTACAGAATAGGTCCTTGTCTCTCTCCCAGGAGGGATTTTACTCTCCTCTTCTATTACAGCAACTAAAACTTGAATCAGTGAAGCTGTGAAAGAGGAGAAAGAAATAGAAGCTACGAAAAGTAAAAAGTTTGAAGGCAACTGAAAATTGACAAATAAGTGTCAGAGCAGAAAAGGATGGCAGTTTGCCAACCAGCTGGGAAAACTAATTCAGCTTTAGATAAAGAGATTTTAAAGGGGAAAAGGACAAGCAAACTTCAGAAAAAAAAAGAAGAATAAAGAAGCAAAGAATAAATCCTTAGAGCTGTGCTAAAGAAGAAACATAGGCAGGGCTTTGTTGTTTTAACTGCAGAACTGCAAGAGGGGCTTTTCATTCAGTGTTTGAATAGCACTGAAGAAATAGCCATCAAAAGGGGGGGAAAAAAAAAACACTAGAGTTTTCCTTGTTGTTGTAGCTTGTAGACCATCCCTCAAAAGGGATTTAAAGTTTAGGTTTTTCTAGACAAATAGAAATAATTCATGGCAATAACTGTTTTCTTCACCAAGCTACATGTGGACATGAAAATAAGAGGGGTGTTATATAGAGTTCCCTGTACAAATTCATGACAAGAAATGGCTGAATCGTGAAATGAATAAACTGCTGACAAAGAAAACAACTGAAAATCTCAATGAAAGCCACTTTAACCTATAAAATTATTTTAGTGAATTTTATGTGATCCTTAAGAATATTTTTAATATATATATATAAATACTTTATATATATATATATATATATATGGGATATATATATATCCCATTGGTTACATCGTACTTGGTTTTTCTTTCCATGGTCAGAGAGCATGAACAAGTACACAGTGATGGGCCCAGCCTGCTCACGCCAGCAGACCCAGGCAGGAGGCGGGTGCATCAGGGAGCAGGCAGGAAGGTGATGCGGGTCTGTTTGTGCGTCGCAGGGCAGCGGGCAGCAGGGCAGCAGCCCGTGGTGCTGCCAGGTCTCGGGCAGGACAGGAGCTACCGACTGCCCCTGCTCTGCCCAGCTGCAGCGCGTCCAGGAGCGCCCTGGGGACCCGGCTCGGCCCGCGCAGGCTGCGCACGCATGGGCTGCGCTGCTGCTCCGCGCTGGGGCCCTGCGAGCGGCACCTGCGAGCGCACGGGAGCTGCCCAGAGGCACCGCGAGGCACCCACATGCACTGCTGCAATAAACCTCAGGGACAGCTCACTGTGTGCATGGTTCAGATGATTTTGTTTTCCCCTATTACGATAGGGAAATATCACCCCAAAGTGTATTTTGTAATGTTACGAAGAGAAAAATGAATGATATGCTATTTTACTGTGAACTTACTATTCAGTATTTCAATGCTTTGTTCAAAGACCAAAAAGAGAGGGTCCTGCAAGTAAATTAATTTTTCATCCTGAGCTGCAGTAGTGTTGTTCGCACAGGCTGGTAAACTGTGAAATAAGGAAAGAACATGGAGACCCTGTTTGCACTGAGTTGCCAATAAACTGTATAATGTGGTATCGTTAGTTGACATTTCCATTGTGAAAGTTTCTCATTTCCTGCAAGCTTAGGCAAATGAGGGATTTAAGCTATATTTTATTTTTATGGCTACATTTTCCATCAGTCAGCTATTTCAGGTTGACAATAAAATTCCTAATGGTGGCTCTGTTTCTCTTTTGGGAAGTTTCTTTGGCAGTTTTTATCAACTCAATAGTTGTTCTTCTGCTACCCACTGGAGTTGAAGCCTACGCTTTCCGTAAGGGATGGGAAAAGATGTTGCCTTTGTGTCTTCCATGGTACTTATCTCAGCCTAGAAGACCCAAAACTTTGTTATCATCCTTTTTTTTTTAATTGTCTTTCCCTACTTTTAATTTTTCATCATCTGCACATTTGTGCTACTTTATTGGCTATGTTTATACAGCTTTTCAGAAATTGAAGGTGCTTTAATTCATTGGCTGCTCTTTTGTAATTATTTCTGTCATTGGCTAAACATACCTTATGGCAGGCATAGTCTCCAAGTATGTCCCACATTTAAGATGTATTTGAGCCACACTCAATGATTTTGTTCCAATCAAGCTTCTGTAAGCTCTATCTGAAAAAGAAGGAAAATTATCAAAAAATCTATCACTTTACAAGTACCTTTTCATTCACAAACTTCCTACAATATAGAGCTTTCTTGAAAAGTCTTTTCTGAAACTTTACCAAAGAAAAAGGGAAAAAAACTATCACTTTTGAGACAATATATTTTTAACCAGCTGGGCTGAAAATCTGATCTCACAGGCTTCAAATGGCATGGTCCCCATCCCCACCAGTGGGTCTACCTGAACAAGTTCCAAGCTGATATTTATCATCTGTGATGGAGAGCACAGACTCCTTTGGGGTAGTAGTGCCTATAGCACCAAGAGCTTTGGTGGTGCTTCGTAACAGCTTATTTTGTGCTATTTTTTCTTGAGTTTTTAAATGCTATTTCTTAATTGATATTTTTATGGTAGAGGTGTTGCTAGCAGCTGAGTGAGAATCTGTGAGAAAATGTGGCAGGCGTCTGCTACAGATTTTCATTCTGTTCTTCTAGACGTTAACAGTAATTGCCCATGGGGACCAGAGAAGCTGTAATTCTTGATATAATAAAGATTTTTGATGTAGGTGGGCTTAATCAGACTTCACTGACATCAAGGGAATTACTGATGTGATCAAGAGTTTGTGGAATCAAGGCAATAACTGAACTGACAACTCTTACACCGCATAAGGAGGGATGGCTGGAGCTGTGGTTGCCCTTGCACGTGGCAAGTTCAAATGATGTCCTGGTTCTAGGATACTAAGAGCATTATCTGCAAACATCGTATCTTATAACAAACAAAATCATTTATGGCATACAGAGCAGAGCAATTAAAAAAGCCTTTTTAATAAGGGTCTTCATGTTACTGCATTACTGCTGCTTATGGACGGTTCCTTTGGTTCCTTGAAAAACGGCATGTGCTGTTAGCTACACTATCGCAGCCTTATTGCTGATCAAATCAGGCAGTGCTCAGAGAGGCTTTCGGGTTTTTTTGTCAGACCATAAAAATGAAGTGTTGATTCCAGCTTTAACAATATCTAATTAGTAACAGTTCCTATGTACAAAGTTGCCTTATTTTTATTGGCTTGAGTTACACTGCTTTTTTTATAAAGTGTTACACAAAATTACTTTTTTATCATTTCTTTTAAACTTCATTATGTTTTTGATGACACAGTAATTTTTATTTCTATTTTTTATCTCCCTTTAGCCAGCTTTAGCCATTCTTTCTATACAGCATATATGCTTTTACTCATTTATTTTTGATAACTTTTAATAGAAAAAAATGTTTTCAGGGGCATATTATAATACTTTTAGAGGAGCTGCATTTTCCTTTTTTAAGAGCTAGTGGTCCCTTCCAGCACCTATTACAGCTAATAAAACTGTAATCTAGGCAAAACTCTAGAAAGTGAACAAGAATAGCAAGAAACGGAAAATGGCAGTGTAGATAGTAGCCACGTATTGAAAATAGAGAACCCTGATAATCTTGTACACTGCAAGCAGGATTCCTCTCCGTGAGTCAAAGACAGACTGTAGGTGCCATGAGGACTGGCTTCCAGTTAGAAGTACGCAGGATCCATCCTTTTATTCTCTAGCGGAAAAATACAGGGAGGAGCTCAAGTACACGTCTCTTTTTTTTTTTTTTTCCCCAGAGTTTATTCTCATAGCTTTATGCTTCTTAAAACTGGAGGTGGGCATTACTCTATCCTTTTCTGGATTCTGCAAGTCTCCTATGAAAAAGTTGTTAAAAATTGTTTACTGTACGCTCAGTAAGATTGCAGTTACTGGCTTTCCTTAAAAAAATATTACAACACAAATTGCATTTAATTTTTAAACAAATAATGTTTAACACTTTTTTTACATAACAGCTTTCCAATTAATGGAAAACCAGAATTCTTTTTCAGTTATCTTGGCAGACTAAATCAAGTGCAAACTCTCACTAATAAAACTATTACTTGTATTCATTCTCAATCCATGCCAGTATAGCACTGCAGTTTCTTAACATTTTCTTTCCAATCTTCATCATTATTTGCTATTCACTAAGTGATGGGATCTGCAGACAAAACAGCTGTAAAAAAAAAAAATTGTTTTCAATTGTAGTCATGAACAGATACTTTCTGCAACATAGCATACCTGTATCACAGGCTTCAGCTATTAAACATTCATTTTCTTTTCCTCCGCAGTCTTTTTTGCCAGGTCTTTTCTTTCATGTTTCGCAGATGGAAAAGCTCTGCCAGGGCTCTGCCATTCGTAATATGTGGAATATCCTAGCAGAAAAGTATATAATAGAATTACTGTTTGTCCAAACTAAAGTTATTGATTTGTTTCTTTTATACAGTTAATACAGTTTAATATCTCTTGTCTCCTGAGATTTGGCTTTCCCACCTAAGCAGTTAAAGTCATCTAGCTTGTTGATGATTTTCAAATTTCTTTGGCCAGTGGTAGAGCACATTATTAGTTTTGTAAATTCATCTGAATTTCAGAAATGAAAGGTCAGTTCTGTCCTCTAAGTAAAATGCTTTAGAGAAAATTAATTCTGTCAGAGAATTATAATGGGTTTTAAACTGCATTAGAATTTATCTCCTGAAAATGTTCATAAAATCTTCATTGTTTTCATGGAGTGCTAGAAAAATCTTTTACAGATATTTAATGCTGTGGCATATTCCATAATACCCACAAAATACGCAGCTTGCCCATTACTCTGGCACTGGATGTAGGATGCTAAAGCCTGCCTACATTATGCTCTAGAAGCTTGTGATGTCTTCTGATCTGTCCTTCTCATCCTTATTGCTCAGTAGGAAAATGTAGTACCTTCTGTTAAGACATGTAGATGCAACATAGCAGCAAATTAACAAACTCCCCCTCCTTACATACTTTACTGCGCAACCAATTAGTGTGTATTTGGCCCAACATTAAAGTAAATTAACAACTCCAACATTAATTGGTTTTCTTTCCTTACATCTACTGTAACTGCACAAACTCTGTTAGCTGGAAACCCAGTCTAAGCCTCTTGATGATACTTCAGATGCATAAGCAAATTTGTGTACACTCTATGAAGTAATATACATGTTCATTGGTGCTGTTGTGTGCTCATAAATACGGCATTACTTCAACAGATTTTTGAGAAAGACGATTTAAAATAAATGATAAATATTGGTTGAAATTTTATCGCACTTACGATAATTTTGCATTAACGAGTATAAACATTTCATGTTACAGATAGCAATACAGAATTCTATTCACTTTTTTGATCTCTAGATGAGTCCTTACATTATGGTCCTTAGCTTGAAAGATTTCTTCACGTGATTTTGTTCACTTTCAAATGATTTATTAGTTAAGAAGTAATTTGTTATGGAGATGTTGGTCTTATCGTTAGATCTCTTGCAATAAATCATCTTTGGTCTTGATCACTAAGGAGCTGTAAAATAACTTGCATTTCAAGTACTAGGCACAAAAAGAAGGTAAAGGGTAATGCAATTTGTCTGTGCAATGTAAACAAATTGTTTTTAATAGGTACATACTGTTCTTGAATGTGGTAGCTGCTTTTGCCAATGTTGCCTGTGTCTTGTGATTCACTGAGGTTTAAGAAATTGTTCACCAAAAGTCTGATGTTGTGTTTTTATGCAATTAACTCAATAAACACTGTGATTTGGAATTCCCCACTAACACAGTATAGTTCAAAATTGGTTGATACTAACTTGTGAGCTCAAGTGGATTAACGGCTGGACCTCATTAATGGGTTGTGTGAACACTCCTAATCCGTTTTAAGATGGAGGTTAGTTTAAATCATCTTAGCAGTGTTCCATTACCCTAACCCCAAACAAGGGTGAGGATGCGCACGCGGCGTTTCGTCTCAAAGGTTTCTCTAGCCAATATGCACCTTCTGAGAGTGACTGTTGCAGTCTGATGGGGTGGAAGGGGGCATAGTTTGGTAAGAGATGAATTCACTTGCGTTCCAGATGATCCTCCAAGGTTAGAAGGACTGGAGGCGGCTGGACTCCAAATACTGTGGTAGCTATAGGCCCAACTCTGGCAGTACTGGATTCACAGTCTATAGACTGTAGGTCCAATCAGCTCCCAGATAGCTAACTGAGTTCACGAATAGCACAATTCATTCAAATGTAACATTTACAAAGCGGGTTTTGGATGTCAGTACAAGACATTCTACTACAGCAGGTTTTCAGCTAGCATCCAGTGTACAAATGTGCAATCATCCCTCACCCCAGAAGACGGGAGAGGTCTCTCAACCTCGAGGAGTCTCCTCAAGTGGCGTTCTGACCCAAGGGGAGGAAAGGGGTTCAGCCCATCAACGGATAAGAAGTTACAATGTAGTTTTACCTCTTTCTTCTTCCTTCTTCACTCATCCTTGGTCGTTCCTTGGATGCGGGTAACTTCTGGGATGGGGTTGTGCATTGGTATTATAATGAGATTAGAATGAGGAGAAGTTTGAGCAAAGTCCATTGGCAGGGACTGATCTGCCACCCTTGTTAGCCCAGCACCAGATACCTTATCCTACTATGTAGCTTATCAGCTGTGTGGTACAACCAGGTCGCCACCTCTGCAGGGAGCACAACAGAGTTTGGCTGCAGTGTCTTCACTCCGCTGCACCCTCCATTCGCTCACCAGCTGCCTGGCACCATCAGATCGCCGCCTCCGCAGGGAATCCTGCACAGTTTGGCCATGGTGTCTCCATTCTGCTCCACTCTTCCTTTACTCTTATTAGTGTGTGCTAGGAGGGCAGATTGTGTTGCCAAGGGAATCGTCGGCACATACCAACCAGCCTGGAAGTGGTAACTGTCTCTTACCTCAAGCAAGCCTCTGTAATGCCAGAACTTCTCTTAGGCCCTGGTTTTTCTCTAATTTCCCCTTTCTTGAGCAATTCTCTCACAGCGACTGACCTCACTGCTGCAGCCACTGCAGTCAAAATGGGTTGAGTTATTGCAGTTCCACTATTCATTTAAACTGATCCTAAAAGAATTTTATAGAAAGATTATAATACAATTTATATAACTGAGAATCTGAATTTGTTATTTCTTCTGGACATTTCAAAAATTATATGTAACATAATGACACTGCCTATGAGTGATACAATCTAAAGAGAAAGCTCTTTAACTGTAATATTTACATGTACTTCCTTAAAAATCAGTGCAGCTACACTGATATACATGGACACATACAACTTATAATGTATTACAGCAATATCGTAACGGAGGAGAGTGCATCAAAGGCCTGTTTCAGTGTTTTAGTTGCTCACAGGATTTTTCTCAAGAAGCAGAATCTAGCAGTGGAATCCTAGGTAAAATTTTATCCTTTCAGATTGGTAAGTATTAGTGAGAAAAAGGAGCATAGAAATTCCTTTATGTAAATGCTGTTGTTGTTTTCATTAGGAAATTTGGATGTGTTAGCCACCCACACTTTTAGGGATCTGTTCTGTAAAATGGACTCGATTCTTGGCTGTAACCAGCCATATGGTCTGCTGTAGCTGCTTCATTTTATTAAGAGGTGCAAAAGAGCAGAAATGCCATGTTAACTAATTAGCAGAGCATTTTATTGGGAAAGCAAAATCCCCAGGCTGCTTCACTCATCCTCAGCCTAAACGTGGGCTGTATTATTCCTGAAGTTGCTCTGCCTCAGCTGACAGAGATTGTTCTCTGATGTGAGCTCTTGCAAGTATCTGAAGTCCTCATACTTACTGGATTTTTTTCCTGTCCCCTAATTAATTCTAGGTATCCTAAAGTATTCTAGAAAACAGTTAATTTACTACTTGAGCTATTTAATATCCTCCCCAAAATGCTTTAGATGCATTCTGTTGCCCCGAACTCCAAAAGACCACCTATATTGTAGACACATTGTCACATGGCTACACAGTAAAACGCTTTATACTGAGTGGGCAGCACTTTAGCTAACTAAGCCCTTGTATTTAATGATGCATTTCCCTTTAGCCTAGTCTACTTTCACGCCCACCATCACTCTGTTTTTGCTCTGCTCTTGCACAACGGTTCACTCATTTATCATACCTGTCACAATTCCCTGTTGCAATTAGACCTTGGATACCGCTGTTCTCTCCAATTCTTCTTGCCCCAGACACCAGGAGACCCAAGAAGCAATAGGGTCACTTAGCAGAGATATCAAATAGTAGTGAATATGATGCTGAGACCCAGCTATTTTCCACAGTGTTACACTTAAGCCAGGCATGAAAAATCTCTTTTATTTTTCTTCTCCAAACAGTCCTTATTTGAGACCAAGCAGTAGACGATATCTGTCTTTCAGTGCTTGCTAGAGTTCAGCATAAAAGATTAGGGCCACTCAAAACTCTAAATGATGAATATAGCTTTTGGATGTTGTAATAGGTGCGTGTTTTCAGGCAGAAAGAGAATGGGGATGGAGAGAAAAGCAAAACAATCCAAGAATTCCAGCCCCTCTCCTGGAGCGATACAAACTGCTGTACTCCAGTTACAGCTTGCTGCTACTGCTGTTGCTGCTGCTGCTGAGGGCAGTTGCTGTCTTACTGTATACTGGGCAACAAACACTTCTGGAATATATATATGTACATTGAAGCCTATGAACTTATCTTCCTTTTGACTGCAGAGGTGTGTGCAGAGGTTTTCTTGCTAATGATGGTTCTGGCCAGTCAAACACTGGAAGATGTGGAGAAATGAGGGTCCTTCAATGCGCCAAACCTGTGGCTCCCTCAGCATCAACTGCCACCATCACCAGGAGATGCAAAACACACCAAGAGGCCGGCTCCTTAGAAGAAACTGTGACAGAGCTCTGCATGCATCACCCATCCCGTTCGATTCTTTTGTCCTCTAGCAGAATATTTGTGCAACTGTGACCAGGCTGCTCTCCACCTCAGTCCCACAACAGTTTCCTGCCTCTTCTATGCTGTAATTGGAAATCAACCAATAACATGCAAACCTTCATGAGGTATCTTGGTCTTGCATGATTTGAAAATTAGAATAAAATCCTAATATTTTTTGAAGTTCAGTTAGCTTTCATGTACAGAGAGGTTTCATTTGTTTCATTTTTTCTTATTTATGACAAAAGTCCACATATCAGTTCCTCTTCAGTACTGTGAATGAGTAAATAGGATGAGTTACATCAGTAGTCACTGTCTTGCAACACAAAACCCCAGACTACAAGGCCTTGGCAAAATACATATTGTGTTTTTCAGATGTTGTTAATATTTTACATTCCTGTGTCTTTTAGATTGATTCCTCTTGTAGCATTGAGACAGCGCTTGGAGGATTTCTAAAATAAGTTATTGGAAGTACAGGAAAGCAGTACATACAGCATTTTTAAGATTGCTTCAGTTTATTCCAAGGAGTACAACAAAAAGTAAGCAAAAATAAGGCTTTGCACAGAGAGAGAATCTAATTAAGAGTTAAGGGGTCAGGGGCTTTTATTACAATAGTGGTATCATCTGAGTCTTTTAAATAACCTGATTTTGCATAGGACATCACATATTACTTTCTTTAAACTCATTCTGCTCTTCAGGTTTTGTAATACTTAATAATCCTAGAGAAATCACAAAGAAAACCCGACATTAAACTAAATGTACAATTAGTTTAGTACAATAAATGTTTCATATTCAAGGTTGCAAGAAAGATGCTTGTGACACCCTAGATGTACAGTTAAAGGTATTATGGTGACATTACCATGACTGAGTTATTCAAGAATTCAAGAAAGGAAAAGCCCTGCATTTTGCTGTTGTTTTGTTTTGTTTGTTTGTTCTTTTTTAAACTACATGTCACACAACTTTGTGATCAGTTCTCAGCCAGTGAGATCTCTATCGGTACTGAAGTATAATTATGTTACAGATGAGGCACAGCATGGTTTGGAGCCCAGGTAGTAACCTCTCCTGGATCATTCCTGGCTCTGTGCTGGGCCAGCTTGAGTCCCTCTGGATTACGTTTACAGAAACAGGGCCCCAAAGGAGGACGGTGTTGATACATCCATCCCACTTCGGACAAGGACGGCGGAGTCCAGCGTGGCTGACGGTGGAATTCAGCGTGGCTTAGACATCCGCCCAATGTTGGTGGAGCAGCAACAGTGTGAGGCACAGAAATAGAGGGGGCAAGCGAGGAGGCAGGACGGTTGAGCAGAGGTGAGGCCCTAGAGCTGGAGGTAGCAAGGCATGAGCGTAAAAATGTGGAGAAACAATGTTAAGGTATGCATTTTATATACGACTGTTTTAAAATGCTGTATTTCATAACAGAAATAAATGCATATATGCAAACTGATATGTATTTTATGCATGCAGGGATGCACACATAAGAGAGAGGAGATACATGATATATAATCATAAATTTTGCATTTCTTGAGTGTCTAAGGTGCAACTCCAGCCATACATTCATGCTAGATTTTTGTACTTAATTCCCTGGAATGGGTGTTAGATATGCTTTAGAGAAAAACAACGTTTGTCAGACTGCTCTATTTTATTTGGCACATTTTAGGAAGATGTAAATAAAGACAAAGTGGCAAAATATCCAAATGCTTGTCAAATTTAAGGAAACAACACTTTTTCTCCCATGGAAAGCAATTCTGTAATTTAAGAACCCTTACTGGCTTGAAAGATGCTATCAGTGTTGATTTTGCCTTTAGACAGAGAGAAAACATGCTATAATGCAGTCTACAGTATAAAGTTATAAACCGGAGCTCTTAGATTGCCTCCATCAGATTCAAGGGCAAAGCTCCAATTGATTTCACTGGAGCAGGGATGAAGTATGGGACTAAATAAAGTTTCAGCTAGCTTGAAAACTATTGGAGACAGACTCATTTTTGTTGTAAATGTGTCCTATAGACCACTTTTCTTGACAAAAAGAAAATAATTTTTCTGAGTTTTTGGGCTGCTTTGTTGAGTGAAGGAAATTTTATTTCTATCTACCTCTAGTGTAATTATTCTCAATTCATTTCCGCATCTTTATTCTATTTGGCCTCATACTGTTTTGAACTTTTAGCTCAAAATTGTAAATGTTTGCAATAGGTTATGCTTAAGAAAAAAAGGAAGCTTTAAGACTAACATTTTCCCTATAATGCCTTCTAAGCTACTTAGCTAAATCCTTCTTTCTCTTATAATTTGCCTTATCTGTTCTTTTAGTTCTTCCAAACTGAGCTCTCTCTGTTGTGCAGCTTATAAAATTTATTGTGAAACCTAAAGATGGTTGAATAAATGACTTTTTGACTTTCTGGTATATGGTAATTGCTGAATTGCTGTATATCCAGGACTTACATCCAAAAACATAGACTGTTTTTGCTGTGACAGTTTTGTTTATATTGAAATCTTCTGTGTCTTTTAATACCTATTCCAGTGCCTGCTTCTATTTTTAGATAGAATTAAAAGTTTTCTTTACAGTGTTAAATCACAAACAGCAATAAGAATGCAAGTATTTGTTAGAAAATATTTTGCAGAAATATGTCACTTCAACACAGAAATAGAACAGATCTGATACAGAACAAATAGCATGGACATTGTTATAAAATTGATTTTTTAGTGTTGTTTTTTAAAGATAATATGAGAAAAGAAAGATAACACAGTTGCAAGTCCCATTTTCCTTTCCTGTTTTCCCTCACGAGATAACATGGGGTACCTGGCAAGCAAGTAATTATCGTTAGCTGGGAATGAGACAGCTGAGGCAGGTAACAGCAAAAGTAAATGCACAAACTGGAAGGAAAGGAACAGGCCACTGAATCAGCCAGCTGATCGGGCCCTGAAATATGACTTCAACCACAGTTTTTTAGCTCAAGCAATGACATACTGCAGCTGTTTTGGGAAAAGGGAGGGCTGGAACTGCACCTGGTGGGACAGAGTCACGAGTTCGCAAGCTGGCCCGGGCAATGGTCAGCACTGCCTCTTGCTGCTGGCAGGACGGCGGCTCAGCGGGATGCTCTCAGCATCTGGCTTCAGGAGATGCTCTAGCTCTGACTTAGGTGCTCTGAAGGAGCATATGCCTTCAGTGACTAACTAGGGAGCCCAGAGAAACAGACTTTAAATTATAAGAAAATTAGGGAAAAGTAATAAAAAGTAAGCTTTTTGCAAGGCCTGTCCCTCCCTCCCCGCTCAGAGGTTCAGCTCCTCTCTTTGTTCCCTCGCTGCGCAGGCAGGCAGTGTGATACACCCTTATTTCTCATGGCACAGCGTGTGTTTCTTGATGAGTCAGGATGGTTACACTGACTAGCACATTCAAAGGATGAGAGTCCAGTTATTGCCAGTCTACTTCCTTAACCTAGTTTGCAGGGGGAATATAACAGCTCTGCAGGATCTACTTTTCCTTCTCATACTAAAACTTGTTACAAGAACAGCTGCTGCAAGGGGATATGATACAGACAGACTACATAATGCAAGCAGGAGTATTACGAAACTAATGCTTTCCAGTTTTATTTGCTTTAGAATTTTTCCAGCATTATTGTTGACATATTAAATAATTTCCTCTATGTTTAAATTTCCTTTTCTCTTAGAATATGATTAAAAATGAAAGGGAAAAACAAGTACCCTTTTACATTGCTGGCACTTAGCTTATTCAGTTTTACGTATCTATTGGACTAGACTAAGATACATTACAGCTTAAGTCATTTTAGAAAGTGCAAGGGTAGGCAGATTCCTAATCTAACAAATAGCTCAACATTCAGTATTGCAAAATACTCTTAAGCAGTACATCTACTTAAAAAGAGCTTAGCAAGATATCACATTTAAATAAAGTCTAGCTACAAAAGTATGTTTTCTTTAGAAGAATTTTGCAACTTGAAAACAAAGAAACATTAGGACACTAGGGAATGAACCCAAATAGTATAAATTTCTACAACTAGCAGAAATCTGCATTATCTCATGGTTCTAGTAGCCCTCAGTAGGAATCTCCCTCCTTATAAAGGGCAGAACACAGTGAAACATGATTTAACAAGTAATACATATGAAGAGACCCCCCCCCATCCTCCCAATCAGGTAACTCCGTAAATGCTCACAGAAATATGGCATCTGCCATACAAACTTACCCCATAAATGAGAGAATCAGAGCAAAAAGAGGGTGAGAGTCAAGTCTTTCTACTCCAGACCCTCCTGGAAGGGGAGCGCTCATGGTGAATACTTTGCTGTACAAATACATGTGTAAAACAGAACAGTTCCACTAATCTGTGCTTTTTCTTAAATAACAGAATCCCAGGAAATCCTACCACTGGAATAATACTTTGAGAAAATTTTCTCTAAAATTCACTCTTTGCTTGTAAGAAGCAATATATCAGTGGCAAATATTACTATGTCACTGGGAGTTTCCAAATTAGCTTACAAAGGCCCAGGATCAAATTTGAAGTTTGGGTCTGTGACTTGCATCGTAATTCCCTGGTACTGTAAACTTCTGAATAGTTTCATTTCTCCCATGTATCACAAGAGATCAAAAGCAAGAAGAGATACAATTTGTATGCAATAAAGCAGGAAACATATTTTTCACTTCAAACTACATAAGTTACTTGTAGTTTGGTATACTCTTTTCTGAGTCTTATTTAATTAAAATAAATGAGAAATATTCAAATTAAATTTAGCATAACAAATTATATTAGCCTCATGATATAATTAGAACATATATCCCTATTTCCTGCACATTTTCCAGTAGATTTACTTTATTTTGTGAATATAATTCTTGTAGTTCATAGGAAAGTATCTATCTAACTGCTATTTAAATCCTTTAAGGATGAAAGAGAATATCTGGATAAACATATTTTGTGACGCCATCTTTTGTGAAGTGTTTCTATGCAAGACATTGTAATATTTGTAACTATTCACAGATTTTTTGCATATTTTGACTACTCACTATTAAAGTATTTACCTATCTTTTGATTCTTGGAAAGTGTGGTCTATATTTATCCTAAGAGTAAAGAAAGGAAAAAAAGCCACAGGTTCTTATGGGGGTAATCTATCTGATTACCAATCTTTTTTTTTTTTCCCATAGTTTTATTCTCATATTTCCCATATTTTACATATTTTTTCAAATGAGTTATAAACTATTCTAATAGCTGCAGATTTTTTTTCTTAACCCTTTTTTTTTTTAAAGTTTCAATAGATGAATGTCAAAAACTCTTACTATACTCATAAAAGTAGAATGCACAAAAAAACCCCAGTGACTTGTCAGATACAGAGTACAAGGTAATTTCAGTAAAGATTACTTGTTTTTCAGCTCTGGAACACCAGAGCAGTATTTCCTATTTTTTTTGTGATAAATGGGTATTTTTAGCTATAGTAACAAAGAGAAATTATTTCCATTTTTGAAGCATTTTGTTGAAAATAGCTATATGAAAAAAAAGAAAGTATACAGAAGCTTGGGAAGAAAAAAAGGAGAAATAAAATGATATATTTTAACTTATATAGTAGATGAAAATGAATGGGATAAAGGAAAAATACTCCTTATTTAAAGGTTTAAATCAGAGTTTTAAAAATAGGAAAGAATAGATACTTAGTAAAGAGTGCAACAGAAAAATATTTCTATTAGAATAAAATTGGAGTTTCTAGGCCAGCATTGATTCTATTTCATATATATTTTATATATATATGTATATGTATATATAGTATATATTTATATATAAAATAATAAATTTATTTCATATTAACAGATTACAAGAGAATAAGATGTTCTCTATTCACTTGATGTAATATATATCTTAATACCCTTAAATGACTTCTTAAGATTTCTAGGTAGTAAACCGAGAAGTGACTGCCTTCATTGGCTAGGACTCTAATTTGGGAAATCTCTTATTAGGGGCTTTAAAGGTACCTTTCTTTTCCCACGGGCTGTGTAAAGTCTGGAGTAACTGCCTCAGATCCTGCCTAAAATTTCAATAGATTTTAGGAGCCAGAGTGTCATGTAGAATGACTCCCGAAAAAATAAGACACTTAGCAGTCCAGTTTACCTCGGAAGCTAAAATTTTCCCACCACCACCGGTAGTAAACACACTGCGGTACAAAAACCGTCCCCACACCTTTGGTTTTTCCAGAGGAGTCACGCAGGGGTTGCCTGCTCTGCGCATAGGACACGAAGCAGCGATGCGGGAACACGATGCACGGAGCTCTCGGAGACGCCCAGGGCCCCGCGGTGCTGCAGCCTCTTGGTGCAGGTCCCGAGCAGGGGCCCTGACCACCAGGCACCTCGAGACTGTACTGAGGACACAAGGGGATACAGTTACCATCCCATCCTGCACACCCAGAGAAGGACCCAGGAAAAAGGGTATAATAACTATACAAATGATTTGCCCAATGGGTTGATTTAGACAAAAATGTTTTGGCCCTCCGGATACCCAGGGTCTCTGATCCACTGGAACCCTGAAGCCAGTCATAAAACTGTATGTTTTTAGTTGAAAGCTGTTGGGGTACAATCTATCGCTTGGGACCTGCTCGTGCCTACCATTGCTATAACATGGGATAACATCAAAAAAACCAAGACATCTTCACCTGAGGTATACACAACTATGTGAGCACTAGCAGACGGAATTGGTAATACACCAAACAACTACGTCCTCTGGAACTACCCAAGCTGATATTCTTAACACTGGGGAGTCAGAAGAAAAAAGTGGGTGACAACAAGCAGCAGAAGCATAACTGAGAGAAGAGAATGATAAGGATATTTCCTGATTTGCTTTCTGGGTATTTAGAAAGGTAATATACTATCTGTGATGCTGGACTGATACTCTCATGAATTTCCAAACACCTGTACAGACCTTTTCCTTCAGAAATCTTTATGGGAAGAAGTACAAATGGGAGCAACATCCCTCCAGTACAACCGATCCTATAGCAATCAGGAAAGCGAACAAACTGCACAACAAGAAAGTGTATCAATCACATCAAAGTTCTTTCAGTAAATAATCAAAGCAAATACTAAATATTCAGAGATCACAGGGATTTCAGTATGCCTGTTAGCTCAGGAGACGGCTGTGTGGATGCAAAGTGAAGACACACGGCTGCTCTCCCACTCCTGAAAGAAGAGCACAACTACAGCCCTTCCTCTCCCACACCTCAAGCTGCTGTATGTTGTGGGATCTGGCACTTTGCAGGGCAAGCACCAGCTCCTCTCCAACCTAGCAAGCCATGCCTGTGTATGGATTTATCTTGCTCTGTTGCTATTACGACTTAAATATGAGATGTTCTAATAAAAGTAATTCAGATGGAAAACGTGTGTTATATACAATGTACATAAATTGTCACAATTTGGTCAGAGACCTACTTTCTGAGATCAACATTCATAGGAGGAGCTTCTGCTCTGACCTTGCTTCTTGGGCTATGCCTTGAACATTTCATTTTCAGACATCTTACTATTGTTGATATCTATAATGTGTCCAGCCTTTCTTTTTTGCCTTTCCTGTCATGGCTGGTGCTTACAATGTATCTTGCAAATTCACTAAATCACATCACACTATATGTAGTTGTGATTACTACCTATATATGCAAGTGATATAAATCTTTTTTTTTCCTTTTGCTTCTTTGTTAATGCAATAGCATTTGCACCAGCCTCTAATCTTATGTACCACTTCTCCTCTGTTAGAACCAAGCTGGCAATTCTCATCTTGAATAGCTTTAAAATTGCTCATAGCAATCAATGACAACTGAGGCATCACTAAAGAATTTCCTTTATCTCCAAGCTCCAATTTAGATCAGTCATTAAGCTTGAGTAAGCTTGAGCTGTCAGAACATTTTCCCTCATCACATGCTCTGAGCACGAAAAGTCAACTTCAAAATCAAATTTGTTCTATCTCTTACTACACTTTGCAATGGCCTAGTACGAACAATAAACTTAACTGAAATAGTACTGTCAATCTTTAGTAACTCAGATAACTCTCTGGGCTTTTTATGTTAGAAAGGCTGCTGTACCTTAAATATGATCCATAGCAAATCATTTTCTTATGTTATATTTCCTCTTTTATCCTATTTGATCTTGTTAGTTATGCATACTGCTAAGTTACAGTTGTGACATTTCCTTTTTTGAAATGAACACATATAAAAAGGGTGAAAGTATAAAAGTGAGTTTTAGATGGAAAATATATAGAGATATCTAAATTTCTAAATATTCAATATATCAGATATATAAAAACACATATTCTTCTGAAATATCTCCAGATAAACAATCTTTGTTTAAGATTCAGACTCCAAAAAGGGTCAGTTTCAAATCTCTGAATAGGATTTATTTAGGCGTTTGTACTGACAGCCCTTTTTAACCATCTCTTAAAATAAACTCTGCTAATCTTTGAATCCTTTCTATGCACATATATATATTTCATGAGACTACTGGAACTGAAAACAAAAATATGGCTTGAACAGGTTGTTTGTCAGGATTCCTGACAGTGATTTGATATTTTTGTGTAAAGATTTCATTTGAGCAAAGTGCTGTAAAGGCTCTATGATTTTAATTATATAAATGCTGCAATCCACTTCTGTGGACTAGTTATTTACTCTGTCTCAGCATTTTGATGCAAAAAGACCCAAAAGTAAAATGACCAAGGCAAACCTTATGATTTTTTTCTACTGTTGAATGAGACATTAAACCCAGTTCCCACTGGGTTTAATAGGGTTATTCCCACTGGGAATAACAGGGGCCTGTAAACATTCTCAGTTCTGAAGGACAGATCTCGTAGATGACACAGGCCAACTCCTAAAATTACAATGACCATAAGAGTGATTGGGATGCTGGTCTTGTATATAACTTCTAACTGTATTCCTAGATTTTTTTTCCTGTGAGGAAAATTTGTACAAGGAATAGTATAATAGCACACATGAAAAGTTGGCTTGAAATTCTAGCTTTGTCATGTCTCAATTAATTTTTATAGTGTTGAATGTTTGTCAAATAACTAATATTTTAGAAGAATATATATATGTAGGATCCAATGTAATTTTAAATAAAAGGACTTCTAACCTACAGCTTATTCAGAACTAATGATTTGGGGGATATTTTTGGAACAATGAACTTTTCAATGTGAGTAAGGGCAGAATTTAATATAGTAAAATACACTATTCACTGAAGAGAGAAAATTAAAACACTAATACAGGGGCTTCTCTGAGGCAGTCTCCCATACTGTTGGATCTCTCAGTAAAGACTGGCTGTGATTTATAAACCACCTCAGAATGCTCAACATTTGCTCAGAAGCAAAGATGGAGCATGCAGATATGGGTGACAAAAGCTTCTAGATTTCACCTTCAAACTTAGGGTCATCTATTTATCTTTCCTTAAATTTCTGAAATTATATTTCAAGTTAGGTGAGTTGAGTGATGTTCTTCTGAGTTTTTTTTTAATGGAACTATTGATTGCAACAAGTTTCATGCATTCTTAACAAGTGAAACAGAACATGTCATTAGATGTAAACATAACCAGCACAGATATTTCTGATTAGCTGCTATTCATCAGTAGTTATATAAAGATATGAAAATAAAAGTGAGAGAACTGAAGAGCTTTCAGATGAATACATCTCATTATATAAGTGTGTTGAATAGAAAGTTTGAAAATAACAGACTGGTTCTTAACTACGACATCTATAACCCAGCGCAGGGACTGCAGTATTCTTCAGCTCTCAGCTGTCCACTTATCAATCATGAGAACATATCTCCTTAGGAGATGTATTCAAATGCTTTTTAATTAGGTGCTGTGTGGGATAAACGCTATGATCAAAACAAGAAGGGTGCCGATAGGAGGAATCATCAGCAGACTTATTAAGGAATTGCAGTACAGTGGTTAGCCAGTCTTCTAAAATGAAGAGCAACTTTTGAATTAGCCCTGATATGCAGAGTGTTTTTAAATTCAAGAATACAAACACAATCAAAAACACAGCTGCAGGAGGCCACATGGATTTAGAGGTAACCTTTTCTTAGAGGGATACCACTGTTAGCAAAAGGAATTTCAGACAAGACTTTAAAATACAGCTAATGATTTTAGGGAAATGACTTTAAGAAAATTATTTCCAGAGAATAGTGCTCTCTGGTTTGAGGCCACAACCTTCAACACTAGCAGTTATTTTTTCTCATCCTTTTCTGAGGTGTAACATGATCAGAAAGTAAGATGGCATCTGTTTTTAAGTACTGAAAATACATGCTTCCTACCTGGTGGAGAAAGGCTTGAGCTTTTATTTGACTAAGAACGATATGGATCCAAAGAAAGGCAGGTGGAAAGTTGCATGTTGATTTTTGGCCCAGACAATACAGAAATATGAAGTGTGATCTAGACTTTGAAGCTTGTTAAAAAAAAAAAGCAAGAGCAATTTGGGAAAGTGAATGTAGTCTGCTGTGAAAAGAGCAATCTGAACCACAACTGGCCTGAGAGGCGCTAGGGTTGATGACTATGAACAGACTTGTCATGGTAGTCCTGTAAAGAACAGAGCAGAAGGAGGACTAGCTTAAGAAAGAGGAATTGCTCATTGTTTACTTAAACAGGTCAATGAGATTTAATTAAATGATACATTTGGATTTGCCAGTAACTGTAGAGATGTGCTGTAAAGTTCAAGAATTCAAAATATTAAATGTATTACATACTACAGGGATAGAAATAAAGTTTAGGTATAACACAGAAAGATCTGATTCATTTCCACAGAGATATGAAGAGGAGTTTCAATTCTTTAAAGTCAATCTGGGCTGTGCTGGGGATGGTTTGATTCCTCTGGGTTTACTAACATTATGCTGAGGGATTCCTCCAGCTGCCTCTGGTCCCCGTAGCTTGTTCCTCCTGCCCTGGGTGCTGGGCGCTCCGGTGCCTCTTCCCCTTCGCTCCAGCCCCCTTCCCACTGCCTCCTCTTCCTCCTCCCTCCTCTCCATGTCAGTGAAGTGAAATCAATGGTGCTGCATAAACACACACAGGAAAAGTAAAAGGAAAATGAAAAAATCTGCTCCCAAATATTTCTGCTGAGTTGCCATACTTTGCATTATAAAAAGAACCTTGAATTCAGGCTATTTTTTATTTAATCGGTCTAATTCTTTAAATAAGCATGATACATGACAAGTGATGGCATATATTACATCACTAGTTATTAACGGTGGAGACGGTGGGCAGTATTTTGACATTTTCAAACCTTTTACCCAAAGATTACAAGCATTTTTTAAACATTCATAAAAGCACAGAGCACTTTTGACAGATAATTTTATTATAGGGGCTTTATTGTTTGGGGTGGATATTTGGCATCTAATATTTGCTTGTGAGCATGAACAGAGGATGGCAATAAAATTGCTGCATACAGCACTTGCAGAAGCAGCTTCTTTCGCAGCAAGGCCTGGGTGCAATAAAGAGGCACAGAATGAAATCTCAAATGCAGCAACCGTAAAAATCCCTCGGGGATGAAGGAACTGAGAACTGACACTTGGCTATGTCCTGCTCTTAAGGAAGCTTCCGTAATCTCGAATATGTTTCTAAGGATTTGTTATATTACAGGAATTCCCCGGGAAATGGCCAATAAGGTTATATTGTGTAACTAGAGCTTGGGCCCACACTCCACCTGGAAAACAACGGCAGGTCATCCAGTGCTCCCAAACTGGCAAGTGGCTGAGCAAGAGAAGCAGGGCTGAAACTCAGGGAACATCATCCCAAACCTGCTCCCGCTGGGAACAGTGGAACACAGCCTTTCCTCCATATCAAAGTTTCAGCAATATTTACTGTTTCTCAGAGCCACACTCAAGTTAGCAGTTCTATTCCAGTATATGTTAAGCAGATTGGTGTGAATGCAACAGAAAAATATCCCATCAAATTAAAAATATGCCTGAAGGTGACTCAGTCTTAAAATCATTTGCTTACTCAAAAATATATCTTTCTTTTCATTTCTAGTTCTGGCAGAAGGGATCTATTAGAACAATATATTTTTTCTGTACTCAAAACAACTCAAATACAATGACCCGGAAATATGATGTAAGTATGTAGCAATTGTAATTTAAACTGTGACTTTTGCATATTAGAAATATCAAAAATATTGAAGGAACAGTTGAATTTCTGAAAACAGAAATTGAATTCTCTAATTTGAATCTGATTATTTTTCCATTATACTTGCCCAGTATTTCAATATTTAAAAGAATTAGCTTAGTCTGAGGTTTTGCTTGACAAAACTATCCAATTACAGTAATTGAATAATTACATTAATATAATTCAATTAAAATCCTGAACAAAAATAAAAGTAATTGAAAAATGTGTTGGTTGGATTAAAATTACTGCATCGACATAAAATAACCACCTAGTGGATAAAAGTGAAATAGATTTCTGCTACCAGTATTCCTGCAAAAACAGGGCTATTACTATTTCTAAATCGTGCAAAGACTTCACTCTTAATATTTACAATTATTCAAGTTTTGTTATTGAAGATATTTTCTAATACTTGCAAACATAGTTTATGTTTTTCTCCGATTCATTTCTTGATCTAGATTTTTATTTGTACTTTAAAAAGGGTTTCATACACAGCACTGCATAAAGATGTGATACAAATCTCCAGTTGGATCCACGGTCACTGGGAACACTCATTCAGAAATAGAGGATTTTCTGTTTTTCTGCACTGCAGTCTAATTGTTTGATCACATCTTTTATTAATACAAATCAATATCTACAAGCAGTGCTCACTTCTCAAAGTTCAGATTTGTATGAAAGAAAGAATATTCAATTTTTAAAAGTATTCAAAACAAATTTGTTTGTTCTGCATAGCAGAGTTAGCTGTTTCAGAATATGGAGCCGATCAAATATTTTCCTCTCTTCATTTTGTCCCAAACAGTCTAGGTATCCAACTCAATCAAGGCAAAAGAAAGTGTGGGGAAGGAAATCTATCCTGTGTTTACTGCACACTACATAAGACTCTGTCTAAAAACGTTAAATTCCAGGTACAGAGGCACACGTATATAGGTTTCCTAGTCTATTTTTACAAAGCTACAGAATGCAATTAAATAGAACACAGTGATTTCAGCATATACGTACCTAATCTAGATTAAGCAGTGTAAAACAATCTGCAAGAGATCCCTTTTTAAACCCCTGGTTCTAATTAACTCATGTACAGATTTGCCGCAAGCAGTGGGTGGGTATCCTCCTGAACCAATACGTCTCCAGGGAATTCCAGTGTTTGGCTTGACCCCTTCATATACAGGGTGAACAGTGCAACGGAGGACGTCGGGAGAACACAGCGGCACGCACGGTTCCGACCCGACGTCCCCGGGCAGTGCTTAAGCAAATGCTCCTGCCGGTCACTTAGCAACATTCCCTGCCGACTTCTATAGGCACTTAAACCTCGTGTACACAGAAACACGAGTGGAAAAATCCAATTCCGTAGCGATCTGCACCAGCTCTTCACAGCACTAAAGGACTGCACACAGCTGACCTCAGCAAAGATCACGCCTCAGGCAGCCGCCCCGCTCTGGCGTCGGACCTTCCTCGCACGGGCTCGGATTCCCAAACGTTACTACCTGAGCACCGGGGCTGGTGCAAGGTGCTTCGCTGATCGCCTCGGAAAAAGAAGTTTACAGACCACGTGAACAGAATTTCTTATGTAACAGAAAGAATCGAGGTTTTGAATCTTGATTAGACGTAACCTAATTTAAATCTGAGAGCAAAGTGGGGACAGTTTGCCCAAGTTATTACAAAATCTTGCTATTTATTCATGAAAAATGTGCGTCCCACACTAAACACGTCCCATTGCAAATTAATTTCCTTTAGCTTTCTGCTTCCCTTGGGCCACAGCTAAACACAGCAGAGAAATAAAAAGTTAATAGTTTATTCTGGATTTGAATTTGGATGACCCCACTATTATCACCAGGCTACCAGTAATTAATATAACATGAGTAAGAGTAAGCTATAATGAAATAGTCCAGATTATCAGACTACTAAAGAGAAATAAATCTATTTAACTATACACTATGACTATTTATCACATCATATGCCCTTAATTATTTGTTTTACCATGCATTATTATTAATTAATAAACAATTTTCATTTATTCCTGTTAGCAAACACAAAAAATATTATTGCTGATACAACTGAGGTAATTTAAAAGGTTGTCTTTTCATATTACTGAGATAAAAAGTTTTATCTATAATTACTGCTTTTGTTAAAAATAAGAATTACCTCCCTTCCACATATACCAAAAAATATATATTTTTATATGTTTCTTTATATAGTTGTATAAATACATATTTATTTATATATAAATTGATTAAAATATTTATGCTTTTCATATATTTTATAAACTTTATTTTTTTATAGCACATTGCACATGCAATAGGATCAGATATGTTCTCACTGCCTTAGGTTAGGTCCTTCTGTGGTTAGTTACTGACTGTATTCCTTCAAGTGAAAATTTAAAATGTGTGCAAAACTAAGGAGGTTGAATAATGATATCCATTTTCAATTAATTTTTATTTAAATAAGTTCTCAAACAGTCATTCTGATGCTATTCATCACTTCCAAAGTACATGTGAACTAGATCCATGCCTAAATGAGGATTACTCACAGCTATTTGCAGATACTAAAAAAAAAAAAAAAAAAGCCCACATATTACAGTTAATCTTACTGGCTAATTCTTGCCAACGACAAACGGGACTAAGAACAAATTCAGGGAGTTAAACTCGGAGAAAACTTTCAAACTGCTCCTGAGATGCCGGGAATGATTTTACCGTTTGCGTTAGTAGCGAAGAGCCGTTACCTGCTACAAGGCGCGCGGTTCAGGACGAGGCCGGCCGGGAGCAGCGGTGGCGGCCGCGGCGCCGTGTCCCCCGCGCGGCTCCCTCGCAGCGGCCTCGCCGGCGCCCTGCGGCCTGCCAAGCGGCCTGAGCTGGCCCAACGGCCTACGCGCCGCCCTGCCGTTTCTACCCACGCTACTACTCCCTAGCAAGGGAGTTTTTACGCTGGCAGTACGATACGGAAAGAATCAGAGCTGTAACCGAATATGCCCCTCTCCACACGAGGTGTGAGACAGAAATAATCTGCTCGGTGCGATGCAGAGCGAGGCGCAGCGTGCGGGCTCTGCGCGGCCCGGGCAGACCCGCGGCCCTGTGCGGAGCAGGCAGAGCAGAGGGGCAAACATGAAGTAATTCGTGTAATTCACCCCTGTCACTCGGGAGGAGCGTCCCTCTGAAAACACGGATCTTGTGGTTTTCATTGTAGAAAGGTCTGTCTGAGCATCCATGTTAATAAAATATAGGTGAGCAAGAAATGGGGAGAGGAGAAAGTACAGTTTTCCCTTAAGCACAGGGGAAAAATAAAACCTTGTTACAGATATGCTTTTAACACTTCTACTCTTTCCTCTGCCAACTCTTGCTGTGGTTCCTTAAGGCAAAATTGACAAAGAAGAAAAGTGTATTCCTTCTTTCTCAGCATATTTCTATTAATGTGCTCTCTCTTGCTTTAAAACTTCCTAAATTCAGCAATCTCTATTGCTGACTTTCTACACTGTTGACCATTGATGAAAAAATGTCACCTCCTATGCCACAAGGCAGAGCAAAGAAATAGCCATAAAGCATTGCTCGTTTGCCATGTTTTCCTACAGTTCTACTTTCTCAGCACAACACAGTGTTGCCTTTTACATCAAAAAGTGAACTCATATAGTGGAAATCGGCTTTCAAAACCAAAGGAACCATTCATTTTTCCAAAACTATAAGTACATCCACCTGCCCACCCACCCACTCACCCCCCCCACGCTTATAAAGATATACAATTATTGTTTTGCAGAATATTTTCTTATATAAAATACCTTAAGAACACTGAAGGGCTTCCTGCAAAATCTAATCTCTCTCTTCTGTGAGAGTGGACAAGTCTTTAACCAAATCATTCTGTACAATACACTTCCTTTCTACCAATTTTTTCAATGATATTTTATTAATAACTTAGTTTTGTTATACTATCTCAAGTTACATTGCTTATCTTATCAGGTATTTCTTAAGCCTAAGAGGGCAGTGATAACTTTAGAAACTCATAATTAGCAACCGTGGCTGATTCTCTGTATGATCAACACCCATGGAAATTAAACTGTGGTTTCTCATAATGTTAGCAGACTTGACACAGCAGCTCTGTTTCCTCTTGGGATCAGATGCTCTAATCTATTTTGCCAAGCTGCATAGATGTTCAACTTCATTGCAAACTTTCAAGACCCAATTATGCACTCAGACATAGTGAAAGCTTGAGTGTGCAAAACTTGCTATACTTATTAAATAACACATGGAATATGCTATATGTGCTCCACATTTTAACACTTAAATCACAGCCTTCTTGTTTCTGAGCTAGGAAGCTGGCACAATTTATTGGACCACAGCGCAACAGAATACACAGGTTCTGCCTAATATATTTTAAATGGGGCAATGTGGTAGGTGCAGTGTTTTATTTTACTTATCTTTTATTTGGGTAAAAGAATAGACATCTGCTTCAATATACAGTTACCAGAGTTCCCATTAGAGGTTATCAACACTTTGTCAAGGAAAGGCTCCTTAGGACTTTTATCTGTCACTATTCACTCGTCCCAAATCCTCAAGCCCTTTTTGCTCAGATTTTGGTGAAGCTGCTCTATGAGAACAACCAGCTAAAGATTTGCAATTTCACTGATTTGTGAGGTCTGGTTTGGGAAATGAGCTCCTCTGTCCGGAAAAGTGCAATATACCCCAATCTGAACTGAACAGTGTGAATGAGCCCTGAGACAACAGGAGTTGCAGGGCTGGAAATCTGGAGTGCTGTTCTCATTGACCTTGTATGACAAGGAAATACATTCATGTAAACAGTCCTTAGGGTTAAGAGGCAGTGAAAATGAGATGTTAAAAAAAAAGAAGGAAGGAAGGAAGGGAGGAAGGAAGGAAAGAAGGAAGGAAGGAAGGGAGGAAGGAAGGAAAGAAGGAAGGAAGGAAGGGAGGAAGGAAGGAAAGAAGGAAGGAAGGAAGGGAGGAAGGAAGGAAAGAAGGAAGGAAGGAAGGGAGGAAGGAAGGAAAGAAGGAAGGAAGGAAGGGAGGAAGGAAGGAAAGAAGGAAGGAAGGAAGGAAAGAAGAGGATTTTATGTCACAGATTAATAATCATCAATACGAACAATATAAAATAGTCATGGGACTATTTCTATGCATTTAAATAGAGTTTTAGCTTGGAATGTTTTCACCGAATGGTAAATAATTGCAATACTCACAGATATGTTCACTCTGCATGTGTACATGCAAATATATGCATGCCCCATCTTGTTTGTTAAGTAATGTTTTCCTTCAGAAACATATATCAGTAGCTTTCAGTCAATTGGTCAGGGAAATAAAAAAGAATTTTTTCCTAATGTTTTAACTTGAGTGCACAGCAATGTGGACCAATATTAGCGTAGTCAGGATTTCACTTTCCTTGCAGATTGCAGCTGCTGATGCCTTGTACCTGGCCAGCATGTCCCATGGCACATTCACTTTCTTGTGCCTAGCTATCATCTGAGCTGTCACTGTATTTCAGAAAGCAGTCAGGACAATGTAGTAGCCGGGCATTAACACTTCTTAAGGATAGCCTGTGGAGTTAAGTATTGTCAACTGCGTGCCCTTTCTCTCCAGCCACACAACAAATCCCTCTTACAAGCAGGAACAGGATTAAAGCAACCCTGATAATGACTGCTTGAAGTATACAGTCAAAGTTAACCTCACATTTGCATTTTGTTCCCATAGGTAGAATTCCCTTTAGGAAATAAAATACATTGCAGAGGAAAGTATTGCACTCTTTTGAAGGTAATACTAAAACTCTACTTGTTGTGTAATTCATATTATAAATCCCTTAAAAGAGCCCATTGAATAAACACAATTTATTTCTATGCTGGAATTAAAATGTCTAAAATGGAGAAATCATATGTCTCTCTGAAGTTTTTCATCAAAGAAAATGTTGCTGGACAGTTTTTAAATAATAATGTGTGCCATATTCAAAGACTGCAGAATCAGAGGAATAGCAGCCAATCACCCTGTATGTACATGCAGAAATGATATTAGTGTGAGAAGACTATGTTTTCCTTGAGCTTACAGTCCTGGCTCAAAGGTCATCTCTTTTCACTGCCAGGATCCTGCAGCTGGGCTGTGTCTGCTGATTTTTGTGTGAGTTGTTAGAGAAGACTCAGGTCTTCTGAGGGGAAGAGCTAGGATATTGGTGTAATTTCTGCAAACATTTCAGTATTCTCAATCCTACCTGCAAGCAGTTGCCTTCCTTAAAACAGACCATAGTATCATGGAAAAATAATGTATGCTTGAGGCACTTCTTATTCTGCACATTTCCTATGGACTAATTGAAGCATCTTTTGCTGAGTGATTTCTTTTTTTTTCTGTATAATTTTTTCTCGGTACTACTCCTAGATAGGTCTCTCCTTCTGCCTTTATCCCTACATTATTTGTTGAATTTAAACATTTAGTGAGGTATATGGTCAAGTAAAAAAGCTCTAGAGAAACCAGACAAATATTTGGCCACTGGGGCATTTTGGAAAGTAAGGCATAATCAATACATAGACTTTTAAATTATCTTTCAGGGTCCCTAGCTGATAACCTCAGATGGGAAAGACAAATATGGGAAAACTATTATTTTCCTCCTTTCCCCAAAAGACCATTTTACTACATAAATATCTCCCTTGACTGATTGGTCTTTTGGGAAAATAAAATTTTCATTACATTACTTTTTCCCAATTGAAGTATAAAATTCACTTTTTTTTTTCTGATTGTTGCTCCTCTCCCAGTTATTAATATTATGCCTTCTTACAGCTTCAGAAAATGTCTATGTCCCTTAGCTCTGCCTTCATATGTGTGAAGACAGATATAATACTAATTATAAACACCTGTAATTTCAAATGCCTGAACGTAGATGTGTTCTCTTTCTCCACATCTTTTTGATAAGAAGGCCCACCCTGGCTCATCTGCTGCAGTATCCAGTCCTACCCATTGATGGTGAATACCCTGTAAGCCTGTGGCTCGCATACAGTGGCTAGCATGTGGCTAGTACAATGTCTAAGGCTTCAACAGGCAATGTCTCTGAGTCTTCCTGAGCCAGAAGTCATATTTTTATGTTTAATCTTTGGCTTTGGAGGCTAAAAATAACAAGAAATCTGCTCTCTTCTATCTTTTTTTTTTTTTTTTTTTGCTTTTCCTGGAACTTTATAATGTAGATTTATTTTCAAAAAAGCCCCCACATAGCTGAGGTATAAAACCTTGCATATGTAGTCATACTTATCTGGATTTATTCCAAGCTTTTCATCCGCCATTTATTGGCTTTTCTAGGGAATCCAGTTGCATAGGCCTGAGTCTACAATACACACATCGCTGGCTTAGATCTGAAGGTTACAAAAGAGCTAATAGGATTGTAGCAAAGAGCAGGGTGGGAAAAGGAGGGAGAGAAGATGGAGCACAATGCTGAGCGGCAGCAAATGTGTGAGAGACAGGGACTTCTGCTCCTAATTCCTGCTGAGTTCAAAGCTCCGGGGAAGCTGAGAAATCTTGTCTCTTACCCCTATCGCCGCTGCAAGAGACAGCTGAGGCAGTAGCCATAAAGGCTCGAAGTTAACATGTGCCACGCTGAATTGTCTTGCCCTGGCTTCGGGAGGTACATCTGCCTTTTGTTCTCCCACAGACCACTCCATATTTACTGGTATACATCCACTGCAAGGCACATGTAGCAAACAGTAGTGCATAAAAAACAAAACTGATGGAACCTGCTCCATTAGGAAGCCTCCTAGAAATACTAAATTCTGCCTAAAGGTCCTACCCACTTAAGAAAACAGTTTCAAGCACATTGCTTCCAGTCACATTCCATTTGTTTGAAATAGCCATTAATATCTGGAGACTTGCCCTTCTTTTTCTGTCTCTCCTTGACATCCTGAACAATGGCAAGGACCACAAAGTTGTGGCAAGGAGAGGATAACTCAGAAGCAAAAGCTAAGCTAAATGAATCTTAGCTTCCTGCCAGCACTCGTGTCGACTTCTGTGCAATGCTTGACATGCAAAATGAGGGTTGCCTGGCAGGTAGATCAAATATACACCTGCTTAGAGCTGGTAGGAATTGTTCAAACTGCTTTATTTCCCTGTCTATCTATCTTGATGATCTGAAAAGTAAGACGGCCTAGATTATGAGTGTATCAAGAAAATGAAATTCTTAGTCAATTCTGTGAAGTAATATAAAGAAGAATGCAGTACTTTCAAAGAAAATTCATCAACTGAATGATAAGTGGAAATAAATCTAATTTCCATAATACTGTGGAGTATTTTCTTTCTTTTTTTTCATTTTGAGTTTAAACTAGCACACCGTCACTGCAGATTCTGGACTGGTAAGCAGCCCTGTGTTTTTCTTTAGCTTAAATATATGATTCTTTACTACAGAAGCAATTTCTAAAAGTGCTAAATGATCACAGACAAAGTCTAATGTTTTGCTAGGATGTTGACAGAAAAGCTTTTGAACAGAAGCGGTGAGTTGTTGCAGCGCAGTATAACCAAAACTGAAGTTTTACTTAGTATTTTAAGTAGTATGACTTCATGCACAAAACTGTCCATTCAACCATGTAGTTGCAATGGCATTTTGTAAGCAACCAGAAAAAATCTGATCTTGATTGCAGCCTGAACATTGCAGCCTCTTGACTGCAGCCTGAGAATTTTAGTGGGTGTCTTATCACTCTAAACTCTAAAAAATACAAATAAAAATCTAAATTCCTTGGATCCTTTCCCTAATTGTTATTTGAATTGATTTAATAAAACTTATCGGAAAAGCTGAGACATACCTTGGATACCTTTGATAGAAATCATTTTCTTTAATAGAAAAAATAAAAATTGAATAAAAATCAGTATAAATAAACCAATCTAAGTAATTTTTTCACAATTATAAGGTTTCAAAAGGCAGTAAAATAATAATAAAAAAACTCACTACATGTCAAAAACTGAGATTCATTGATATTGCTGTTGTGAGGCCAGGTGTGAAAATATGTGTATTAATTTAGTTTTTATTCTAACAACTCCTGTTTGAACTGTAACAGCTGCTAAACAGTGTTTCATGAAAAGGAATGATGGCTTCACATGAAACAGATGCCTAACCAATGGAATGAAAAAATATAAGTGAAAAAGTAGAGAAAATACTACAAGTCAATGGATCCCAGTGGGATATATCGCAATGTAATGAAAGCAATTCCTTTCTATTTCTGTATGTGGTACAGTAATTGAAGAAACAAAAGAAATTATACGAAACCTTGCTTTATTCTTCATCTGAGAATTCCAAGATGGGTGGTTATCCAGTAGGCTGGGCATGAAATGAATGCTGCAGCAGCCCGGCCTTCTTCACATCACTTAATCTCTATGTGCGAGTTTTCCCAGTAGGTAAACATTTTCTTATTTTTCTCATCAGTGGTCACGAGAATTGTTAGAAAAGCCTATAAAAATGACCACGGAATCACAGAAAAAAAGAAAAAAAAGAAGTGGAAGAAACCTATCTGGCCAACCAGTCTTGAAGGTGCAACTACATGTTCTCGAAGGTGAAACTGCGTAATGATGAGAATTCCTGGGTAATCCATTCATTAGAATAATATATTCAGGGCTCTGATTAGAGAAAGCAACAAAGATTGTTTTTAGGTACAGTAGAGCATCTTCTAAGGAGATATCATATGTAAGATTTTCATTTCCACCCCAGACTGTTTGGTGAGGCTGGCTGAGTGTATAGCAGGATAGAATGTTTCAGCTGAAAATCTCAGTTTACCTGTGTACCAACACGGTAAACTCATTTCACCCATGGACAGACAGTAAGCAGATTGCCTGAGGGTCACCTAGTCGTGTACTCGTGCTTTGATTTGCATGACATCCCCTGCCACCTGTATGCGTTTTGAATAACAGGCGAGGACAGAAACCAAGGATAAGCCTTGCGACGGTGTCCTTTGCCAAGACTTGAAGAATGTTTAGGTGAACCTCAGCCTGCTCCTTTATGCTTTTCTTTTCTTTTTTTTTTTTTTTTTTTTTTCCCTACATATATGCACAGAGAGAATATGTATATATCTCTGCTTCTCTTGCTTCTCTTGGTTTGAATATTCCAACACTGCACGCACTGCACGCACAGAAACTCTCTTCAGAGTTCAC
Source organism: Crypturellus undulatus (assembly GCA_013389825.1). Classification (NCBI taxonomy): domain Eukaryota; kingdom Metazoa; phylum Chordata; class Aves; order Tinamiformes; family Tinamidae; genus Crypturellus; species Crypturellus undulatus. The sequence goes on from VWPW01021686.1 coordinate 2,957,244, forward strand.
CCTGTCACGGTCTGTGCCCACAGATCTGCAAGTCTCTGACTTAAGGATCAGTACAGTACAAAACTGAGAAGAGATGTTCAGTTCAGCCTGGATAATGCTGGACATGAACCCAGATATGCTGATCTGGTTTCATGACCTGTGTGGATGAAGGTTTGGAGATAAGAGCAAGACCACAAAGCATGATGGATGTAGGTATATATACATGGCAAATACTATATAATGTGATTTTTTATAACAATATTTTATTAAAACAGAAAATGGGAAGAGCAAGTGAAAACAACTTTACTCTGAGAAACCAAATCTGCTATGTGTGCATGTGTGTGCGTATGTGGGAGCGAAAAAGAGAAAGAATGAGCAGATAAGGGGAAAAAGAAGTGGAAGTGACTCAGGGCTTTGAGAGCACTGGAAGAAAAATTGGTCAAATTACCTGTAAATGATAAGCTAACGGACTTGAAGTTGTCACTTCTACCAATTCTACCAAGCACTGAGTAAGTTAAGAACTTCCAAGAAACTTCATAACACTTTGTCTGGAAAAAGAACTGTCGTTGACTGCCATCAATGTCACAACAAAATTGTGGATGCAACTGTTGCACAAAGAAGGCTAATACTGAACGGAAATCTAATTAACAATGGCTTTTTGTATGTGTGTGTGTGTGATGAAATTCTCTCACAGAGTTATATTCAGCTTTGATTTAGACTTGCTAATTTCTAATACATCTTTGTATACTTTAAAATATCTATTTATCCAAGTTGCTAAATTTTGTTCTGGTTTACCTAACAGATTATTGTGTCTGCATCTTAGTTTTCAATTACATGTTTCTTCTTCAATTTCTCTTTTTATAAAATGGAAATAATGGTACTTACTCTGAAGTATGTGGTAAAAACAACTATTGTGAAGATCAAATAATCAAGTAATTGATTCTAAACAACAAAAATGGTAACCTAAATAAAGATGGCGAAAAAAAAAGATAAAAGAGCCCCAGGACTAATAGTTCCAAATTAAACTCAGGATGAATTGGTAAATGTCTTTATTCACAGAAGCTCCAAAATCCTCAACCAGTTTTAAATCAAGATGATTGCAGTCAGGCTTCTACGAATTTTCAATGCAATACTTTGCATGAAGTGACCCAGCTAAGCCTTGAGGATTTTTCGTTGCGTTTTGACCCTTAAGTAGATCTGAAAGAGCAAAACAAGTCATCAGAACATCAGGTTCTTTCCAAACTCTCCTTATTTTACCTGGAATTGGGTTGACATGATGTTTAATGGCTACGTTTCACATGATCTTTACTTCATACCATAAATTCCTTCCTGTCATAACTGTTGTTCATGTGATTTATTATTTTCAGAATTTTCTATTAACACATGGCCTTATAGTGACTTAAGGCAGAGTGTAAGGGCTGACCACTATTCTGGATCAGAGTAAAGATTTATAACTTAATTATTTTCTTTTTCCTAGTCTGCCTTACCACAGGCAAGTAGACATTCATTCCGGTTTCAAGGGATGTCCTAATACTTTCAATGGCCTTAAATATGAGCACCAGTGAGCTACTACAATTTGCATTTTTTATAGCCCTCAACACTGTGTTATGTATAATGTCACTTTTTATTTACCTGCATTCCATTTTGATCATGGCTTTAAAAGGGGATTCTTAAATGTCAGTAATAATTCATATCACTAAGATTATGAAAGGAAGGGCAAAGCTTGCACAAAAGTGAATTAATTGAATTTAAATCCTATCAGGTATATGTTAAGGAAATATTCTGCTGTGCGTATGATAGTAGTGAATTATCTCACTTCTGCGTTTTACCTAAAACTGCAGACTTTTTTGGGATAAACTATGTTCCATAACATAGTGGGAGATAAAAAGAGATGCTCTTCACATGGAGAGTCTGAGCGCATTTACAGGTAAGGCAGCAGCTTCTCAGCACCGTCTGCTATGTCAGAGAGGTCAGTCTCACGCGGCTGCACCAAAGCAGCCACCTGAGCATTAGGGTTGCAAAAGCAGATCCTCATCTTCCTGTTTCTTTTTCTCTCTTATATTTTCTTACATTGTTGAAACTTCCTGCTATGGCCTTTTGCAGCAGGGGAGCATCTTTGATGGAGAGAATGATTGGGATTGGACAGAGCAGAGTGGAGACAGTAAGAGGAGAACTCACTTCCTAAGGAAGTGTTCTTCTCTGGAAACTGCCCTGCTTCCTGTGTGACGCCTGGATGTGGAGGGGAGTTTTCCCAACCCCTGGTATGTGTGGAAGCACAGCACACACCTCTACCCAGTGTTCTGCCTCCTATTAGCGTTCACAAATTAAGCTATTTTTTTTTCATCTACAACATACTCCCATTGCTTTTCCCATCAACTTTCTTTCCATTTCTGCAGAAGATTTGCCATCAAGGTAGAGAATACAATAGAAAGACTCCAACCTGCATGGAAAGGAATAGTTAACCTTTATTCTTGCAAAATTCTTTGGTTCACAAAAACACCTATCATCTGATGCATCAAAACCGTTTCTGTCCCACAGGTTCCCAGTCTGGGCCATTGCTGTTGTATTGTAAACGAGTCTGTTTTCAGGAGGCATTTAAAGGTATGAAATAGTTTGCTTTGAATTGCAGAAAACCTTGACCACTCCAATGATACTAATACCATATTCCTCACCCAAAGAGTAGCAGTCTCTGTTCATCATAAAGGGACATTATAGTGAGACCCCGTAGCAATAATATTTCACTGTTCCTACTCCACATTCTCTACTGTAAATAAAACTGCTAATACTCTCAGGTATGGGACAATTAATGTTTCTTCACGTCCAAAAAATAAACACAGAATATTTTATGATGCTAGAGATTTAACTGTTCATATTCTACTTAATGGCGTCCTTTCTACTGGAGTGGCTCTCCAAGTCAGAGTTCTTAAAACATATAATTACTGAATATAAAACATATAATTTTTAAAATTACAAAATAAACCAGATCATTGACTTTGAAAGAAAAAAAAGTACATTAAAAAAACGTATCCCTTTTTACTTATTCTCCTGTCTGAGACAGAGATACATATCTTAGTCCTAACAGACAAAAGACCCAGTGGAAGTCCTTCTCCACAAGCCACATCTGTAACATAGTCCATATCACAATAAATCAACTATTTTTAGCTCTTCTGTAAAAATCTTGTATTACAAGATGTTACAAATGTCTCAATATTTGCAATCCATAAACAAAAGAGTAAATAATACAAATGTAATAATCTCTAAACACCCTAATAGTATACCCTATCCTTGTATACCCTACTAAGGTGTACAAGCAGAAAAATAACACGATTTTGTGTTTATACTATAGTTAAAACATATGATTAATTCAGTTACTAGTAACAATGTACTTTTTAGTACATAGAAGTATTGATTCTTGTTCCCAGTTATACAGCTCATTTTGAGCGTCAGATTGTGTATGTGCTGTTACTAACTTCAACCAGCTAGTTTAAAGCTGTCTCAGATTTCAGTCTCTTTTTGGCTGTAAATGGTATATTTTAAAGTCCTAACATAAAATTTCAACCTTGGGGACTAAGTTTTTGTTGTGTTGTTTTGGTTTTTTTTGTTTGTTTGTTTTGTTTTTCTGATGAAAGGTCTTTCCTAAATTCATTAAAAATATACCTGTAGATTGCAAGCCAAAACAGATCTTGGGATATGATAATATCATGTCTTTCCTTCTGTGGTCAAAGCACTGCTGTATCAGCCTTATTGTACAAGCTATACACGATCATTATTAGTCACTGATAGCTTCATTTTCTGTGACCCTCTTTTGATTCCCGAGGAACCAGGGATTCCTTTAAATTCTATATTTCACAGTTCAGTTTATTGATTCTTGGAAAAGGAACAAGGCATCCTCTTGCAGATTACACTAATATGCCATAAGAGTGGAACACAAAATGCCAAACCATTACAGATGAGCTGAGAGTGGACAGATAAATATATATAATGAATACTTATATGAAATCACAGATACTTTAATGTCATCTGAAACCAGTCTGCACCCAGAAATTATGTGATCTTCTTGCAAAGCTGACTGATTTCTGAAGTTATTCAGCTCTAGGTCATTTACTGACAGATGACATATGCAGTTGGCACACATCATCTATTTTCAACTATCCTTTCCTAGAATTCTGCAGTACAATCAATATGCTACCTTTCAAACACTATTCAGAAATATCTTGTGTTAAGAAATCAGGCACAGTTGAATCAAACAATTTTGGTTTCTCTGAAATAATGTATTGCTATTCTGCTAAAAAATGAATTACTTGCTCCTTTTTTCTCCAACTGCAAACATACACCTTGCATCATGCCATTGGCATGGATCAGAATTTATAGAGGGATGCTATAGTGTATGATCCATCTTTAAAAAAAAAAAAGAAAAATTGAAAAGGATCAGCTGGTTAATACCATATGGCGTGAAAAAACAAATAAATCATTATTTACTTCCATCAGAGGTACACAGGGAGAGAAAGGAGAATTTAACTATGATAATGAAACCTCTCTTTTTTTCCCACAATATGACATGATAAATAATGCCATGATTCTTCAAAGTAATTTATTTTATATATTTATATTCTTTTTCCAAAGACTTTGGAAAAATCTTATATTGTGACTCATAGTTCAAATATTTGCCTTTCATAAAAAAAGCAACTCAGCCAGAATTATAGTGATCATCAGAAACATGACCCAGGTAAGCAAATTATCCAGAGAAGAGGATGTGTACAGGGATCATTTGGACTATAGCCCCCATGAGGTACAACTATTCAGACACAGACAAGTATAGACATAAAGTTTGAAATAATTTGACTTTCATTTGAAATAATGTTTTGCATGATTTCCTACTGAAAAAGAATTCTTCCACTTCACTTTCCTGTATCAATGTTTGAAGAATAGATGCCTCTAGCTACAAACTAAACATTTAATAAATTACATTTTAAAAAAATCTATGCGCTATGCAATTGTGAAATCAATACCTTAGCTGTATTCTACAGGCATATTATCTCCTGGGAAGGCTAAAAAAAGGAAATATTTTGTGCTCTGTATATTCTTTTCCCCACTATTATACTAATATTAAATAAAGCAGACTAAACATAAAGCTGGATCAGCGTTTCTTAACTTTCATTTACAGCAGTTTGTAACTTGGCTGGAAAATTTTCCAGATGATGAAACTTGTCATATAAAATCTTAGGCTAACCATCATATTATTTTTTGAAGAGAATAAAATACTGCTGAGTCTAGATTAACACGCACGTAATTTTTAAAGAATATACTTAATGAAGAGTGAAAGGGAGAATGATTTTCAGAGCTACTGTAAATATAATTCAAGACTTTCATTTCCATTGCTGTAGTTAAGGCAACAAGGGTGAACTCATGTGAAGTTCGTAGGGTCTGCGAGGGGAAGGGGATATCTTCTCGGCAAAGGTTTAAATCACTTCCCGACACTGATCCAGGCCTCAGTTTCAGCAACACTCACCTTTTCGTTATCTAATGTACTGTCCAGAGGCCTGGAATCACTGTCACGAATAGTTTCTGCAATCAACAGCTCACTCATGACTCCCCTACTTTCCCGGGACATGGCGAGGATCCTTTGGAGCCTCCCTACCTGTCTTCTGTGTGCTTTGTGCCAGTAGATTTCTCCTCCCTGGGTTGTACATGATACTTTTCATACATTTTTTTCTATTCTAAAGAGGCAATAAAGGGATGAATTGCTAGAGAAAAAAGTATATTTCAGACCATCCCATACATCTCAAAACAGTCTGACAAATAAAGATACTGAAGAAATGAAGAATAAGTGAAAAGATAGAACAGTAGATATAAAATGAAGAAAAATATTAATTTATGAATAAGGAGGATCTAGTTTTATCTACTCTGTGTGAAATCTTCTTGTTTAAGATTCTGATGAAGACTCTCAGCAACATGAGTTCTGGCGCTACACTCTTAATTCTGCTGTTTGTGACCAAGGCAACAGATAGCAGGAATCTGTGAGTATATATACATATATGTATGCATAAGTATGTGTATGCATGTACATAAATATGAACATAAATATATAGAGCATTTAATGACAAAACCCTGAGAAAAAATGGATTTTTTCTCAGACAAACTAAGACAACTAAGATTTCTTTGACTAGAAATGAAAAAACAGGATACATTCAGGGTTGGCAAGCCAAAATATCTCAGTAATTTTGTTTTTATATAACAATTATCTCCCTGCTGTTTTGCATGCTTATGGATAAAGAAAATGCTCCTCTGAGTTCAGTTTGGATGGTAACCTAAAATAAATGATAAACACAATAAACAGGATTTTTTTTCTCACACTTTTTATGCAAAAGGTTTTCATATTCATTGGTTGCCCTAGATTTCTTTAATAGGTTTATCAATAGTGGTACTGAAAACCCTTATGTTCTCTTTTAGTTTGCTTAAGCTGTTTATGGGATTTCATTTTATATGATCTCTACAGCAGAGTTTATTTAACTTAGAAATGTGGAAGAAGTTGAATTTTCTTCTAGAATGGTTGCTTAGCTGGGTGGGCCAGGATCAACTATATTCTTACTATATGTGTTTTATAAGATACTTAATAAACTCTCTAGAAAAAATGTGCACACACACACGCACACAAAAATGTACATTATCAAAAGCAAAGTGTCAAAACCTTTTCTAGGGTTTCTGTAAGCCATTGCTTCACCCTTTTTTTCTTTCATTTTGTGTTTCTGATAGATGTAGCATTGTGATATTGATAAAAATTAGCACCACAGTTGGCAGCAAGCATGAATTCATAGGATAAGATCGGTTGATGAGCAACTGAAAATGCATGAGAGTGAAAAGATTATGGTCAAATTTCCCTTTAGAGACTGTTCATTTGCTTTCTCTTCTTATTTCTTCAGTGCCTGAGGATAAGCTTAATTATGGTCTTGCAGCATACGACTATGAACAGAGAGAATGAGCCTTTACTGAAATACACTGAAGATACCAGACACTCAAAAAAAAAAAAGGTGTGAAAAAATGAGTGTTTCAGAAACCTGACCGTTGAAGTTATAGCAACTTGTTGTGCTGTAGGGAAATGACATGTGAGTCTACTGTGCTTAAAAAGAATTTCTAAGGAAAGTTTTAAAGAACAGTTTTTTTCTGTTTTTTTTTTTTTAATTATTATTTTATTTTATTTCATCTTAATGTTCTATGCCAGTTATTCCAGATCATAACATAATGCAAAGAAGCGAAACCACAATGAATCATTTCCCTTGATCTCTGTCGTTTTAGTTGCCCAAGTTATAGCACTAAGAAACTTGACTCCTGGCGTGGGGTAGGCAAGCAGAACTTGGCCCATAACAGGAAGGAATTCTGGAAAGTTTATAGAGCTGTGTCTCCGTGAAGACTGTGTGATTTGTTGGCATTGCCTAAATTCTGAAGAGCAACCTGGTTTTGCATAAATACTTTTTATCATCTGGTGCACTATTATTGGCAGCAGCATAGATCACAGATCATTATGGTAGATAAAAAATAGTTTTAAGTATAAACTTGAAACCTTCAGTTTAAGGGCATATTTATAACATACCATTTTCAACCAATTAGTTCTGCCTTGAGCTCAACATCTTTTGCTTAACTACAACTTATATACTAGAAAATTCAAACTTTGATTAGGAGGCAACAGTAAATGGAGAAGCCGGAGTTATTTGTCTTGAAACTCAATTTCCTTCACTGTTTGCAACACATCTTATTTTTAATTTGAATTTGTTTGGTTGCAAGTTCCAGTCATTGGTTCTCATTAAATGACCTTCCTAAACAATTGCCACCTGCATTTATGGCTAGATTTAGCAGTGGAAAGGCCTAGGAGTGAGGAGTGCTGGGTCCTTTTATTTAAAAAAGCTAAGAAATGCAAGATCATAAAATGTAATAGTTAGCAAGAATGTATTCTGTATACCTCTTTACATGCTCTCATGAAATAAAGGATCTGATTGTTTTAGGTTTAGCAATATTTTAGGCTTTAGGCTTCTTACCTTAGTTCTTCCTCTATTCATACTTTTGAAATCTTACTACGTGAGAAATCCAAATTAATCTTCTCCCTATTTCATACACTAGTTTTGTAGTCATTGTCTTTATTCTCAACTTCTACACTGAATTACTAAAAGAAACAACATGAAAATAAACTTGTACGGCTTACTAATACACATGAATTTTCTTTTGTTTTACTTTGAGGCATTTTGAACGGTGTGAGTGGGTGGTCAGCTGTATTCAGTGGGGACTTTTAATGTTAAATTTCTGACATAGCATTGTGAGATGTAAGTACTCTCTAAGTGTCTCCTCAGGATTTTTAGGTTGCTTTTGGAATTAAGAGGGTATAGAGTTACAATGTTTGCTCTTTTTGAGTTACCAGGATCATAGAAGCCTCCTCTCCTATCTTTCCTGGCTCTAGACCTTTGGCAGGAGTCAGATTTGTAAACAGATCATTATTTATGTAAGATGAGGGAGGTCAATGGTTTCAGCAACCAGTGAGAAGAAGAGAAAATTAAAAATAATTACAATACTAATAAATAAATACAGTTTGCAAGAGAACATTGCAATATGTACTTGGGGTCAGGAAATATGAGTTATATCAGAAAGAAGAAAAGAGCCAAGAAAAGTGAGACTTCAAAAATGAGCCTACTCTCTTTTTTAAAGAAATTAGTATAATTAGATTTCACTGATGTGACAACTTGAAATGTTGATGTGAATCTCTGAAAGCAGGAACAATACAGAGAACACATACCTCTAATTTTAGTCTTGATAAATACATCTGAGTTATATGTCTAGCAGTGTCCTAGGTAAACTGTGTCAGTTGTCTTCTGCATCCAGGATGCCCTTAGCCTAGATCAGGACTCAGAAGATCATATGATAGGAAAACAAGCTAGTCCATTTTTTTATCAGTCACTACCTGGAGGTAAAAAGTTTAACCCAATTATAGTTAAATATGGAATGGTCCAATAAGGTAGATGATAGATATCATGCAATGTGTGATCTCTTACGACTGGTGTATCATGAAGCATGCTAAGGTATGAGGAAGCCCTATCTCAATAACCTGAGAAACCAAAAAGAATTAGTTTTAAGAATATTAAGTTTAGTAGTTTTCTGATTCAATCTGTGCCACCTTTGCACAAATGAGACAGCAACCTGCTCTGTTCAGGTTTCCAGAAGGTACACAGTGGTGAAGTACATGTAATCTTTCTGTTCTGAATGATAGCAAATCTCTGTATTTAAGAATAGAGTAAAACTTCCATTTCATTGAATATATTTCATATTTAAAGATTTAAAGATTCTTTTAAGAATTTTTTTCAAAGTTTTTTTTTTTTTTTCATTTAAGTCTCTGTGTATTTAATGGATAAAAGCATAGAAAGACAATTAACATCCCAAAAGGAAGACGGTCTAGTGTAAAAGGAAAGGAATCTTCAGAAATATTAAAATATATTTAAAACACATAAAAAGGCTATAAAGTGATACTGGATGATTCATACAAAAATAGTAGGAATCAATCTAAAATACAGATTAAAGAACAATTTAATAATTTAAAGTGAATTTATATAACAGAGGATGCTGAAGGAATTTTCTATCCACCATTAAATTCATCTTTATAGAAGACAGGCCTCAGAAATAAGCAAATATTTGCCTTCTTCTTTTTTTTTTTTTAATCTATATTGCTTTTAATGGAGATGATAGAGCCAGCGGTGAGCTTCTGGACTGAGATTCCTGGCTTTGTGATCCTTCCGCCAGTTAGTTCCCACTTGGCCTCTGAGGTGCCTCATCCACGAAACAGGAACAAAATGATACTTGGTAATCAAGATCAGAGGACAAGCCGAATTAACAGCTATTCATCCCATGTACTTGTAAGGAATCCATCACTATAGAAACTATTTGCTGCATTTTAGCAGAGATCCACAGGCCTCTGTGAGTCCTACACACAAAAAAATACATGTTCTGGGAACAGATAGAGAAACAGATAGGACTGTTGATGGGAGAAAGCTCAGCAAGGACTAGAGCAAGAGAGGAGGAGAGCCCAGCAGCCCGCGGCACGGCAAGAAACGAAGTACCTCGCGCACGTGTCGCCCACGAGACACGGCTGCTCCGAAGCCTCAGGATGTTCCCTCCTCAATCCTGAACCTCTGCCAGGACTATGGAAGGAAGGAGACATTAGTTAAATCTTGCTGCAAGGGGAAATGCACAAAGGGCGCCTCCTCAACTATGCGAAAGTTTAAACACCTGTAGTGTTGATTAAATAGACAGTGCACTGAGTAGTTTTCAAACTAATAGGTTTTTACATTAGGTCAGAAAGCCATATTGACCTTTTTAATTATCGCTTCTCCACTAACCATACTGCTAGTTATAAATTGCAAAACTATAATTAGCAAAATATCTTATGAACCGTTATGCCATTACATCTCAAATGAAAAATATTCATATCTTTTCAGAATCATATAATTAGGATAAAAAAAAAACTACTAGTCTCTAGAGAAACAGCAGGAATTCGCTGTTTTTAGTCTAGAAAATTCTCTTCAGAGCATTGATTCTTGGCCTAATTCGGATAATAACAAACATTGCTTTCACTGCAAGAGAGTAGTTTTTCATCAGGCATTATTTAAAAAGGAGTTCTTATGCATTTGCTTTAAGTACATATGATTATAGCTCATGAAAACGCCAAAAGTTACTTTAGAGCACACCATTCTAAGCTACTTATTGATTTACTATAAAAATTAGTGTAGTTCCAGTACTTTAAACTTATCATTAAGGACTTAATTGTTGAAGTGGAAAAGCAGAAGTTAGCCCACTGCTCATACCAGCCTTCTCTGGGTACTGAGTCCAAAATTCAGCATGAAAAAACATTCAAATAGCTTTTGGTGGGCTTTGCATCAGGCCCTTAAGCAAATGCTTGAAACTTTTCAAAAATTGTATCGTAGGAGTTTGCATTTCATCTCTCTGCATTACTTCAAGACATTGTTGATCAACTTTTTATTAAACACATTTTTTTTAAGCCAAACCTATAATGCCTCACGCAATCATTGCTAATAAACTCTGACAGCTTTGCTGCTAATGTGTGAGACAATGGAATCTGGCTGGCATTCCCTTAGCTTTTACTGCTAACAGTAAAAACATGTTTTGACAGTGAAGTAGACAAATATGACATACAGGGAGAAACACTAGGAGCAGATATAACAAATAAGAGAGTGGCATTTTGCCCTTTTTACATAATAGCTGTATTGACTATAGTGGCGAGACAAAATATAAGAATTATAAAGGTGTAAGTCAACATCACAAATCAAACCTAACACGAGGACATTACAAGTTTGTTTTGATGTGTGCTGATATTTAGCTAGTGAGCTGGGTTATTCTAAAGTGCAAGAAAAAAAAAAAGCAGGCTGGAGGAAATCTATATGACTGGAAATATTTCAGTCACCTATTTATACAGTAGAACTAGATGAATTCTGTTGTGCCTCAGATATTAGAAAATAGTTTGCTATTTCTTTATTTCCAGAGACAGCGTTAAAACAGTTTGACTTTGACACAGTGGGTACAGCCGGTAAGAGTAGGAGCTGGAAAATCTTAAGTAAATAAAATACTAAATCCTCAAGTCTTTTTTTTTATGTAATTCTCCATTTTTCAGAAATATGTAAGCCCTGAATGGATGTGTGTCCTGATCATAAAATATGTAAAATCCAAAGCACAGTAACTGTCCCACTCAAAACAAAAGAAAACATTTAAATATGGAAATTAAAAAAAAAGTGTATTTTAGTGGACATTTTTGCATAGAATTTATTGTCATATTTTGGTCTTTTCTTCCAAGATTTCTGTGACTGAATAACTAAGATGTGTGAATAACTAGGACAATGATTTCAAAAAACTCTGCAGCACTCAAGAATTAAAGCTAATGAGATTAAGCACCAGATTCTGTAAATAATTTTAAAATGCTATATACATATATATGTAATATTTATATGAGCAGTCTTCTTGGTTCCAGAAAAGAGAAAGAAACCCTTCTGGATAAGGATGGACTATGTAAAAGAATGTAATTTTTTTTTTACAACAGAAATATTATAGCAATTTATACATAGGCAAAAGATTTAATTTTAAAAATTCAGAATCAACCTTGTTTTTTAATTATTTGTATTGCAGAATCTATATATATATAATGATATTGAAAAAATATTTTAGAGTTAAAATGAAAATAAAACAAATTAGAGACTTTCTTTTCGGACAAGCAAGGAATAGAAAAGGAAATATAATCTTATTAATAAAGAGATATTTTCAAAGACACAAAATTGTTAGAAGTGAATCAGAATTAGCCATTTTTCTGAAACAGAATATACTTCCATAAATGAATGATAAATTATTTTCTATGTTCTATTTTTGGTACAAAGATTAACCTTGCAAAAAAAAAAATAAAAAGAAAGCTATTCAACCCCTCCATCTAATAGCTTTGTACCAAATACTTTTTAAAGAAACTCTATGAAATTCAGTAGCCTTTGGCTCTACCTATGGCTTTATTAGGACATAAAAAACATAACCTAATCTCTTGTATAACCAAATCTCTAGGTCATTTTCATTTGTATAAATATTAAGAAAATTGTATTCCTTATTAAAAGACATAGGGTATGCTAATTAAACTATTAAAAGGAAATATGAGTAGACTGAGCATTGCCCATCTCAAGTAGTTTTCTTATTGTCAATAAGTATATAATACTGAAAAGGTGAGAACATTTTTATTAACACATGACCTTTTTAGCACTTATTTTCTTAAGAATCACCTTTACAAGTCTTCACCATGTCATACTGCCTAATGTAGTTATTTCTTTCATTTCATTAAGAGGAATTATAGCTGCCACTCAAAGAATTATGGAAAAGAAAAGCCAGAGCAGCAAGACACAAAGACTACAAGCAACTACAGTATGAAACAATACAGTAACAATAAGTTTGTATCTTCATGGTGGCTAGGAAGGTGAAGAATGAAAGAAAGTTTGGTATTTATACTTCTCATTAAAAGACAGGAGATTATAGTGATGTATGAGACATGGTATTTCAGGAAAGAATTAGTCATGCAAACATTCCCTTTCTGCTTGAAATCTTCTGTCTTTGTATTTAATTACTGTGGATGTTTATTTAGTGAAAAGCAGTAACACTTTGTAATTTACCTGATGACTCTTTGCTGTCAAAGAAACAGAGTAAAATGGTTTAATTTCCCTTTGAAATAGGTCAAAATGCAGAACAATGAAAGGAAGCCTGATAAATAATAATCAAGACTGCCTTCCGGTAATAATTAAGAAAGTTGCTTAAAGATTTGATCTAAATTTTGCTGAAATTTGTGGGATAATGTCCACTGACTCTGTGATGAGTTGCTGTGAAAATCCTCTGTAATTTGTCATCATTTCTTCCAAGGATTACAATTTGGCCAAAGTCCATACTGAATAACTATGGCTAGTAACAAGAAGAAAATTTTAACTCTATTTTAAAAAGGGCCATTCTGGAAGAGAATACGTCTACTACCTCAGGCAATTGGTAAGACAAGATGTTAAATTCAATACTGTTCTGTTCTGACCAGTTCCTGGACTTGAATATCAAAAGTCAATCATTTATTGACAAAAGCACTGTGTATCTTGTCTGAAATTCACTTTTGAATTGATATAGTCCTAAAGTAATTATATTTAATTTATAAAGACTTGAAGAATTGGAAAAATAGTTGCAAGTATTATTTCTTTCAGAATATTGCACTATATATTCATATCGGGCTGCTGGCTATTGCATAAGGTTTGCAGGAGAGCTTGTATGAGAGCTATTGGTTTTAGCAATTTACTTTACTGCTAATTTTTTTACCTATAATTTCTGATCTCATAAATTCAGTTTATTCCAACTCTGGCCTTAGTCAACCCGGACATGACATCAGCTTTGAAATACTGTGACATTCTTACAACTCTGGATAAACTTCAGTAAGGGAATAATTTGGTAGAAGCCTTCTCAGTTTAAAGAAAGGCTTTGTAAAGTAAAATAAATACAAAGAATGCAGAGATGTAAAAAAACTTATGAAGGTGGACACTGGCAATGAAGCATTTTATAATGCTTCAGAGAAAGGTTTATAATTGTGTTTAGAGAAATGGAATGCTGTGGGAAAACGGCAGCATACAACACTGAAACTTGTTGTGTAGACTGAAGTATTCTACTATGTTTTAATGAGAAAATACTCCTTTTTATTTGAAGACAACTCTGATTAACCATCTAAGTGGAAATATATATATTAAATAAATATATAAATATATTTCCTTTTTACTTAAATGTATATTTTATATATATATATATTTCCTTTTTACTTAAATAAATTGTAACTGATCATGAAGCCTAACATGGAATCACTGGATTTAGAGAAAAGAAAGAAATATGGAATGTTTTTAAATGCAAGAAAATCTATCCCATTAAAAGGGAAAAGGAAAGGGATTTAGAGAATTACTGTGTAAAAATCATTAAAGCTGCAGAAATAGAAATTATTGCAGAAAGTAAGCAGAATTCTGGGTTTCTTAAAAGTCTACCAAATTAAAATAAAAATTAAGATATCTACTAGAATATTCCTTCCTTCCTTCCTGTCTGGCTTACGCTCTTCCTTTCCTCCTTCTTTCCTTTTTTCCTCCTTTCTCACTTTCAGTTATTGAAATAATATTTTTTATTCCTGGATGCTCACTACATACAGATTAGAACACATGAAGAAGCAGAACTATAAAGTGGTTTCTGTTTAGAAAGTAATCCAGTTTAACAAACTGTAGTGGAAATTTGCATTATTCTGAAGGGAATTCACACAAGGATCCAGGAAAACAGTTATCAAGTGACAAAAAAATATATAGACACTATCTTAAAAATGGGAGTAAGTGGAAGAAAGCTTATCATGGTGACTTGAACAAGAAATCTATAAAACCTTAGTGGACTGAAAACAGATGCAGTATATTTGGGGTTTGTTTTCTCTAAAAATCTAAAATTATTATTTTTATTGTTGCAATGTGATATCAGAAATAACAAGATAACTTGTTAAATTATGCTTTAATATAAACTCTAGTAAAAGTGAAAAGAGAAGTTAGTCCACTTATTTTCTTTCTTTCCTATGCTTTTTGCTCTGAAACTTGTCTGATTAGAGCCTGTGTCAGCTGCTTCAGAGAGAGTTTCAGAAAAACCCACGCCAGAAAATAACAGCATAACCTGCATAACAAGGAGCCTTTCCAGCCCTTGTTTTAAAGTTAGAAAAACATCTGGTTTTCTTCCCTTATGGAAAGTTGAGCTTAGTTTAGAACATTTTATTTTTGCAGAGACCTTGTTCTTATGCTCTGAGTACATATGAATAGGTGTATGCTTATTCTCCTTCTTTGTCCTACTACCACTTGCTCCTCTTCTCTTTGCACTTTCCATGGAACCTCTCTGTGCTTATGCTTTTGTATCTTTTCTCTTAACATTCCAGTTTTTATAGAATTCATGGTTATGGTGACCAGAAATTATGTTCAAGGTGAAGCTGCACTGTCAGCTTATAAGATCACTACAATACCTGTAATGTTATTTTCAACCATATTCTTTATGTATTTCTACTTTTTTTATCTCTAAAGCCAACAGTTTTTCCTTTCTATCTTCTTCCCTTGAGTTCAACAGTTAAATTAGAATCCAGTGATTTGATAGTTCAAGTATACTTTCTAAAATTTGATACCTTCTATACATGAATAAGAATTTTGTTTTTAGTAAAGTCTTCCATTATTCTGGCCTAAGTCTACTTAAAACCATAGACAGAGACCAGTTTGAATAATTTTAAGTCATCTGCACACTTTGACCTAGGTCACTAGTAAATATTCCAGAGCACTCAGCAACTGCACAGTGCTTGTGCAGAACACTGGTTACTGCCACTTTTAACTTTAAACTTTCCAAACTGTTCATTTATACATACCATTGGTTTCTATCTATCTTTTAGGCAATTTGTTCTGAGAATTTAAAATTTATTTATTGTATACAGAATTCCCTGAAGTTTGTGTGATTTTCTATAAGTTACTCAAAGTTAATACTTTTACTGGAAAATTGTTTTTTGTTCCTTCTTTTCAAGATTTTTCTGTCAGGTCTCTCATGCATCTTCTCAGATCTTCAATCATCTTCAATTCTAAGACCCATTCTTGCTGAAATCACTAATAGCTACTCTTATACAGACCCTTGTCTAAGCCATTCCTTCTTATTGCAGGATTCTGAATGATGGGATGGAGTTGCTAATAAATAGATCAAATATACTAAAAAACACTACACTGAAGCAGTTTTGTTTTATCCTAAAGACACAGAAATGAGAGAATATCTCAAATTGCAGGGTGGTAAATACTGGCTTTGGTGATTAATATGCCACAACCATCTACTTTCATCCTTTCCCGGGGTCTTCCACTCTTGCTCTCCATCAGAGTTTTCCTTTCTAAATAAGTTCACCCATTCTGACAGCCAAATGCTCAGAAGTCAGCCCTGTCTCTTCACTGCGCAACCTCTCACTCTGCTGTGAAAGCAGCTCTTTTGAAGCTTCTGGGTATCTGTGCCTGATCGATACATGTCTGTTGAAAGTAAATTTACTTAAAAGAAAGCAAATAAACAATCAGACAAAAACCGTCATGAAATATTTTCTCCTTTTCACACAATATTTTCTCCCACTGCACACAACAAATTGATCCCCAGTATCTCTGACAAGAGAAACTTTTTGACGGAAAGCTTCCCATCCCTCTCTCTGCATCCCTGTGCACCTCAACTCTTTTCTCATGAATTTCAACTCTATTTCATTTCCAAAGTTAGGCATCTATTCACATTCCAGTTATAGTTTCCCACATTTCCCTGGTTGTGCTGTGTTCTGCCAACACACCATGCCTCATTTCTTTGCTGTTAGCAACTTGGCTCCTTTCCTCATGCTGACCTCTCTACCTGTCATATCATCAGCCACGCAACTTGTTTTTCCAGCTTCTTTTCAGGATTCACTTCCTGTTAATTTTCTATTTCTCTTTTCCACTGTATGTTTTCTACACTTTTACTTCCTTAAGCNCATGAATTTAAACTCTATTTCATTTCCAAAGTTATTCCACATTCCAGTTATAGTTTCCCACATTTCCCTGGTTGTGCTGTGTTCTGCCAACACACCATGCCTCATTTCTTTGCTGTTAGCAACTTGGCTACTTTCCTCATGCTGACCTCTCTACCTGTCATATCATCAGCCACGCAACTTGTTTTTCCAGCTTCTTTTCAGGATTCACTTCCTGTTAATTTTCTATTTCTCTTTTCCACTGTATGTTTTCTACACTTTTACTTCCTTAAGCAATTAGTATTAATTTAGCAGTAATTTAGAGCCCAATGTCAAAATACTCTCTGCAGAGCTGAGAGTACAGAATTAATAAACTGTTTGCATAATAGCTGCTTTCATGATCATTTATCTTCATCCTCGCAAGTTTCCATCATCATCTATTCATATGCTTGTCTTCTTACTTTTAGTATAAAATATGGAACTACTTTCCCTCTGTTTCTGAAAGTGCCATGAATACCTGAAGCTCTCAAGAAACAGTAAAAGTTATCTCTGAAATGTATCACTTTCTCACTTTAGAGTCTCAAAAACCTTTTAAATTAACACACCTTCTATATCAAATAAACATTGATGGCTGATACTCAAATAATAATAAATATCTTCTACATCAGTTACAGGCTAAAGTCTGCATCAAAGGCCGATTCCACAGGACCCAGTCCAGAAAGTTTAACCTTGTAAAGTAAGTTTACTGCTGCAAGATCCTAACATCCTGATCAGTAAAAGATAGAAGATTGCATCTTCTGCTCTCTGTAGACTTCCAGAAATCTTCCTGTAAAGCTGTGCGTCATAGACGGTTATTCCAGGCTCTTTGGAGGAAAGTCCTGCTAAGAAAATTGGCACTGCCATGTGTTCACTGGTTCAACTTCACCTCTTGCCCTTGGGTCGGGCTGCTGCTTCCTGCTCACCGCTACCCGCAGCAGCAGCTCGGGTCCCGGAGGCTGCGTGGGCTCGAGCTGTGCACCTCCCCTGTGACGGGCACTGAGGACAGCGCACCTCAGAAACGCAACTCATGTGGGAAGCATTACTATAAATCAGTCTCAGTACTGGCATTGGGCTCCTTACTATAACAGCAGAGTGAGGATACCAATTTTGCTTCTAACAACAAGTGAATTAACATTTTAGCAAATATTTTGCATGGACAAGCAAATCGAAGGTTGTGGTTTTCCACTTGTGTTTAAATAATATGTTAAAGATATTCAGTATTTCAGGTTAGATATTTTGTACCAGATTGTGCAGAGTGCCTAGACTACAACTTCAAAACTGCTTGATAACCTAATCAGCACAGAATTCTGCCAAGCAGCTCTCCAATGGCAAAGGTTAATGTGAGANGCTCCTTACGATAACAGCAGAGTGAGGATACCGATTTTGCTTCTAACAAGTGAATTAACATTTTAGCAAATATTTTGCATGGACAAGCAAATCGAGGGTTGTGGTTTTCCACTTGTGTTTAAATAATATGTTAAAGATATTCAGTATTTCAGGTTAGATATTTTGTACCAGATTGTGCAGAGTGCCTAGACTACAACTTCAAAACTGCTTGATAACCTAATCAGCGCAGAATTCTGCCAAGCAGCTCTCCAATGGCAAAGGTTAATGTGAGAACACTGTATGGCCTTTCTCTGGAGCAGCACGAACATCAAGACAAGTTCAGTTACAAGGCACTCAGTGCCAAAAAAAAGCTGACTTTTTAAAAAGATGATCTAAAATCATGAGATGTTCTTTCATAAGGGTAAGACTTGCTTGTTCAGGCGATGCAGTTTTTCTGGTTGGCCGAAGACTGTTGAATGGATCTTCACAGAAATTAAAACTCCTAATAAATCTCACATCTTCTGCTTCGGGCACACTTCTCTGACCATGTTCCCATCAAGGTAAACAATTTGCAGCTTAAAAAAAAAAAAACAGTCTACTTACATGGAACACCCTACTGGGAATACAGTTCTTTCTGCTATTACAGAAGAGACAGAAAAGAAATATGACTAAATTTTGAGTGACTGCTAATGCCTAGATTAATCTCCGTCAGCTGGAAGCACTTTACTGAGATATCAAAATTAGGAGCCTGAGTTACCCTGCAGTCTTGTCAATGATAAAAAAAAAAAGAAAGAAAAAAAAGAAAAAAAAAAGTAATTCATCCTCATGATGTAAATTGGCACTGGAGGAGCCTTCAGCTTTCAGAGGATGTCTCACAACAGACTGAGCTCATGCTGTTCATGAATCAATTGAAAGTTTAAAGCTGTGCGCCACTGAAAAGCGTTCAGGTAGCGCAGTTGTGATGGCCTTCTAAGAAACCACCTAATAAGACAAATTAGAAAGTTTATATCCCCCCAGAAATGTGGGATTAAAAGAACCACTGTACCAATGGGGCATTCTGGAGTGCAGAAATATATAAACATATAAACCATAAACCATATAAATATAAAACACGTAAATCCTGCAGCATTCCAAGGCACGAAGCAAACGGCAGCAGCCTTTGCTGCCCTTCTTCACAGAGCAAGCGTGTGACCGAGGAGACGCTGCTCTGTGCCGCCTCACCCAGGGAACCCCTCTTGCTCTCCCCAGTTGGGCAGAAATACGGAGGGCAGAAATAACCCGCCTTGTAGAGCAAAACTGCAATATTGAGAACACCAACACCGCAGAGGTGGGATGTGCTTCTTCCCTTACCACTTACAATATCCAGTTTTATTTTCTAGATTCTTCACCTTTTCGGGTTCTAGCAATCTCTTCCTTTCAAAGGGCAGCAGTGATCTGGATCGTGTTTCATTTTAACTGTTCTTTTGGATGTAGTGTGGCGCTTTGCTCTTCTCTTCAAAGCTCAATCTTTTTTTCTCAGTCCCTTGTTTCATATCAAACCTAGAGGATGAATTCAGTACTGCTTGACAAAAGAAATTGACCACGCAAATGGCTGAAAACCTGAGGGGGCTGCTTCTCTGAGCTAGCTGGTGGGATGAAGTGTGTGCCACTTCTCATGTAAACAACCTAATTAAGGTTTAGTTATGTTAAGCCTCAAAAATCTCTTGTTAAAATGACTGTGTGTGTTTACTGCATGTGAAATGAAATAGGAGGTTATATGAAAAGATTTGCTACAACTGTTGTAACAGCAAAGACTGTATCAGCCATCTCAATCTGAAAAAGTGCCTGGAGCATAAAAGCAGTAGGACTCAGTTCACATGTGTTTTGCTTTGCAGTGTATCGAATTGCCATCATGACATGGGCTAATGTTCAGCAAGAATGTTTGTGTGCAGTACTGTAGCCTTCTAGTATACAGTTTTGCATTGCCTGCCTGTTGGTATATCAGTTTCAGTTAAAGAAACAGCAGAAGATATCCTGCAGCCAGGAACACATTCCAGAAGTGTTTTCAGAAGTATTCTAATGCAATAAATAGAGTATTATTATGTCCTCCCTCCAGTAAAGGAAAAATAAGATTGGTCATCGTGCACAATATTCATAGAAACACTCCGCAGACTCTACGACCTTAAAAAGAATTCAGTGTAAATATATGTGCATGTCATTCACTCGTATGACCCACCTTTACAATTAATATTTGCCTTTGTAGTGTAAAACTCACTATTTCTATGAAGATGCCGCTGCAAGGAGATTACTATATATTGGGAAATTTTAATAATGTCTATTACAGCCTCTATACTGGTTGACAAAAATACACAGTTTATGTGTAAATTGTGTTCATGCTGTGTCCATGGCAGACTAATATATCACACAGTTCTGAAAGGTTTAAAACGGACTTGCTTATCTGAGTTTATAGATATGATAACTGCTTGAAAATTCTCTGCGCCCAGAGAATAAACCAGGATTGAAATTACCTAGAGGCAGTTGAGGGCTTTCGTAAAAATTTTGTAAGAGAATTTACTTTGTGGTGACAGGTAATGGGGCAGACATCCCTGGAGGCTGAAGCTTTTCGTTTATCTACTGAATAGATTTAATTCAGATACTAGGAGTCCAAGCTTCTCCACACCATCATTACTGGTATGCCCAAACCTGTGATGAAAGTAAAGTAGGATCTCTATACTTTTAAACCTGAGGTTGTTTAATGGAATCATTAGTGTCATTTGTGTTAGTAGTTTGTAGCCAGCCTGAAATAGGACTCGTGACTTATTTTCCCAAAAGCTGTGAGACAGCATTGAAAATACTAATGATGATCACTCTAAATTGTCCTAAAATTTGAACTACTGCTCTGAAGGAAAAAAAAATCCACGCTTTTCCCCATTAAGCTATGCACATCAACCACTAATTACATCTCATGCAATTTGGATAAACTGGCTACTTCCTTACTGTTGCTCTGTGTGCTTGAAATACTGATAATTCTAATCATGACACAACTCAAAACTTGGATGATGGTGACTCATGGTAAATTTTCATTTGCTGGCCATATTTAGTATATAATTTTATCGTAAAAATCATTTCCACAATTCTAATTATAATTTTAAATAGAGACTTACTTCAGAGAGGTTTTCTAAAGAAAACCCCAAAGCAGCCCACCACTGAACGATGTCTTGTTGATTTCTTTATCTCTGGTAATTTATAAGTTGCTAGATTTCCTAAGCACTTTTTATT
Organism: Crypturellus undulatus; assembly: GCA_013389825.1. Classification (NCBI taxonomy): domain Eukaryota; kingdom Metazoa; phylum Chordata; class Aves; order Tinamiformes; family Tinamidae; genus Crypturellus; species Crypturellus undulatus. The sequence goes on from VWPW01021686.1 coordinate 2,978,899, forward strand.
GTTTTAAAGCATGGAATTTCAAACAAATCTCTCTCACCCCCTGTCCTAAAAGATCCCATATTGGAGAAGAACAAACAACAAATAAACAAACAAAAAACAACCAGAGAGTCTCCATCTCTTTCCTGCTGTGTATATGGCTCTCTGTTTTGTAGTGGCAAATTTAATACAAATAAGGTAAAGCAGTGCAGCTAGGAAAACACAAAACAAAACACATAGTACGTGAGGTATCAACTATTTCAGATGTAGGACTCATCATAGACTAACTCCTTGAGGATAGTTTATCTACTTCACAAAACCACCATAATACCAGCCAAAAATGAAAAACTTTGCTTGTGAGAGAAACACAAATCAGAAAATGCAGGTCAGATGTATATTATACTATAGTGACAGAACGTAAACTGCATGCTTATCCTCAGCAAGGGCCAAACACCATCCCTGAGTGTGCACCAGAAGAATCCCCGTTAAGTTCTGAGAGAGATGATAATTCAGCTGCAGGAGAAGCATGCTTTAATAAATTATTTTTTTTCATGACTACCACTCATTATCCAGAAAACACGAAATCGCTTCCCAAGGAAATCTTTGCTATCTAAGAAGGCTTTAGTGAATGGCTTCTAAGGAAAATGATTTATAAAATCAACGTGATGCAGCAGAAAGACATGGTGGCACAAGGAATTATTTTCATGAATTCTAATATATGGAATATATAAGCAGATATAAATAGAGATCATATACATAACTACAATAGTGACTTTTTATTTTTCAATCTTGCTGTTGATTTGAAACCTCTAATATTTTCAAGAGTATAATTTTATTATTAAAAGAAAAATAATGAAATATTATAATCTGAAACAACAGTCAAGGAATTGGGTAAAAAAAAGATATTTGATTAATGGTAACATACATTAATGGAAAGCTCATTTATCTAGGACTAGGGATTGTACTGACTGAATATCATACCAGACAGAGAATCAATAAACTATTAAAGTCTGTTCCAAGAGCTTGCAAGTCATCTAGGAAGCACGTTGATATTTTGTTCATCCTCTGAAGAAAATAGAATATAGCTCATTTAGGCCGAGTCTCCACACATTTCAGTATAAGACAAAATTTATGCATAAGAATTGTCTTGGTGGAATTCATGGGTGTAATTATATTCTTTAATCATAGCTGATTTATGCTTCGCACCTCGCAGAGAGCACTCCATGAGATGTGCTGAACCAGCCTTACAGTCATTGAGTCACAGTAGGGAATAAGGAGAACATGGGAAAAATGAGAATTACTGAATTTTTAGGTTAGCCTGGTAGTCTCTTTGACTCAGTTTTTCCCATATGTAAATAGAGACAGCGCTGTTCATGTCTTTTGAAATGTATGGACCGAAAAGTGTGATATAACAACTAGGTGCTCCACTAATTTAGTACTGGTCCATTTATTCTTTCTCTTCGTATCAAAACACTAGTTGTTAGGTATTATGCCTTTTGGCACATTAGTATGTAAAATGAGTTTTCAGATATTTTAATTAATCTTATTTTGGAATTCATTTTCTTTCTTTTTGACACAATACAGCATGAAGATTACATGTAACTGCAGAAGATTAACTAATTGGAAATAAAGCACTGCAAATGTTATTAAAAGTGTCTGATAACTATACATGTTCCTAGAAGGCCTTTTTATTTGGGTGGATACAACAATAAAAAACAGCATGAAGATTACATGTAACAATTAACAATTCTTAAAAATACCCATTGAAAGGTAATGACAGGAGTGCCTTCTGGGAAGCGGGGAGCAGCCCAAGTCCAAGTAAGCAAGATGATTCAAATGTTTTTCTATAAGAAATATAATCAGCAATATTGAAATAATAAATATAGCGTTGGGTCAGGCCTTGACTCCTATGAAAGCTATTTCGTCTGAGTGTGGCATGGAGAATCAACTTTCAGGCTTGTTTACCCAGGTACTTGAGGATTCTGTCAGTGAAGAAGAAGGATGCGCGGTCAGAGCACCGCCGACCTCCAGCTCTAAAATTAGAGCATAATTAGAGCTGCCATAAATTGAGCCTTAGATCCGGCCACCTGCCAAGAAACAGCAAAGCACAAATGCTGTCCACCACTTTCACTTTTTGTAGCTCTTAAGTGTCAGCAGTTTAATGGCTCTCCACTTCAGTTCCTAAATATTAATTTTTACCTCAGAAATTAATAGAAGCTTCTTTTGGACAACTGTCCAAAGAACACTTCTAAAGGATGTGTGTCCCTTCAGAGCTCTTGTCTTCCTAAGTAACTGATCTAGAAAGTCTTCCTTATGACAGGAGCCAAGGAGGAACCAATGAACAACAGTGTAAGTTTCAAAGATTGCTGCTTTTATTTTCCTCTTCTGGGCAATGACTACTGTTCTGAAAACAATCTGTTATTTCTGACAGAGATATTTTTCTGAAGTTGTCCTAGGTAGTCTAGACCTAGTCAAAAATATGTGAATACTCGTGCATGTGGGTTTTTTGTTTTGCTTTTGTTGTTGATGAAAATATTATTACAGAACAAGGCAATTTATCTGAGACTTTCTTTGAAATGACTTTGAACCGACTTAGAAAGAGATAATGCTACTATCTTTCTACTCATGTTGATGAGCTGGCACCACGCTATACTAAGGGTGATTTTATAAAAGGTTAAAAACTCAAAAATCAAATTAATGAAGAAGAAGATGTTATGAATAAGAGTTAACATATCCATTCATCAGCAGGCACAAAGACTTCTGTTGATGCTTTTTCTTAACTTCTTTTGAAGTAGAGCCAAGGAAGGAAAGTGAGTAAATACAAGCAGTAGGGACCTTATGTGGTTTTGACTATATCTTGAATTATGTGTGAAAATCTATTTCAAGACTGTGTTTCAAGAAGTCTGTATTATATGTTTTTTTCCTGGGTGTAAATTATCACACAAAAAATTAATGACGAAAAAGTGGGATTTGCAGAATTCACAGAGCTAACGTCTTCACCCATTTGTATAGTGTAAATAAGGCTGCAGATGACAGGACATCATCTAATTTATTGATGTGATACTACTACTAGAAGAGCTTTTCCTCAGTTGACTCCAAACTTGTTAATCTCTTCCAGTCATGAAATAGGAGAACAGCTGTTTAAGAAATGCTGGCATTAAGAAATGCTGGCATTGAATGAGCTCTTCTAAGCTTTGCTCAAAGTCAAATTCCCCCTCCAACATAGTTCTGTTGCTGATGTCACTGTCACCAAGCACTGTTGGGCAAACACAATCTCTGTAGAAGTGCAAGACTGTAGAAGAGTGATTCCAAAGGCAGTTTTGATTTTCATTTCTTAGTGCCTCCATTTATCAGCAAAGGAAACCTAAGCATATATCCCTATCCTTTGAAGGGCTCTCAGTATTGCACATTTTAACAGGTTAGAGAGCTCCCTAGTACCCAGCAGAGCTGTGTGGAGGAGTGCCCAAGGGAGCACTAAGGTAGACGGAAAGCAATAGCTCAGTGTTGCCGTGATGCAGCATTTCTGGAAATATGTCAGGCCACTCATAAATGCAGAGTACACATAACTACGCTGATGCAATTAAATTACTTCTAATTCTGGAGTCAGCCTGGATCATACTAAAACTCAGGCTAATGCCGCCTCAGATGTCTCATGCTAACATCTTTTCATTGTGTCCCAGTGAACTGAACAGATAGAGTAGCACAGACCCAACGTAGACATCCCTAGGAATGTGAGAGTTAAATATCTAATAATTAAGTGTCGTTTCACCAGAGTATTCCAGGAAGTTGCAAGTCAAGGGTCTTCTTTTGCCACTGAAGCCATGAATACATCATATAAAAAAAAACATATACAAAAATAAAGCACAAAAACACCATTTGGGGGTAAACATATGCTATAAATAAGCAAAAGTGGCAAAAGAACAAACATACATTGCAAATTATGTATTACAAGATAAAGTGACAAGGTTGAAATGATAAAGCATTAATAAAACTGTAAATGCTGAAGTACTTAATGCCTTCTCTATTTTAAGTACAGAAACTGAGAGTTTCAGACCAACCAAAGTCATAGACCTGCAGAAAGAGCCTCTGAAAAACAATTTCAAAGGGAAAGAAGAAAGCACCTTGTATTCAGTAGGAGCGTGGGAAGGTCACCGCAGAAACGGTATCTTATGCTGTCAGTTACAGCTGGAGGAGACAGGGATGAGGCGCTCGGCAGGCCCCGCGCGCCCAGGGGCGGCCCTGCTGGCTCACAGCAGCCAGGCCTGGGAGCGCCGGCGGCTGCGCGCGGGACGCGCTCGGCACCCAGCTCGTCCGCGGGCATCTCGAGCAGCTCTGCACGCTGCGCGGGAGCGCGGCCCCCTCCTGCAGACCCCGGCCCTCACACCACGGGTGCGCGAGTACGGGAAGTGTTTCTTACACTTCAGACAAATGCGGCAAGCTCTCCCGTGGTGCAAAGCTGCATCGGAGATTTTGAAGTATTTATTTGCTTTGTTCTGATTGACAGCATTTTTTATTCTGCTTCTGTTTTGTTTTTAAATGAACAGATTAGAAGCATGGGTTTTGTCCTGTTTTCAGCTTTTAAGGCAGGAAAATAATTAGCAACACATTTCTCCTGTCAGTCTTGAGAGATATTAATGTTTAATTTTCCTGTTTTGGAACGTTAGAATTCGTAGGTGTTTTAATACCATTATCATAATATTTTGAAATCATATAGTAATTTATAATGTATATATGTACACATATGAATAAGCTTTCTCTTCAAAGAACAGTTTTAGCCTATTTTAGAGCCATTGTTTCATTTCAAAATTACACAAGTCAGCAGGATTTTTAAAGATTTCAGATACAGTGATTCCTAGAGCAGATGTCCTGTAGTGAGAAGTAAAAGAAGGATTTGATTTGGTGTGAAAGCCCCTGAAATGGTTTGAAGATGGTTTAGTTAACGACAACCATCCTAGAGGCTCTTTGTGAGTAACAATGAAAAAAAATTGGCAGTACAGTAAAACTCATTTTCTAATAAGGTTTTGGAATTCTGACATGGCCAAAATATTAATACACAGATGCTTCTTTGGGGCTGCTCGTACGGCCTCTTGCAGCCTGCAGTGGGGCCTATTGCTGGAAAACGTCTTGAACCGTCACGTGCAGAGCAAGCCCAGCTGACTGCCTTAGAGAACCTCTTGCTCTGAGACCGTGAAGCCCTAAATCATGCTCTTATTCTGTTGTACAAAGTAATAGACATATTGGCATTTAAAAATGAGTGGGTGAAAGCATATCTTGAAAATCCCAAACAGATTTGTTTATTTTACTCTCACCTTTAATCACAAACAGAATTATTCTTTACTCACAAATACTGTAAATCTAAGCTTTTAGCTGAGCATTTAGTGGAACATCTACCAAGTAAGCTTTGCTTATGTTGCAGACAGCTACCCTGAGGAGTGATTTGAATTTAAATGTGATTCCCTTATTAGTTTCTGCTAACTGCAAATATCCCAGGCACTTAATTAAGTGGCTGAGTAATGTATGAATGCTCACTTCTGCTTGTCATGCAGAACAAAGTGATGTATTTAGATTCCATGCACAATATGAAATTTAATGACACAGGCAACAGTAATTTAGAAAACCTTTTGTTTTTTTATTGCCCTTGTTTTTGCTTAGGCAATCTCCTTTTTTGTGTGTTTGGCTGCTGCAATGTTATAGAAGTTTCTGTAAACACTGGCTGCTAGCTAAAGAATTTTCAGATTAAAATGTGTTTTGGTTTGTGTGTTGCTAAATGCATAATATGTTGTTTACATCTTTTTTTTCCTCCCAGTTTTTCAGAAAGAATATACAAAAGCCAAAACCAACTTTGATGAAATGTTCTTACTCGGTTTGGCATGGAATCTGGTGTGAGATTCAGTGAGTGTTTGAATGGACTAAATAGTGCACTGTAAGAGGTTTTACAAAGAGAAAGGAAAGAAGATACAAATCAAGCCTTTTTTTTTCTGGAGCTGATGTTTCCTGAAGGCTCCACTGACTTTCTGTAGTCCTCCTGATCTCTTTATAGATTTTATAGCCTATATTCAGTCATCAAACCTCTCTGCTTCTTTCCTGCTGCTTAGTAGTTTGCATTTATATTTTTCTCCAGGGTATGACACTAGTTTTTCCCTATCCTGAAATTTTTCCATTTGCCCCGGTATTTTCTTGTGCTTGCAGAATTCTCTGTAGACTCATAATCTGAACAAATGTGTGTGATTTTCTAAAAATCAGACTAGCACATATGTACAGTAATTTGGACAGCTGTTTGAGTTGTCAGATTTTCATGTTATTGTCATGTATAACTAAATGAATTCATGTCCAACTGCTTCTACTACCTCAGTTCAAGCTCTAAAACTTGGCTATCCCTTTAATTAGAGCTGTAACCATCTCTCATGTCTATAAATTCTCATTTAAATTGCCAGAGTAGTTGCTCAAAAAATGTTCAGTTGTATTCCTGGCAAATTGCTATTCCTGAATAATGTCAGATTTTAAACAGCCTGTATCCCCAATCAGTCTTTAAAAATTACATTTTTGCCAAAGAAATACCATCTAAATGGCATCATCTGACATTACGGGTAGAGGTTAAAATGTTATCTCTGTTTTTTTTTTTCTTTTCTTTTTTTCCTAAGGACTGATATTTCCTACTATTATTTGTTTTAAAGTATTATGTAAACAGTATGTGTTACATGTTATATTTAGATTTCTACCTGCCTTGATTAGTAGTACTGCCTCGTGACAGCAATATCCAAGCATCTCCTCTTACAAGTCTAAAGCTACTTTTCTTCCACTTTAGAGAGAGGATCTGTGCACAGGCATATGGTTTATCACCTCATTTGTCTTTAGTCTTTCTATAAATTAGGCAAGCGTTCTAAACTGGTCATATGAGCAGCACTTACTTAGGTCAAAGGGAAAATAAAATAAAAATTCCAGAATATCCATCTCAGTAAATTTGACACATATTTCCGGATGGGAGGAACTGCCCTCTAGAACTGTATCTCTCTGTCCACAGAGGCAGTCTGATTCACTAATTTAGACTAATACATTTTATACGAAGCTACTTTGGCATCACTTGTTTATCATTCATGCTACTAAATGCTTGAAGATAGTTAAAAATAAGTGAAGTGCATTCTATCTTTCATGATAAATTGAGGTCAAAGAGGAGATGTGTAACCAAGGTAGTATTTATATGTAGACCACTTGTCATTGGACTGTATCTTATCAGACAGTTAGAAATAAATTGGCTGCCTTGGAGACTTTGAGCTCCAACATATCTGTCCTTAAACCTTGTCCATATACAAGGCTTTTGGTCTTTATCCTCAGAGAATTTCCTTCAGGTCAACACAGCTAACAGAGGAGCAATTTTCTTCCCCAATATGTTGTAAGCAATAGGTTAAGAATGCCTAAATAGAGCAGTTAAACGAAGAGTGGAAGAACAGAGGTTTCTTTTTGTATGGTATACAAGCAGCTATACAAAATGATTAAAACTGTTAATTAAATTATTCCAGTTACATATATATATATAGATATATATATGTATATGTGTACACATTAAAAGTGATGGATTTTAGGGTTTTTATTTTGGGATTTGACCTTTCTTTGTGTTACTCAACCTGCTCTAAACCTTGACATAATTTTGGACAATATGAAAATCATGATCTAGTTTCTTCTTTCTAGAAGAGCAATGACTAAATAGCCAACCCACATTTTTGGTTATTGGTTTCCACCACAAATTGCTCATTGTTATTTAAAAAAAAAAAGACTGTGAAGAATACATTGCTACAGAATTCTATCTATCTAGTGAGAGTGTTATATAATTAATCCCAGTTCTTCCATATCTCACCTGTCATTATAAGATACCCCTTTCTATGAGCTTGTGTGATGATTTTTTACACATACTCATATTAAACAACAGCCTGTTGTTTAATAATAGAATCAAACAAAATGCTTCAGACCTTTCTTAATTACAAGGAATTAAAGCAAGCAACACCAATTACTTTTCAAAAAAATTAAGCCTGAATAAGAAAATATAAGGGTATTTTGGGACCATAATACATGAATCACTTTCTTGATTGTACATTTCCTACAGAACTTGATTCCTTTAAATATTTATAGTATTTTTGGAGTCAAAAGTTCCCTAACGGGTAGATTTCTTTCATAGCTGACCACAAAACTCCTAGTACAGTGGGCTCACCAAAAGAATTACAAAAATCAGGGTCTCATAGTGTGCCTGACAAGTGTAAACTCAAGAATGGTCCATCCCAATAAGCAGGAACTCAAGGGCATCAGGAGGAGTTCCTGGCAAAACTCAAATACAAAAAGGAAGTGGACAGGAGGTGGAAGCAGGGCCACGCCACTGAGCACTGCTAACCTGCATCGTGAGCCCTAGAACTAACACAGCTTTGTCGGAGCTTGAAAAGATCCTGTTTTCTGCCAAAGCGGCACACTGTTCTACCCCAATTTCAGTGTATTTTTCCATCTATTGTGACAATCTTAACTGACAGCTTCACTACAGGTAGAAGATTTTGTTACATTTACCTCTGCAATGTCTAATCCTGGCAGGTTTTTCAGGTCCTGATCCTTTAGTCACACTATGTTCTAAAGTGTACAATGAACAGCTGCATTGAGCTAACTGACCCCAAATGAGCTATTTTAGTATTAAACCAGTATGTTAGCCTCATGCTCCAGAGGAGCTAATTTGTTCGGTTGGGAAGCACTGGGCCAGATGAAGCATTGTGCTAATAAGACTATCCTTTATCTAGTAGCTGATTTAGCATTTAAATCCAGTTTGAAAACCTCTGCACTGGACCTCGCTGTGCCTTCAGGTAAATCTCTTTGGACTGACTGCCTGGGAAGTGCTGATGGGAGAGAAAACCGCTAAAGAATATCTGTCCTTTTTCCATGCAGTCAACTGTTACGTACTGTGGGTGCTTTGATGGTTCAAACTTCTAAAATTACTTTGAGTTATTATAGTATTGAATTCAGATCATCCGCCAGGATATTCAACTGTAACATCATTCATAAATTCATTTCTCTGACTTCCATCCTGTATCCTATTCGTGATTTTAATTGCTTTCTTGCTTTCCTGCTGCAAATCTAAAGGTCTCCTTGGTTAACTAGAAGATGTAAACGAGAAGGAAAAGATTCAATTATTTGCAGTTTTGTTTTATGTAAAGAGTGTAACATTGCAAATACTACAGGCATGGCATTAGGAATAGTATGAAGGCTGAGAGAGACATAGAAAAGGCACCACTTGCACCAGTATGCAGTTTTTCCTAATCTCTGTAATTTATAGTATGCCAAAATCAACTTTCATTATATTTGACTGTCATCCGGCAGGTTAGATGATAGATAGAACAAGCGCTACTTAAAAGCACCATCTCATGACTATCCAAAATACAGTCCTTTATGCAGACATGTATAAGACAGAATGTCTAGCATGTGTAAAATTAAGATGCACAAATAATGATGAAATGCCTTTTATTCATAAGCATAGCCATCTCCGGAGCGAAATAATTCTAGTGTGAGGGTGGCAGTTTATCTGCTCTATAAGCTAGCGAATATTTACTTGAACAGCATAACTATTCCTTTAACTATGTATAGTCTTAACATAAAGGAAACTTAATTATTATTAACATATTTTATAGCACTATATATATATAGCACTATAAATATAATTATAATAAATTCTGCTATACGTTAATTATAGATTACCATATGCTGTATAAATATGTATCTATATAATTTCTAAGAAAAACACAGACACACATATAATGCTTTATTAGCAACTCTAAACTGAAATAGGCAGGATTGGTGCCACAACACATAGCCTACTCACAGGCTGGGTTTTAACTAGCTTGAATAGCCATCTAAAGAAAGCTGTAGCTGGGGATAACATTATTTGAGCTGAGAAGGTTAACTAAGCATGTCAACATGTGTTATAGTCTCAACAGGAATTGCAATGTAAACATAACTTGAGTTGGTAGCAGGCAAACCTGTTTAATAGAAGCTGTCAGATAAAGCAATTTCTTCTACAACTCACTTTTGATATAAGTTTTGACTCTTGAAACACTGAAATATTTCATTACAGTCCTGCCCAGGAATTCTAATAGAAGAATACTACAGATAGATAATATAAAATGTACCTGAAGATGTCTCAAGATCTCTCCTTGTCCCATGTTATATGATCCTGCAAAATGAATCAAAGCGTTTGATTTTTGTTTGACAATAATTCTTTAAGATAAAATCTGCAGATTTTATATATGCTACATATATACATATGCTACCCAAGACCAATCCAGCATAAAAAGCATTATAGGAATAGTTTGGTGTTTTCCAGGTGTGAAATTATCACAGAAAGGACAAGCTTACACACAATTAGCCACAGACATATTGCCAAATGCCTTTGGAATATTTCACATATGAAAAATTTTAGGAGGATTTTGCCAGTATTTTAAGAATTTTAGTTATATTTACTTTTCATAGAAAACTTAACCTAAACCTGCTGGAGTAAACTGCAGACCAGCAGTGACTGCATTGGCTATGGCTTGCACTTTGCATAAGAGAAAACCCTCCGCATTCAACACCGGCTTGTTACAACAACGCCTGAACTAGCTCCGAGGCCTGGATAGCTGTGTATTCCATATGGAGCTGTGCTTGTATCAGAACACACACGGAAGGATATATTTTAATGGTATGAAGTTGTGATCACAGAAATCAAAGGTACCTTTCTTTAGCACAGGGAGGAAACAAGTTTGCTTCCTGCTGCTGGAGTTATTCAGCAGGATTAGGAAAACCTGCAGAATTTAATGAGTGCTGATCAGCAACTTTTCCAAAGGGAACAGCTTTAGAATATATGTGTATATATTTACACATACAGTAAAGCTAGTCTAGTCCACCAGCATGATTGAGGACAGGCGTAAAGTCCTCTTTAAAATTCTGCAGTTCAGCGTCACTTGCTCCAGGAACTGAAAAGAATCAAAAAGAAATGTTCTGTTCATCTCATCTCTCACTCCCATCCTTCATTTCCTCTTGTTTTTTATGCTGAAAACTTAATGGATTGGCTCTTTTTACTTTGAGGTAAGAATTATTTGCAATCGATAATGCCATTGCAAATGGAAGTGCAGTGATCTAGGAACAACAAATACTCTCTTTTTTAGCTATGCTTTAGATGAATACATAAATATCAAAGCCATTATGCTAGTGAATAAAACAGGTAAACTAAAGTCTGAAGTAAAAGCAGCCTACTGTCTGCATATATATGCACATAAAGCCATAGAAGCACTTAAGTAGATGTGTCACTTTACTTACATTAGAAAACCCATATTAACTTGATTAAAATGGCTCATAGTGGCTTCCAGAACCTAAAAATACCTGAGGTTTTACTAAGGTTGTCTTGAAAGCTGAGGATATTATATTTTGTGTCCTTACTACATGCCAGGAGCATTCAATTTATATTTCTATGATACAACAACTGATGTATATGTAATACACACATGCATACACCCATGTAAACACACACACTTCTGTGAAAGAATTCTCACAGGGTTGCAATATGGTAATACATTTAAGATATGTTTAATCTTGGGGACATTTCATAAAAGTTTACAAGACTAATCCCACTGAAAAGAACATCCAACATTCACTTTAGAAAGGTTGGTTACAATTTCTGTTAGCTTTTTTCTGATAAAGGAAAAATAACAAGATATTTCATTCCCATTATAAAGATAAGAATTATGTATTAAAAATTTATGCCGTAGTAATTAGCTCACAGGCACAAAGTTTCTCATCATATCTGAAGCTTTCCAGTGACGCCAGTTCTGCCTTCTTCAGTCTGGACATTGCAAGCATCTCTGCACAGTGCTATTCAAACATCATGGTGAGGAGGAGGAAAAAAGTGTTCTGGAAGGTTACCTTTACCTGTAGCATGCACTGTCCAAGGTGTTTGATAAAGGCTCTGAGGACTCTGGAAAATGCGTGTCAAATCTCATTTTCTAAAAGGGCATATACATTTTGTGATCTTTATTAGTCATTTTAATCCTAAATCAAGTAGCTCTCATATTTCAAATACTGGGTTTGGTCGAATGTGTTGGTGCAATAGAAAGACACTTCAAATGCCATTGATGTGTGCTTTCCAGCTGCTGCTGCTGCTGAATACATTCTTCTTCCTCTTTAAGAGCTATAATAACAAACCAACCCACAGCAAATGACTTTGCTTTCTCAGTTCTGTAGTGGACAAAACCATCTATTTCTAAATAATATAGAGACTTTGACCCCAGCTGAGTTCAAGCTCATAGGCTAGGGAAGAGTTTTGTTTGTATCTTAAATGGCTATAGTGATTTAAGTCTCTCAGCAGGACTTGGGTTCTCTATTGTCTTTCAGAAGAGAAATCTACCCCACATATGTTGTCATCAAGAGGGATGGGAATTTCTTCTAACTTTCTGACTCCATGAATGCAGTCCCAGAACAATTTGATTAAGAAGATTATTTACCTAATTTCTGGAATATTTCCAAAATATATAAGAAAACCTGGTGGCTCATGTGTGAAAATAATAACACAGATTTCAAAAATATCCACACTGACACAGAGGAATACTTCATGTGGAATGGCTGCCTATTCTGGGGTCTGTTGCACTAGTTCCTTTGAGTTACTCATGAGTACTCTGATTGAGTACCTACAATCAGACTGAATCAGGAGAAGTAAAGGGCAATTATTTTGGTGTAGTTTGAATTATCAAAAAATGATTCCTGTTAAGAAAATTCAGGTTAGGCTTGAAATGCGGTATTGGAACTACAGCAGTAGCCCTATTAGAAGTGGCACTACCATCAGGGTTAACTGCAGCCCCTAAACTCTACAATATTATTACCTAGCCTTTAACCTCAAGCTGAATGCCAGCTGAGCTCTCAGAAATGCTCAGGAAACATTGAGTAAGGAGCTTAAATTTTGTCTTGGTTAAGAGGATTAAGGATACATTTAAATCACTTTAAAAATAATTAGTTAACTATTATTGTTCATATGATGCTTTCTGTGGTATTCTTAATCACGTGAGCACAAAAAGCAATTTCACAGAGCTGCCTCGTTTTCCTGTTTCATTGTACACGCACAGTAAGGTTTATTGGAGGAGTACAAAAAGAACAGGACTCCTGCTCAGAGACAAGAGAGAGAGAAGAACAGCTGAGCTACAACATTAATATGAAGGCAGTAGCTCTCCAGACACTCCAGAGGAGCATCTGAGAAAGAAGGGAAGGAGCCCAGAAAGTGTCCTGGGCTCATCGCAAACAAAAACGTGAAGCCAGGATGGTTTCTATGAAGCACACTGCATACATTTCAGAGTCCATCAATTCCTTCTGTGGAAATTTTGCTATTACATGAAATTAATACTAGGGACCTTAATATTTTGGCTCTTTTAAAAAAAACAGATAGCCTATAAACTACTTTTCATTCTTCCATACTAGTAAATGATCCAGCAGCTGATTGCAAATGCTTATTGCTTCTGTCCCCTAGGTGACTCTTAAGTGTTGTAAATATTGATTTTCTTAATCACATATGCTTTAAAATATTTAAGTATTAAATGCTGCTTCCCCCATTTCTTCTACTGTCAAGTCAGCTATTGACTTCAGCCTTATGTTACATAATATAAAAAATTATGTTGGAGTCTGCCACAAAGCCATCTGTTGACATGCAATGTTTGATATACTGTGTGGAGCAGAGTAGTAAACTTGTTCTTTTAACTAAACATTTGTGCTCAGATGTCACTCCTATCTATGACGGTCTGAGCTAATTTTTTTTTTGTGAATTTTATATAGAGAGACATCTACTCTTAAAACTTTTTATTGATAAATTCTTTCTATATTGGTGGAGTCAAGATTCTTTGATAGATATGTAGCTTCCTATGTATCAGCAACGACTAGAAAATCATAAGTCTATCTATGATCAGTGAAATACTTTTGAAATAACCATAAAAAATAACTGTTTTCCCTACAAATACTAATACTATCTTAGGAATAAAACGATTTAGGTTCCTTCCAGATATCTATTTCAACCCCGAGTCCCATCACAATCTACAAAACATGTATATCTGTATCTTGACCTGTGTCATCTTGGGACTTTAAACACCGAACAGTCGCACAGAAAACTTGCAGCAACAGGTATTATAAAAATCGGAGGCAATTCTCCACCGGTGGCAAGATGTCTCAAAGACAAGACACTTTAATACTAAATAATGCAGCACTGAGGTGCTTTTGTGAATTTAATCCTGACTGTGATTATTTCAAAAATATTATTTGTTTTCACTGGTGGTAAAACAAAAATTAGAAATACATTTAATAGTTTCTATATTACTTGCTATTAAGACTTATGTTTTAGGAAACTCCTCATAAAATATTAACCACTAGAGTGTTTTTTTTCCAGGAAGTTATCATTGCACGTGTGCTGCAGCACTTATTCTCAGGAGAGTTCTAAGCACAATAAGGAGCTATTTTCTTCTGAATTATGGCAGAAGCAGCAAAAAGGAATAAGGAACAAAAAACAAGTTATTTAACTTTAGATGACTAAATAAATGAGACTAAAGAAGATATTACTGGAAAATGTCTAATAGATGGTTTATAATCCAATATCATAGAAAAATTTCATGGGTAAGAGTAAAATTAAAGCATTAACTTTATTTTAATTGCCCATTTGTGCAAATATATTGGCAGCAGTGTGGGTTTCAGTATTAGATTCCATAGCTCTTATTTTGTTGTATTATCTTCTTTTTTTTTTCCCACTATAAGAAACATTAGCATCTTGATTTTCCTAAATAATTAAACTCCTAGAAGTAACGCACAAGATTTGGCACAAGGCATTTCTTACTCCTGGGCCCAATCACAAGGATTCTCTCTGCTTCCTGAATGAGCAGAATCTGTGGAAAGATGTTTAATCCAAGGGACAAGTTTAGTTCCGTTCCAGCTGGTCAGAGTAAATGCTCACATTGAACATCCCTATCTTCAGTCTTTTTGGAGGCGGTTAAGAGGGTTTCTGCACAGATGAAAAATATGAAAAGAAGATAAGGTTAACCAACATTTTCAAAGCATGAAAAGCATAATTTATTATTCTTGTTACAGTTATTATTATTATTAGGGAGACACAGACTTGCGTTTGTTTCTGTACATTCATTTCCCAGCAGGTGTCTCTATACTGCAGCTTTACTGAAAAAGAATGATGAAGCAGATTAATTACATAAAAACATATAAATAAATAAATAAATGCAAGGAAAGAAATAGGAGAATTAAGCCTTACTATGGCACTACACAATATCAAAAAAATAAAGAGTTTTGAGTTTTCAGGTACTCTCATACACACACATATACAGAACCAAAATGGATTTAGTATCCATTTTAGAAAAGTTCTAACAGATGAGACGTTAGAAGGCATTAAAATGACGCACTGAAGCAATGGTAAAAAAAACAGAGTTTGAATTCTTATATATTTTGCCAAGATCAATAACCAATTCTACTTCCATATATATAAATATATAACCTGTCTAACAACTGCTAGAAATTATCTCCATCAGCAGCTACAGTGAAGCTATTAAGGCCTCACAAAGATAATGTTGCAGCCTTTTCTGGGAACATAAGTGTGGAGGTTAACGAAGGCTGAGAGGAATCTGGAAGAACCGAGAGGAGAAAAGTACAAGCAATAAAAGAAAATTATTGTTACAAACAAGGCTTCCAGTTTTTCTTGGCTCAGGGCAGACCAAAGTAACTTCATTTCACTTGCTACCAGATGTAAAAAAATTAACATTTTATCACTTAATTGGTAACATGTAATCTTTTTAGCCAAACAAAATTTATGCTTTGATGGATCCCAGTTGTATTTCTGCACTGATCTAAGTGGAATGCAGAATCCTGACTTAACATATAAAAGGACTAGAATTCTGTTTTGCATTTGATTTTAATTGCAGATTTCATGCACCAGAACACTCTGAGATGAATAACTGATGGTACCGAGAAACCTCTGAAATCCCATGTATGATTCACACTTCAGAACTAAGCTTTTGCAAAGTTGCATTTTAAAAAGTCATTTTGTTCACTGAATCAGTGTTTCAAGGTGAGTAAAAGCCAATGCTCCCCAATTTTGTCCATTAATCAATAGTTCGCTGAGTATTTGATAAGAGCTCAATGAGGCATTAGAAGGAACAACACGACAGGTTTTATTGATTATCTCATAAAAAGGGTAAAGAAGTGACAGATGACTGACCCAGCTAGACCTTTACAGCAAGCAGTTACACTATTCATGGTACATTAGTTATAACAATCTGTATTTTTGGCACAGGAAGAGGAAGTGATATAATACCAGACAATGTGTCACTTGCATAAAATTTATTTCCCACCTTGCTCTCCCCCCAAAAAAAGCTAAATTGACTGTTGTTTTAAAAAGTAATGGGATTAACATGGGATTATATCATCGTGGCTGAGATCAGACTCTGATCTAGAATCCTGCATACGGGACGTTGCTTCTTGCACAGGTCCAGACATTGCATGGTGGTGTTTATACTCTTGGCTTCCATGTTTTTTTATTTACGGACTCTCTCTTTTCTTTAATATTATTTATAAGAATTGTCTCAGATCCCAATGAGTACACAAATGTGAAGTTATTCAATAGTCATTAGTCATAAATCACCATGTTGTTATTAGGGCTTTGCTGCCACATTAATTCCTAAACTTTAAACATAAGAGCAGAGAGTGGAACAAGGGAAGTTAATGAGTCAGAGAAGGCCTTTACCTCATAGTAATGTCAGAATCTCAAAGTTTAAAAGTCATGTTGGGGAAACAACATTCTGCAACAAGACCAAGGCCAATGCTATGACATGGAAGGCTCCGGGTTAAGTTTGGACACTTCTCTCTTTTTTTTTTTACAACATTTTTTTCTATGAACATTATTCATTTCTTCAAAATCTTTACTTCTACCCTTCTCCCTCTTTCCTTTTTTTTTAATTTTTTTCTTTTTAACAGACATGTGTCCCACTAAGAAATGCTGACTTATTCATTATTGCCTATTCAAATGTACAGAACTTGGAGAATGGATATAAAAAGTAGTTAAACCTGCACAAAAAAGTTTACAGATGTAAACATCTGCTGATGTTGCAATGAAAAGCCTTCACCTCCCTCAAGATTCCCCCTAGGGAAACAAGCCAAAGGCAGGGGAAGCAATACTGAGCTCATTTTCACTTCAAATAAGGCTTCAACAGAGCTCAGTGAATCTTCCTCCTCCAAATACAGCTGGTTCTTTGGTGCAATGAAATAATTTCTTAAAGATGAAGGAAAAGGAGGAGAAGGGAAGGGAATAACAGATCATAGCTGCCTAGGATGTGTAATGGTCAAGTTGGATATCTCTGCCTTAAGATCAAAGGTAGAAAATACAAAAGGTTTCCTGATTTGCACTGTTGCTATAGGATTTCTCTTTTTTTAAGTATTACTAGGTCTGCTATACTTTAAACAAATATTCTTCTGCTAGTTACTTAGGTGGTCTAAATGTTTTAAAGTTCATGTATGATTACAATTTCAATCTTTCACATAGCTATCTGTCTAGCCCTCATTAATTTTCTTTCTGACAGTATTGGCAGAGGGGACAGTGTTTTAAAGGGAAATTGTCTTATTTCATGAAATAAAGGACTTTTTTTCCTTCAAGGACACCTGAAATTATGAGTTCTCATTTGATAAAACTAGCTGGTACTTAAAAACAGAGCTTGGCCATGTCTAGATAAGCAAAAGAGAAACTGGGGAGAATAGCGATGTGGACACAAGTGCACAGGAGATTTTATGGCACTAAGCATATATTTCACACTCGTTGAGCCATCTTCTGACAGCTTGCCTCTTGCTGTGTACTGCATAAAAGGGGTAGGGTTTCTGCCTTAGTTACACCAATTCCATCACAAGCCAGCACTTAGGAACACGCAAGCCAAGTTCATGCTTAAGTTGAGTATGTGCTCAAGTGCTTTTCTGAATCAGAGCCATAATTGAAGCAATTTATTTAGATCACTCTGTGCTTTCCTAAAGGAAAGCAAATCCCAGAAGAAATGGGATTTAAAAAAGCAAGCATTTGTTTCTTAGAGTCTGTTCTCTGTAATACAGCCGACTTCTGCTCTTGTCTAAATTCTGGCATGAGGAAGTCATCACACGATGCAAACGATATTAACTTGTCAATGTTATTAAAATGGCAGTGTTTTTGCTGCCACTGCTGCATAACCTTCTCCAAATGCTCCATGCCGCTCCTCAGGCGGGGTGTTACGGTTTTGGGAAGTGTGATCGGGAAGTCGGCCAGTGACCAGTTAACACTAACCCTCCCCAGCACCACCCTTGCAGCCAAGTCCCCACATGTCCCGAAGCCACGGGCACAGGGAGGGCCGTGGCCTGCTCCGCGGGCCCCAGGGCGCTGCGAGGTGGAGTGGGCGGCGGGCGGCGCGGGCGGCTCCTGGGATCTTCCCGGCGGGACAGTTTCTCAGGAGCGCTCGCTCTCCCTTGCCTTAGTTGCTGTGTGAGCGACCGAGCTGCTCAGCTTCTGCTTGCCAGAACGCATCATCCCGCTCTGTCCTGCCAGCCAGGGAGCAGGTGCTGGGGGGGACACGGTGCCAACGCGGAGAGCCAGCGAGAGAGCGGGGTCGACCCGACCTGAGCGCAGTGCGGTCCTGGCAGCCGCGCGGACACAAAACCTGCCGCCGGGATCGCGACGAGGGCAGCGCACTTGGGTTGCTTGGGAAAGAAGGGGAAACAGAAAAAGCCAAGGAAAGAACAGTTGTTTTGTCATTGCATCATTTGTTGGCCAGGATGCTTGGTAACTGCTTGTGAGAATTGTGAGTTTTGTTTTTGTTTTGTTTTGCTTTTTAATAATACAAAGGCAGGAACCTTGAAAATAATGTTGAAAGGGGAGCTGAAAGGCTGTTAACCCGTACTGACAGAGCTCTTACTTGGCCTAAGACTTCTCATATACACATTATACTTCTATAGAGCTATACTACATGCACTGGCAGGGGACTATCTGGGCCCTGCTTACTTTACTCGTGCGCTTTGTAGATGAGCCACCTCACATATTTATCCCAATGAACCTTTCACCCTGGGAAAGGGAAAGACAATCTACGTTGCTGCATTCCTCAAAAGGAGGACTGCGCATCACACAGATGACAGAGGGATAGTTGCAAAGATAAGCAGCATTTCCTAAAACCACAATCTGTGATGGGATTTCCCTTCCTTTAGTTCTCTCTGAAACTCATTTTGAACTGGATGTTTGTTTTAGACCCCTTTGAAAATGTTGCCAGTTCCTTCTAGGCATTAAGTCCACTTGCATTCCCAAATTGAAGTACAGGGAAGCTGTTAGATGGAAACTGAGCAAAATTTCAGGAAGAAATTCATTTGACATACTGCATTTGTTCTTTGCTGGATTTATAGAATTGTGAGGCCGCATAAGCAGGTATACAAGACTCAAGAAACTTGGTTGCAAAACCAGTATTAAAAAGCAAATCACTGAGCCTGATTTTAAACTTTGGCTTTTAAGTCCAAAGTGAAGCTAATGAGAACACTACTGAGATAAAAGTTAATTTTGGAACAAGATTATTGTATGCCTTTTTTTCCTTTTTGTCCTTTATTTTTGACCGTGCATGGTAATTGAGTCCAAAGTTTGCCTGCTGTATGTGACTGCAGCAAACTGAAGAAGAGAAAGCTTGATGTGAATGTTCATAAGTTGAGAAATATGAGGAGAGGGTCAGATTGGAGGGGAGTTTATCTTAAGTACCACATCTTCGAAAGACAACACTTTGAAGTGTTTTCTCTAAATCTTTCAAAGAGAGACTGAGAAAAGAGCAGGAGCTAACTAGAGGATAAATATGTGCAGGATAAGCCAGCTGGATGATAAAGCTCTCACTTTGTAGCAACTGTTTGTGAGCCCTTTAAAATCCAGCCGATTAGACAGCATGCACATCAATTGCCCTGCTAAACACTGTCCAAGTGCACTGCTGTCTGCTGGTTATGTGAAACGATGGCTGCTCTGTGCTCCATACAGGTAGAATTACTAACGAAACATTTGAGAATATTTACTAATAAAGAGCCTCCGGAGTGCTTTTCATATCGTATGAAGAGCAATCGATTTACGTACAGAAACGCAGTCCCTGTCACAGCGAAACCCGCGAGGCAGCTGTTTCTGGGGGCTCCGCGCGGGCCAGACGCCGCGGGCACGGGCAGCGCGCGGCCTGGGCGCTCGTGGCGCTGGGGAGACTAAGGCGCTAGCGCCCACGAGAGCCTGGGCGCCTGCCCGGCGGCAGCAGAACACGCTGCCATCGGCAGGGCAGGTGGGGAGAACTGGAAAGGAAATAGCAACAGCATAAGCAAATAAGGAATAGCTGGAAAGGTTCCAAATCTGAAGTTGAAGCATACAGTAAGAGCTTAAGTATAAACTCCATTTCCAAGAGTTAATTTCTTCAGCCATCCTCCAGCTTGCTTATTTACACCCAGAGAAGAAAAGCTAGGTCCAAAATCCAAACCTAAAAACTAAATCCAAAAATCT
The DNA here is from genome assembly GCA_013389825.1 of Crypturellus undulatus. Lineage (NCBI taxonomy): Eukaryota > Metazoa > Chordata > Aves > Tinamiformes > Tinamidae > Crypturellus > Crypturellus undulatus. The sequence continues at coordinate 2,999,417 of VWPW01021686.1, forward strand.
AAACCTAAAAACTAAACTGAAAATCGACACAGTCTTGAAGAATTTGCATTAAGAAAGCAATAACTGGGTTGATATATCAAAAAAAAGTAGATTTTGCATGAATTTGTCTTTCACTTTTCTTTTCTTCTTAGTTCCCTAACTAACTTCACCCATGCTGTCATGCTAACTGCCCTTCAGAATTTATCATCTTCTATCTCCTCTTCAAAGTTATCTATTTTTTACTACCTGTTACTAGATTCAACCTATGTAATAAACTAATCAGGCTTTCCCTCCAAAAAAAAACATCTGTATTTCTCAAAAACCTAATTGTTTTGCGCCTAAGCATTAACACACATAAACCATGTGTTATTCATTCGCTGCCTGTTTCAAGCCTGACTTATTTTGGGGGGAGCATAGATTGCCTAGACATCAAAGACTAATTTTTTGGAACTTGTCTTAAATATTTGATTCATAAGCTGATCCTGCTGCTTGTAAAAATCGAAGTATTAATTCTACTTGTAAGTGAAGAAAAAGGGCTTTGTGTCAGGATGTTATTTTCTGCTTGTATATATATGTGAGTTTGTTTCAAATTTTGCTTTGACAGCTTTGTGGAGGTGGAAGAGCCTGAGCAAACTGTGAAAGATAATCATCTGATGCATTTTCTGGGAACAGGTTGCAACAATACTAACAATCAGAAAAGGATAAGAGGAAAACACAGCATGAGGTTTGGTGGGAGAATAAGTTTTCCGATCTGTGAAATAATAGGACACATTATCAAACAAGAAGGAGTTACAGTATAGTGAAAGTCAGATATATGGTTCAAATGAGCTCTTCAATTTTCTATGCCCCATTTTGAACAAATGTTTTTGCCACATTCATTTCTCACTTGGACTATCTCTATTTTGCAAACAGTGAAGTGAACAGTTTGTCTGTGAAATCTGATAGACTTCCAGTGTCTGCTTTGGAATGCAGTTCTAGCAGAATGACATAAAAGAAAGTTGTAAAACTGCAGTTTAAGGCATGAATTTCATGAGAGTAAGAATCCTACAAAAAAAAAAAGGGGGCATTAAAGACCTTATTGTGTCCTAAGAAGGCAACTGCCATCTGCATCTGTCTTAGCTGTATTGCCTGACAGTACAAAGAAAGGAAAATAGGGCCATGTAAGTGACACCTTTTGACTTGAATAGAAGTAACAGATTTTGTTGGTTCAGGCCAACATAGTTCTTGCATTACTGCTACTACTGTTAAGTTACTGTTGAGAAGGGAAATCCCAGTAGTACAAGAGCAATAGATAGATACAATAGATAGCACAAGAACAATAAGATAGATAACTGCATGAACGTTCATATTTAGGTATTAATTACATTTAAATTATAAGATAGTGAAACATACTTTTCAACAAGTAGTTCATAATAACCATCCCCTAATAACCAAACATACAGCCCATCATCATTCATGTTACAGAGTCTTTTAAAGGCTTTGTAAGCCTTTATGACAACAAGAATGTAAAAATTCTGAATATGGAGAATTTTTATTCCCAATAACTATGATTACTTTTGGAACAACTTATCTATCTTTAGATTTTTCAGTGCTTTCTTCTAATTTTTAATGATACTTACTTTATCATTGTCTTTTTAATTGTCTCTTTAAAAGCTCATCTAGAAAATTTCATATAGTTAGCTCGGTTGTTTTCAAAATGAGGAACATTGTCCAAATTTAACTTGGTCACAGTCATGCATTAGGATGTTTAAGCCAAATGTCTCAGTCTTGTGTCTCTTAACTGGTGTATCTCTCTTTGTTGTATGCATATTTTTCCATCCACTGCTAAGCTAAGCGATTGCAGGATAGGAATATTCTTCCTATCCTTTCTGCCATCTCCTTTCTGAGGTTTCCATAGATCACTACAGTAGTGTTGCAACTGGTGAGCTCTTCTATCATATTAAGCCTTTTTTTTCCCCAAGGAAATATGTTTTGGCATAACTTTGGATCTTCATTTTTGCAAGAATATTGTTTTTGACATTTTTCAGAGGTATTTCCTACTAGTGACAATGAAATCAAGAAAATTTGGCTTTCTATTTTGTGTCTTATGTATTTCTATAGCAATCTTTTGTGTTGTTTACCTATTACCTTCTTTATTCTATACATTTAGCTGTGAAGGGAGAAGGCAGATACTTTTCATGATAGTCTCCATACCCAACTGTGTTTTTGTCTTGAGGACATTAACAACTTTTGTTGAGACTTCATATAACAAAAAGGTGTTCTAAAACGTGGGTCTGCTATATAAGACACTTTTGGTCTATCAAATACCTTAGAAAGTCTGGGCTGCTATTGAATCAGCCTTACATCTGAAGTACTCTTCTATGGGAGTCCTCCCAATATAAAATAATGTCTTGCTCCTAAAGTCAGCTTATACTTCTTTAGGATTTATATTCACTGGTTGTTTGAGTGGTATAACTTCTTTGTAGTTTTTGAAATTCATGATAGATTTCAGGACTATTTCACATTTCCATATATCAGCATGTCTTTTACATGCTAACACCCTTTTTCTTCAGTTTTAACTGTCTGGAACTCCCTTGTCTGTGAGTAAAGCTCATTTCTTTTCATTCTAGTCTTTGCCTCATTCTCTGATAACTACTCATTTCAAGCTTCATTTTCAATTTGGCAAAGCTGAGATGTTCTTAATATGACTGTTCAACGTACTTTCACATTTATTTGAATATAACCTATTTGATTTTCACCAGTTGGTGAATTTTTGTTTGTTAGGTAACAAGAAGTTTGAAAGAACTACGCTGTTCATTAAGAAAAATGATCAAGTTTCTCATCATTTTGATTATTTCCTTCCCATTCTTCCCCACAGCTCGATCTACTTTTTGGTTATCACATCCTAACCTGGCAGTAAATTATCAGTCACTGGTAGTAAATCATGTTTCACTGTTTGGCCAGGCTGGAGGAACATGCAGAAGATCGAGCCTTGTTCCTTTTGGCTGTGTTTTGTGTCAGAGCAGACATCTGACACACACTGACATCTTCCTTGATCTGTTTTTGAGTCTGGAATATGTGTGGTAGTGACTGAGCACAACTGATGAGAGACAAGCACAATGTGGCTGTGGATGTTGTTTTCTTCAAGATTATGTTGTTACTGAAGCATATACAAAGAAGATGTAGATACTTGAAGAACTTGCTGTCTGCATCTCCCATGACTTATCACTGATTGCCTATATTCTTATATATATTTTTTCAGCTTCTAATGAACTTCTTACACTACAATACACTTTATTATTATTATTATTGACAGCATCAATATGCTGAGGAATCTGCTTTTCAGCATCCACTTTTTTGGTTTTATATCTGGAGCTTTAATAGAAGATAAAGACTGACAGGGTTCTTTTGAATGGCCATATTATGTACTCCCATATGCACCACTAGCAAAATCTAAACAAATGAAGCCTTCGCATCACGTTTCCCCCTTCTCCTGAGTTTAGCAAAGCAGCTACACAAAGAAATTCAGTCAGAATAGCAATTAAATCATAATATTGTTATGTGTTCTGATGATATATATTTCAAATATTTTTAAGTAAGCTTCAACAATACTGCTGATGAACTCATTCAGAAGAAAACAAAAACTTATACTATTTGCACATATCTCTCTTCTGCTTCAGAAAAAGGCACTTGAATGTCCACTGACATTTCTTTAATATTATGATAATATTTTTTCTCACAACTGTGTTTGATTTCAACTTGAGCTGAATGTCAGCGAGATCGGGGGAAGGATATGGGTAAGAAGTTCTATGCTGAATGCTAAGGGCTTTGGTTTGGGGCAGTTATGTGCTTTTGTCAAGATAATGCACTTAATGCAGTGGCCTTGTCTTCCACAGGCCTGCATCGGGTGCCATATTCATTTCAATAAAAGAATGTGTGACCTGCTAAAGCAAATTCCACTATGCCGAGCACTAAAATAAAGCTTGGCAAGTTCTCTGAGAGCTTTTTCTCAATCTGAGCAAAAATGGACTTATTGTCCATTGCCCCCATGCAGACATAGAAAAGCCCTTCAGGCTATGATGGCCTCTGGTTCAAATGAATTAACAGAATGAGAGAATTAGAGCAGCGGATTTTGGTACCCTTTGCTACAGGACACTCATTTTGCGCTTCTTCTTCAGGATTTAGATGTTTCAAATTAAGCTACAAAATATTCAACAAATAATATCACATGCTTTTTATTGAATTCATTAAGACAAGTTACTAACAAACAGGACCAGACGGCTAATTAAAATAGTATCACAAAACATAGAAAAGGGAAGAGATAAGATGAATGGAAACTGTAGTGAAACACCAACAGCCACAAGAAGGCAAAACTAAAGGGCAAAAAGGTCACTGAACAAATATTTTTAATAACGCTTTATTTGAAATTCCATCAGTTACACATTATTAGCTCTGCTATGCTGTAGGAACACAGAAGGGAGAATATGAACTGCCTTATTTATAATACAACAAACCACAGCACCTCCAGGGTGTATATCATCCAAACAATTTTATTTTGAAACTCACTGCTACATTTCCTGAATGTCAGCACCTTGTTGCCTTACCAGTTGGATTGGTACAAAAGATCTTGCTATTAATATAATTCAATTATCTTTGGGGCTATTGGCCTGACTTCATGATCTTGCCCAATCCTGCACGAGTAAAAGCTAATAATTTCAACAGGGATGGGACAGCACTTTAAGCAAATAACCCTCTCCACAGGTCATTAACTCTTCCACAGTGCTAAACATCACAGAATTGCTATAAAAAGCATAATATCAAACATTATGTGTAATTAATAGCTTAATAAATGCATTGCATGCTTAAAAGCTCTTTCTTCTTTTCTTTTTTTTTTGTTAAAAAAAAAGGATATTTCCCTCTGAATTTGGCCATGCTGATTTTGTGTGAGTAATCTTCAGTTGCCTCAAAATAGTACTGAAATAAAATTCTAATCCCAACCTCCACAACAAATTCCCCCTTGTATTTTATGGCAGTTCCAGCTATTGCAGCCCTAAAGGGGATTTAGTGAAATAATTACAGTCATATTAAAGCAAGGGTTGTATTTCCTTCTGGGAACATTACTTGGCCCACAATCACTAAAAAGTGAGAATTTAAATAAGGGATGTCAAGTACATTTTCAAGTTCTGTTTTTCAGGCTATTATTTAAATGATTAAAAAAAAAAAAAGAATACTGTATATATATAGTAGAGTAAAATGATATTCCTAATGGGAAATTTGTGTTTATATCAGTTCTCATTCCTGTTAATATCCCTGACAGACAGTTTCTCTTCCATTAGCCTTTCTTGGATGTTAGGCATGTGCTAACCTGCTCACACTTCTATACCAAGGATGAGCTTTCCCTTTTCTGTTTACAGGAAAAATAAATCCATCCTGAACTATAATAAAAATATGAAAAGAAAAAACCCAAAGTAAAATTGGCAGTAACATTGGTTATAAAGAACTTAATTGAGCTGAAGAAAAAAATGAGATGATGTTATAAAGACTTTACAAAATTGAGCAAATAATATACTTATTTTAAATACATATGCACACAATTTAATCATCTGTCTGGGCAGCGTATATACTGAATGGATACTAAATTTTAAAACAAAACAGATTAAAGGAATTTCAAGAAGACTTAGACTTTAAAGCTGCTTAGGTAAGAATTCTAAAATTGCGTCTAAAGAAGCAAATAAGTATCTAATTCTCAAATAAGCCAGTGAAATTTAATGACCTAGGCTCTGAAAAACCTACTCAGGCTCATCTTTTCAATCATATTTTATCTTTCTACTATACCCAGCAAACAACATGAACATTTATAGACTCAATATTTTAAATTAGTAGTTATTTTAGGGCTTGTTTATTATATTTGTGCTCAGTAGCTATTAGTGTTTATAGTAATCACCTTTAGTGATTATTCCAGCATAGTTTAGGTAGGGATGCCTACAATTAGCTGGAGCTGCTGATCTTACTGTGATTTGAATGTCTTAGGAAGAAATACCGCGTTACGAGAAAGCATCAGGCAAGCGTTACATAAGAATTTCTTTTTTTTTTTTTTTAGTACAAGACATTGTAGATCTCACCAAACAAAAAGAGGATGAGCTAGGCTTTATTGACAGGGCTTGATAAGTTTTTTCCTTCAGTCACAGAAAAAAAAAAAAAAATGTGTGCACGACTGAGCCAAGCTGTAAGAGGTGCAGCCGAAGCCTTGTCTGGCTCATTTAATTGCCTCTGTGCCAAAGTTCCAGGGAGGGACACTGGGAATACTGTCTGTCTCCTGTCTTAATAATTAAGGTTCTCTGCCACATGTAGTGTAAAGAACTTACTTCCCATGTGTGTATAAAATTTGCCCTCTAGAAGTATCTGAGTGTGCAACCCTCAATATGTTTTCTGTGAGTATTAGTGCAGGTGAGACTAAGTCTCTGGAATGATCTAAGAAAGATGAAACAAAAAACAATTTCTGAAGGAAATTATCATTCTTAAAGGAATTCCAATCATTATGTATTAAATGAAGCAGTACATGCCTAGCTTTCCTCTTAACTAAACTTCATCCAAAATCTGCAAATTTTTATTTTATGACAATTTAAACAATTATCTATAAAGCAAAGACTACAAATCTTACAGAGGAAGATTTTGCAGAAAATGACTATTAGAAATTCCAAGCTGAGCAGGTGTGAGATGGATACAGAAAGCGAATCATGTAAGAGGCTTTGGGGAGCACATACAAAATGACACCAAAATGGCAGGGATCTAATTCAAAACCCATTCAAGTCAAGGGGGGCTTAAATAGTACTTATTAAAATCCATATTTTATATACTTCAATATCTTTTATCCTGAATTTTCTATTTTAATAAGCTATTAATACTCGGATACTCTATTATTCTTTGAAATAATTAATAACATAAAATAGTGGCAGAGGCAAGAGAGTACTAAGAGAAAGAATGCAATACATTGCAACTGAATTAAGTTGTAGCTGGCACTCAGCTCCTTATTTTTTCATCAAATTGTGATTCTTCCCAGTATTTTCCCAACTATGTGGTTTGCACAACAGTCAACAGACTACTACAGCCTACTGTGCTTCGCATTGTGCTCCTGAAGAAATTCTGCACTAGCCAGTGTTACTGCTTAGCTAACAGGAGCGGCAGCTGCCAGGCATCCCTAACTATGGAAACAGTGCAACCAAGCAGGTAACAAAAGTTTTTGACGTTTCCTAGAGGTGACATTGTTCAAACACCACTGTGGTCTGTGGAAATTCCAAACTGAAAGATAGTATTTTCTGAAAATGTAATAAACTGATATTCAGAACAGCTAATATATATTGCATCTCTGCATACGTGTCTGTCAACACAGGTGTAGCCAACATCCTATTGGGACAATAGTTTGAATACTAATCTTGAAAAATAAACTTGAACTAAATATGTCATCAGTGTATGTTCTGTTTGCTGCCTGTACCTATTGAATAGGTGGAGGAGCAAGACATCAGCCATTACTAAGTAATGACAATATGACAATTTCTTGAGGGGGCAAAATGAGATAGGAACTGAAATATCCTGCTGAAGCCATGGGTGCCGAAGAGAGTTAGTCACTTAAAAGCTACCGCAGGTTATGTGAGAGTTTTATCCTTAGTCAAACTTGGAATTATAAACATAAAAGTAACTTCCAGGGGTCACTGAGCTCATCCTCCTGCCTTAAAGTCAGCTGTGCCGAAGACATTTCTGATGTCTTTGGCCTGATATTCAGCGTCCAATGACAGAAATTCCATAGCACCTGGTAGGTCACAAGAGCTTATGGTAATTTTCTCCCTAAGGTTTCTTACTGTTAAATAATGTATCCATGTCTATTATCCCAATTTTTGGCTTGCAAACTGTCTTCCAAGTATTTCATGATTTTCTACAGTTTTCATAGCCCATAAACTCCCCAATAAACAATGTTTATGGAACTATGCATTTAAATTAATATTTCATAGCAAATAATTTAAAAAAGGTTTAATTCAAATGTGTGTTTTCATTGAAGACATAATTTCATTGTTTTTTTCCTTCTGCCTTCCATGAATAAGTTTAATCTTAACAGGAAAGAACCTTACCAGGTCTTGATTTTTGATCTACAGAAAAAGACATGAGATTCACTCTGAGTGGATGAGTGGAATATATCAGTCTGCATCTCTCCTTTGCATAAGAAATAGATCTGAAAATTTTGGCGTATAGATAAGATTTTCTACAAAGAAGTATTTTCTACATTATCTGACTTGGATTTTTAAAGATTTTTAGACATTCCAACATATTGACAGATACAGAGCAGAATTTTCAACAGCAACTAAGCATTCATTGAAAATGACAAACTGAATGTAAAAGACCACTTGAAAATCCCAAGGGGCAGATATACGTGCATTAAATTGCATATATACCTTGTAAAATATGTCTGTAATACAATTTTAAAACTAGGAGATAGCTTTTTAAATCACATGACTATTTGAAAATTCTTAAAGTACCTTTTTGTATCTTGATTCCTCGAACTAATACTACTGTCCGGGCTAGTCAACATGTAATTGAACACAAAGTGCAGTTCAAAGTTTCAGTGTCTCTAAAACGCTAATATTGATAAAATGTCGACTTTGTCCTAAAACTGTTATGACCTAACATTGTACTGTAACAAAATGAGAAATGGGAGATTAACATCTTTTTTATTTTGCTATAAAGATTGCCAGTTATCCTGAGGACAAGAATAAAAAGAAAAGAAAAAGAAAAAGCAGCCTTGGAATCATATAGGAAGAAATGAAAATTTTAGTTACACTTTCCGACATAATGTACACTGATATAAAAGTTGATATACAATTACTTTTTTTTTCCTAATTCTTACACAAGCTTGGAGACATTTTATATCATAATAATCTTTTAGCTATCATAAGTCAGTAATGGTGAATTATTCTCAGAAAACATTAGAGAACATCTAGAAAAAAGTGTTACTTCACTGTGACATGCAGTTTTTAGATTGTTATACTTCTAGTAGAGGTTTTTCTTCCTCTGAGAGATGTTTCTGGAAGTTATTTTTGTGAGGTTCTTAAAAGTCTATTGCTTTAAAAGACAGGACTATTTATCATTTATATGTTTATTTAAAATATATATATATTTTTTAAGGTTAGGTTTGCTTAAAACTCTGGGAGATAATCTAATTTAGTTTTCTAGTGATAAGCTAAGTGATATAATTTTCTACAGTTAATTATCCTAATTAAAATGAGAAAATTATTTCTAAGATAAATTTAATTTCTCAATTTAAAACCATTTTTCTAACAGGGAACACTATAACAAATCTGAACAACAATCTTTTTTCCCAAAGGAGATCCTTGCAAACAATGGCAATAAGTCCTAGGCTACAATCTCATTTGTAATTTTTGGAAACTTTAACAAACAACAACTACGCTGTTATCTGCATGCTGTTAGGGATGAGTAGGGTTATTCAGAAAGGCTACCAGTAGCTCAGTGAAATTAGTTTCCTGGAAGATCACTGAGGAAGGATGGATTCTTCCAGGGATTTGTTCATTTTCTATTGTCCCCACAAGCAACATCAGTAAAAAAAGAAAAAAATATCCACCTCTTCCCCTTGGCCCAGTTGTGAAGTCCAAACCTCTTCTTCCTGCTGACATATAAAACTCAGTCCTCACATGTACTCTCAATCCTAAACCTACCACACTCCCACTGATTCAGCACTTTGGGGAAGGTTACATTTATATACATACATTTGGTCTCATTATTTGTAAACTAATTGTCCCTTGCAAGGACTCCTTCCCAGGCTTTATTAATTCTGTTTTCTACATGCTTTATAAAGAATCTAGACAGGAGGTTTGGGATTAATTCACCTAACTTTATACTTCTAATAACTATCTGCACGTAACGTGGTCTCTAGAGTTCCGATTTATAGTCAATAGAGAGAGACAAACACTTTTGAAAATACTTGAGTTGCATACTTTAGGGCAGGATGAATCATTTCCTATAAATTCCTATTCCTCTTGACAGATTATAGAGGAAATATAGTCCTTGATCTTAAAAACCAACTTAGGTCTTTCAGTTAACGTCTAGATGTTATCATATCATATTAACTTAATAATAAAGCTGCTGTTTTTTTCTTTCTGCAGCCTTCAGCATTGTGCTTTATGAGCAGTTACCAATGTATGTGCTTTATTTTCTTTAATTTCTTGAGGAATAGTGAAATTTTTGCTTGGATATGCAAATAAGTAATTATACAATATGACATAACACTGAAAAAGTGTTTACTTTTCCATGGCGTGAAAAAGAAGTTTCTGGCCAAAGGCAGTATTGATTGAGGGCCCTGTTTTGAAAGCCAATCAATGTTTTTCTTCTTGCAGTTGAAGCTAAGGCTTTACAAATTTGGTTATGCGGTATATTATTATTGTGACATTAGAATTAAAGGTACAATTGCAAAGGTTGTTGGCACTCTTGACAGAGTTCTTACAGTATCTACACTTTCCAGAATAGATATAAATAACACCTCAAACACCCTTTTCCTGCTTCTAAGCAGCCTCTTTATTTGCATTTCATGGTATTTATCTTACTTTTTAACATATTTTTATCTGTCCCAACCATCTTCAATAACAGTTTTAACACCACTACTGATAGAAAATACCCATAAAAATTATACTCTTGTTCCAAACTTTGTGCTATACCAAGTGAACAGCCCTTTGTTTAGTCTACAGGACTCCCTCACCCCAACCTTTCCATAAGAGCTAGGAATGTCATACTTAACATATTTATAGCCTTTTAATGAAAAATAATACAGTATAAGTTGTGGATGGGAAGAAATTACTGAATGAAAAGATTGAAGAGAAAAGCTACATGTTAAAAATGTATTCTTTTTATTTATTTTCTTTTATTACTATTGTGACCCTATGCCTCCTGTAAGGTCATACAGAATTCACTGCTGTAGTGTTATATAACTATTTTAAACTACCTAATAATAATTGGCCTCTAGGAAAGTAAATTAACACTTTGATGCAGGGCTAAGTCAAACTGAGGAAGAAATTGAGCTATACTGTAAATCTAAGGATAGCAATAAATAATGAGCTACAGTACTGGGTTTATGTGTATTAAATCTGATAGATGTGGAGCTGATTCACATTTCTCACTAGTTATCCTCATTTTAGATTTGTTTTGTTATTGAAATGGTACATAAAATTATGAGTTATATATCATAAGGCAGAGCAAATTAAACACTTGCATGCTGCTGCTGTTGGTTTCTAAAGTGCTATTAATTTGATTTATATAAAATCCGATCCATGAGGTCAGTAGAATCCAATATTATTCAATATTTTTGTGACAGGCACCTGAGGAATACAAAAGGCAGAGCAACCTTTCATCCTCCAGCCTACTCTCCTATCTGGATGTGAAACAAGGATCCACAGCCTTTCACAGCTTCCTCAGGCTTAAGGAAGCATGCAAAGCCTCTTCTGCAGAGAGTAATTAAAGTAGAGGATTTAATCCAGTTCTTGTCCTGAAAATCACGAAAATCATAGTTTCTCATATGAAATATGTAATTTCACAGTGTGTACTGCTGAGCATTTGTTAGGGTAAACTTTAGGGATTTGGTACTCTCTTTTCCTAAACTATGTGGAATACCAAGCTGATCAGAAATGAGATCTGATAGAATGACCAAAGGCTTGTTTGATGAGGGAGGCTCTCTGCTGGTCTGAGGGCTGACAGTGCGGGCCCAGCTGCAGGAGCCGACACGAAACAGCCCTGCGCGCGGCTGCCTTCCCGCGCAAGCCGCACCGCGTCGCTCGGAGGCGACCAGGTGCCGGGCTCTAGAGCAATTCAAGAGGGAATCACAGGGCAAAGAAAAGGCTAAAATCAAGGCGAAACAGAATAGAAGACATTTGAGAAAATTACCATGAAAATATGAGGAGAGTATTCAATAATATCTGAAAAGCACCTCCCAGGGCTTAGGAACCAAAAAGACATTTTTAAAACAGCCACAAAATCTTTCATTGTGCACCAAAATTATACTACCATAATAACATTGTTTTAGAAAAAGCCCTCCCTCCCTCATCCTAGTTATCCCATTAAAAAAGTAGAGAGAAATTCACGTGTTCAAGGGTTTGTGACAATACAATTCTTTCTGTTTGAAGGCATACCACAGCTCTGAACCACATATGCAAAGCTCTCCAAAATGAGCCCATTGGCACGCAGCAGAACAGATGTCTGCCTGATGCAAAGACTACCTATCCACTACCTTACAAACAGAGGCACTGCTGAAGGTGGTAGAGAAGTAGGAATTATTTGACTGCTATCAATCTCTGCTAAACAGGTTTCTTTTCCTTGGAGAACCTAGAATATTCGCCTTTCTTCTACCTTCATTTCCATCACAGGGACGTGTGAATCTAGAATTATTGAACTGTAGAAACTATTGCACATAGAAAAACATACAGCAATGCTCCTTACTAAGCCATGCCAACCTTAGGAGGGATGTGCACCACTTATGCTAGAGAGCTTCGGCTGGCACACCCAGTCTGTTCAGATGTTGATTGCCCATACCACCTCCCAGGTATCCGACTGAAATCTTATACAGTTACTACTGTATAGGATGTAGTTCCAACCTAGGAGTCTACTCTTTGGGACTGGTCAGCTGTAACTTTTAATCAAGCCCTTAATCCAAAAATGGGCACAAATACCAAAATGATCTTCTGCAAAAATACAATGTGTCTCTAAATGGGGTTCTAGTTCACACTTCTTTATCAAAGCTAGTATGGAGCCTTAGCATACTAAGTGCCACAAATCTCGAGATATTCATAATTCTTGACAGGCAAAATAAGTCTGAAGGTTTGCCTTCATTCATAAAATTTTATGGACCTGTGACAGCAAAGTATCTCATGTGCCAGCTCAGTGTTAAATTCATACTTAAAAACAAAATAAAATATAGGAAATTGGATTGGAAATCACATTAGTTTTTGCAATCAAAATAATTTATCAGTGACTACATTTCCTTCAAAGCTTTGCTTATCTTTATTTTTCTTTCACTTGTTTGGCAGTTGCCAATTTGAGATGCTTAATGTAAGTGCTGAAGTACTATATAAAAATAGTCTGGAGCTAACTCTATCTTAAGGTTATGCAAATTTATTTATATATAATTTCTGGAAATAAGTTTTGCTTTATTACCACTCTATTGTATTCATAAATTTAAATGTAAACAAGTAGGGTTCATTAATGTTGAATCTGTGCTCTTCATTAACAGCAAAATTTGAATTTATATGTGATATTCTAATACACACATACCAGTAACTACGGGCTCATTACACCCATCTGTGTAAAGTACATGCAGTAGGCATCACTGTCACAACCTATAGCAACATCAGCAGTTTGTGGGGACAACAGTTGCACAGGAACTGACCACCTAAGCTGGCACATCTAGAAATACCTGCTGCCTGCTGATGCCTAGGTGCAGAAGCTGATGTCTCACTGGGGACTGAGATAAGGACCTAAGGAAGTTTTACTCACTATCACTTCTAGGGGTAAAGAACTAACAATAAGACATAATAACATGTCTTACTATTTGCTCAAATGTTATGTAAGTAGTTATGACTTTTATTTGGACGCATCTTTTGGACTAAGGAGCTCATTATAGGCCTTTGTTCTTCAGTTCCCTTAGCTGCAGAGTGATGTCTTTGGACAATTTGCTAAAAAAAGTAATTTTATTTTACATTTTTATTAATTACATTTTTATACTATTACCACTAACTGCTACTGGTATCTATTCATGTTTGATTCTCTTCCCTATGTGATGAAATTATCTGCAGTACATTTTTGTAAGATAGAAGGTCTCTTATTTTCGCTAAATTAATTTAGCAACTCTTCCTATTTATTATCAGCAGTATTCTAGCTTTTCTGTATAATATATTTGCACTGACCAGTAGTGATCATCTACTGCCTCTGTAGCATTCAGCAGTTATAGGACTCCTACCTTTGCTTGCCACATTCTTCCTTATTGCAGAAGCTTAACATCACATAACTCTGCTACAGAGACGTTAGAGGGAAGAGGTAAGCCTCTGGGTGGTACTCTCCTGAACTGCTGGACTCACAACGTATCTATCCCAATCCCAAAGGCAATCTTGTGCATCATCTTGCTAAGGGCTGAAAAAAATCTTGCTAAAAGCTCTTGCTTCTCCTGAAGTAAATAGTATGCATAGTGGACCCCTGAGACTATGAGGGTAAGGATCAATATGTTTACCATTACAGATGCAGACACTTGATGAGCCTCTGCTGGCCAGGCAACATTTCTCCTTAGAACGGGGTGATCCTTGGTCTGGATGAATTGCCTGAATCTTCTGCTTCTCATTTTTTTTTCTTGGTATTATATATCTTTTCTTGGGAGTATTTTTCTGCCAGCTCCTAGAATTATTCAATGATTACCATGTCAAATATTTCACTTCTCTTTTCTTCTAATTTTGCCTGATTTCAGCCCATCAACAAGTTTTCTCTAAGAGCTAATACAAGTTCTCTCAGCCAGGAAGAGCAAATCTAGTACCCGTGTCTCAGGCAGCTGTAGCCCTGTCCTGTGAATTGCCTCGAACACTCATACTTAACTACAGCACTCACTGGGATCATTAATACGAACCCCGTGTGCAATCACATAACTACCTTCTAGACACCATCCTCTTTCACCAAAAGCTCTCATTAGCCTGAATCTCTGTGAAAATGTTGCAGTTTGAAAGCTGTAGTGGTGGCGATGGGGGAAGGGGATATCAAATCAGTATTAGATTCACAAACAGTCTGTGGATTGTAGGTCCGATCACCTTCCTAGGAGAGATTGAGTTCCCAAACAGTATAATCTACTATAAGCTCGACTCTGGCAGTCTGTCAACTGTAGGTCCGATCGCTTCCCCCCACCAAACAAGCAGTCGAGTTCACAAACAGCAGGATTTATTCAAATGCAACATTTCCAAAGCAGGTTTTGGATGTCAATATAGGAAATTCTCCACTACAGCGTTGGGTTTAGCTAGCTCTGATGTACAAATGTACAATCATCACTCACCCCAGAAGATGGGAGAGGGCTCTCAGTCTCGAGTCTCCTCAGACAGCATCCCGACCCGAGGGGAGGAAAGGGGAGGATCAGCGCGTTGACTGACCCAGAAGTTACGATGTCTTTCTTAGTGTCCTTCTCCTTTCTCTTCTTCTTCTTCTTCTGCTTCCTCTGTCCCTCTTACTAGTTTGCCTTTTATATATTTTCTTTTACATTCATGTGGAGCTTGAGTGACTCTAGTCATATTTGCTTTTGTTATTCATTGATTTAAAGAAATCTCCCAAGTTAATCGAAAATCTAGAGAGTGTGCTCAGTGGGATGGGGTTGTGTATTGGTATTATAATGAGATTAGAACGAGGAGAAGTTTGAGCAAAGCTTATCGGAAGAGACTGATCTGCCACCATTGTTGTCCCAGCACCAGACACCACACTATGTGGCTCATCAGCTGTGTGGCACCACCAGGTGCCACCTCTGCAGGGAGTGCAACAGAGTTCGGCCACGGTGTCTTCACTCCGCTCCACCCTCCATTCACTCAGGTCTGCGTGGCACCATCAGATTATCCCCTCCGCAGGGAAGCCAGCAAAGTTTCCCCTTTTCCAGGCCATTCTTCCACAATCTCTCATTATCCTAGCATGCCTTGAGTCTTGGGAAAAGTCTGGGAAACAGGCAGACCAAGTCCGGTATCTTTTTGCCAAACTACGCCCTTAAGTGACTTTTGTTTTGTTTTGTTTTGTATCCTCCAGCTATGGGATGGATAGGGTAGTTGCGCTTCATGATTGGGAGTGAATTATTTCTGGTAAGGGTTAAGGTTGTTTATATTCTTTATGTTTTAAGTAAAGTTGTGGCCAGTCATTTAAGCCCATGTTTTGTGTCCAAGACAGTAAATTGTATCATACAATATTAACTGGAAATTTTATGTCCACGGTGTTCATCCTTTCCAAAAAGCTAAGTTTATATAAAACACACACAAAAATTACATTTTTAAGAAAACTGAACTGCAGAGTACAGAGAACAAACTTCAGATATATTGTACAGCATGCAAATTATATGTCTCTAAGCATTTTTCTAATATATTAGAGCAATAAACATAAAATATTTTGGTTATTGCACACAAGAATTGCAAAATAGCTTTTTATTGCCACAAGTTGTAGTTATTGGCAGCAATATACCTGACTAGAATCCTGAGGATGGGCTGGGTTTCATTTTTATTACCCTAAAGATTGATAGTCATTGTCAGTATAGTAAGAGATAAAGCTAAAGATAGGTATTTAAGTTTTAAGGGAAGAATTTACCCACTGGATCTATATTCAAAAATTTCTATGTTACTATTCTATAAAATTCAGATTACATTCTATCAGATATAGAACTGCTGATGATGCAGATTAAGGTGAGGATAAACCACTTTTTATTTAAAAATCTATATTTTACTAGTTCTACTATAAAAATCTTTGATGCCCAGCTTGATCAGGTGGATAATGTCTTTGTTGTAGTGCAGTATGATGACCTTATCCCTTCCTGAAGTGTTAGTCATAATTCTGATTTTTGTTTTTGAAAGGAACCACTTGAAACATCATATGTAATGCTAAACTAATAAATTAAATTCTTGAGAGACATTTTTCTTTTGTCAGCAGAAAGCAGTATGTTGGCCAGACTGGCAGATCTTTATAATGTGAAATCTTATTACTGCATGGCTGTTATGACACAAAGTTCACTTCTCCAAATTCCTCTGTTTCCCCCAAAAGAATAAGGTGAGGGGTTACAGTTAAATGGATTGTGCATAAGTGTATGTGCAAACACTGCTCGTCTTCACTCCTTATCCACCTGCACAGGCTGTAGCTCTTCCCTCCTATTCCCCCATCATGGGGACTGTCTGATTCTGCAGAGCCTGACGGCTCAGCGGTGAATCAGCCTCCCACAGTGCATAAATCTGTGTGAACTCCAGCGAGATGTCACCGCTCACAGCGCTGCCGACCCACACGCCACCGGGGACCCTCCTCTGCTGTCTTTAAACCAGAAAGTCATCCACAAAGTGTAGGGTCTTTAAAGAGTCTGGTGATTATTTAACTCTTGAATTATCTGCAGATACTCCAAAAGCCTTTGGAAGATAAAGTGGGTTTTTTTATATATAATTTATCATTCGAACAAAAAGAAGTGCATCATAAAATTGGCATTTTTCTATTACTTCACTCAATTTTTTTTTTTTTTGTGATATTCAAAACCTGTTTAATTTTATACATAAACTAAGTTTTATGGACCAGCATCACTTTAAAATCCTCTCATATATTTTGGCATATATACTTGAAAAAATGAAGATTAACTTTTTTCTTTTTTTTTATTTCAATAAATACCAATTACTTTGGAAAGAATGGAAGAATATTTGATATTAAAGAATGTGCACTCCACCATAAAAAAGTAAATAGAATTTTTTTTACACTCATCTCAGTCTGAAAATGGTCAAATGAGACACCATGCAAATGGACAGCTGAGAAAATATTTGTTCGTTGTTTCCAGGGCAAAGTGAAAAAAAAAGAAAGAAAGAAAAGCTAATGTAAGACTAAACTTACTAGATTGTTCTAACTTTTTTTTTTTTCAATTTTTCTGGTACAGTTAAAGAGATATGCGTTGTTAAAATTCCTTAATTTTGGATTTAAGTAGTATCATCCCTACTTTTCCAGTGCAATAAAATATATAACTACAGCTGAATCTATAAAGACGACTATGTTCTAATTCTTCAGTAAAATGCTCCCTCTTTATAGTCTTATATAGTTTTATGTTTTATTCCAGAAAAAATCAGAGTTTTCTTCCATACGACACTAGCTATGGCACTGTATTACTTTGTCTGGTCCAGCTGCCTTTTCCCTGCTTCTGTTAATATCTCAGTCATACATGTTGAAAGGTGAGAACACTGAATTGCCTGATAAACCTTTTCTGTTGATTCATTTTTACTGACAGAACTACTGCGTGTAGCCAGTGCAGTTCATTATCTCTACTAGGTCTCTAGCTCTTTGAAGAGGAGGAGATAAACTGCACTAATCAGAGATGATCATCTCAGGGCTTTCTTCAAGACCTGATTCTCTGAAAGGTCCTCTGAATGGGGTCAGAGTGACATTTCAGTAATGAATTCCCTTTCTTCCACTTAGCAGAACAACTAGAGTTTCCTGTAATCAGGATAGAAAGAGCATATGAGGAATCAAAGCACTTGCTAATGGTGAAACCCTTTACCTGAAAGCCACTTAAGTGTTTTACAAATGCCTCCTGTAAATGCCCATAACAGTGGTGTTTAACATGTGTTTTGATTCAGGCTGGTTAGGGACTCAAAAATTATTCTACAGATACTACTTGATAATAACTTTGTGGGGTCTTTATGTAATCTTCATCCTCCAATTTGCTACACTGCATTTCATATCCTATACGAGAGCTATGTGCATACAACTGAAATTACAGCAGAACTGACTTAAACTTTTGCTAACTGTTCAACTGAAAGTAGAAATACGTCCCAAATTGTCAGTTAATTCAGGTGGCATAATTTACTTATTTATTTATTTATTTGCTATTGAGGGGGCTGTGCTACATTGTTTGTATCTCCTTTCAGTTTTAGGAGTTGTGAGATTCTACCATAGGTGAATCAACCCCACATAAATTTATATTTCTTACCTAGAATAATCCTCGTTACATGAGATCATGAGCTTTTAGTTTAAAGTAATGACTCTGAACGATTGTTCATTCCTCAACTTACTGATCCGATTTAGTACACAGAAGTAAATCTAATGGACAGACACAGGTTACACAGGAAGGACATTTTAACTATCTGCAATCCTAAGATCCAATTCTAAAATGGTAGTTATTCATCAACAACTCTATCTTGAAGAGAACTATAGCAAAGAAGCTGCTTTTACTGACTGTCTTATTAATCTTAACAACAAATATTTCACCTTAAGTTCATGCTTAATCATGTATTGAAATACTAAGCCTTTAAAAAGCAAAGGTTTTTTTTTTTTTTTTTTTGGTTGAATTAAATGAATGAAAGACCTGGAATTCTGGAACAGACTTACAAGTTTTATATCTTTATTGCCCAGTCTAGCAATTTTAAGTAAGCTATTCAGATATTCATTCTGTACCACTCCCATTTTTTGCTTCCGCTTTTTTATTATTTTTAAGACACAAACATTTTTTTAAGCATATAACCAAGCTACTGACTCTTTTATGGTCCTCCCTTTCTGTTATTCTCTAACACAAGCAGTTTTAAGCATCAGAATGTTTTATAGAATTGAGCCATTTTCCTATCTCTTTTCTCTTTCTGACTGCTTTATGCCATGTGATTCTCAATTCAGGTTTAAATATAGCGGTTAAAATATCAATTAGACAGAAATATGTCATCTTTAATCTTTTCCCCTCTGGATAGAGTTACACAAATTGAGAATCTAAAAGTGATTTATGACATGGACAAGTAGTATAGTTGTTGCATGAGGGCAACATTAAGAGAATGCTAGAAAGGTCACTTAGAAACTTAAGAGTTGATTTTGCCCATGTGTACCAGTTTTATGAATCAGCACCAATTATACATTTATTTTTCCCAGATGGATCATCATTTGAATGTGAATTTAAGAAATTCAAAAAGATTCCACTCCTTGAGCTAGTTTAATACAAGTCATAACAGGGAAATGTTACATAAACCCCTTTCTACTAGCTAGGAAATGCCATTAAATTGCTGACTATTGGGTTAGATATAGGAGGGATGGGTAAAAAGGTCAGACTGGAGAGTCCCCTGTGACCTTCGTGCTGCAGCTCTTCTCAGCAGATGAGAAAGAAATACAACACACTGTAAAAATGGATTATATTTTCAAGATTAAACTTTTTGTTCAAGACCATGTTCTGACTCATGTTGCTGTGTCTGAATGACAGCAGGAATGCTGAAATGCTTGGCATCTGGGTTGGCTGTATGACACACATGGGTCCTTTCTGATAATTCTGTGCAATTCTCAGTGGAAATAAGGTTTTATTTTTCTTCAAGGTAGGAAATGAACAAGCAGATTAAAAGGCATGAATTCCTTAGATTTTTTATCTGCTATAAAATATCTTTTCAATCAAATTCAGCTATTCATTTTTTATTTCATATTCTCCAGGGATAATAATATTATTATTTCTTGTTAGTATATATTGTCTTAGACACACATATCTCTAAGGATTGAAATCAGCCACTATAGCATAAAGAAAAGGTAAGACATAGAAATGGTCAGTAAGTAGGGAAGTATTAGTAGAAATAGTAGAAAATCTGGTGATATGACACTCCACTCCCATTTTTATGACATAGGGGCTCACAGGAACTGAAATTCAGCATTTATTTTAGTTCACACAGTAATGAATCAGAAGAGCTGAGAGTTTTGAATGCTGTCTGTATAAAACACATAGGGTCTGTTTTAGGTTTTCCCAGACCTTCCCACATGCTTAGTGGCAATAGCTAAACAGCTGCCTGTTTTTAGTTTTATCCTGCCCATCTCAGTTCTATTCAAGTTCTGGGTAATTCATCAATACAAGACCTAAAAATCCTTAATGTATGCATGAATTTTATCACTTAGCTATTTTTCAAGTAATTTGGAAAACAGGAGGGACAACACTCTCTACAGCACACAACTACAATTATTTTATTTTCCTCTTTCTATCACTTTCTCTAAGCTTTTGCTCTAGAAACGCCACAGCTAGTAGAGCTATGTATTCATCAGCTAACCCAAGATCCTCCATGCATTTTGAGAATCTGCCAAACAGCTTTTCCTTTCAGCGTCCAATTAGATTCATTGATGGCGGGGCGAGGGGGAAGGAGGAGTAAATAAAAAGTCTTGCATGAGTGTTTTTTAATAGCTTATCATCAGCATGTAATCCAAGTGAATGACTGCCGCATAGGAGAGCGCCCGTGGGGCACGGCTGCCCCGGGCGGCGCGGGGCTGAGGAGCCGCCGAGCGCGGGGCCCGCACGCAGCAGCAGCGCTGGTGCTGCGGGCACGTCACGCGCGCGGGCAGCGATCGCTGGGCTGAGCTAAATGCAAGCGTGCCCGTGACATCTGAGTGGTAGTAGATGGATAGGGGGCGAGCAGAAAGACAAAGAAGCCAAGAAATTGAAGAAAACAGCTTTTACCGCTAAATGGAAATTACCTTGAACGCTGCAGTGCACCACTGACTTTGACAGCTGAAGCAGCAGCCGAGAGAACTTGACTAAGGCTGGTCATAGCGTTTTCTTTGTAAGTGGCTAAATCTGGTAGATTTTCCACTGGCAATGTTAATCAGCGTTCTTTCAACAAAATAAGACTGAACAAAAGAGTATTTTCTTGAGGGCATAAGAAATTATTTGAAAGCTTACATTTCTGTGTGTAGCTGTGCCTTTGTATGTGTCTGTATCTGCGGAATAACGAAGCGCAAAGTGAAAAAAGATGCGTACCTTGCTCATTGTACCAAGGACGATGTTATTCAAAATACACATCTTCGTTACAAAGCTTTTTTCTCACATTGCCTTTATTTACCAGAATTTCCCCTTAATATACATCAAAAGTAGAAACTTAGGTATTATGTTTAATTTGGACCAAGATGCAAATTTACTGTCTTGTTTACTCTGCCTGGAATTATATTTCTTCCTAAACCTGTATTTTCAAACATTTTCTTTCTATTTTTTTCACTAAGATATCAAGGTATTTTCAATCTGCAGTTACTGAATAGAGCTTATGTAGTTATTACTACAGGTGCATAAAAACAGACACACACATTGATAACTCTTCATTATCAGGAAGGAAAACATCATTATTCCTCACTCTACATTAGATACTTGGGTGAAATGCCTGCTGCAAAGCCCTAGGGTATGGCAGCAGCAGAACTCTGCAGAAATCTGAGTCTCTGCAGCTTCAGCCTAGAACATGGAGCCTCACCCCTCTTTTACATTTCTGCAAACTGAAATACAAATCACAGTTTGTGTTAGTGAAAGCAATCATTTATTTGACACTTGCCTCATCCTACTACTATGGAAAAATGAGCACATTCACTGGCCACATTCTGCTCTTATAAAGAAGGTTTCTTTTGCATGAAGGAATTTGTCTTTATGGTGTGGCTCCACACTATGTGTATGCTGTATTTTCTGTTAAAATGTCAGATGGGGTAGAATGACATTTAATGTCAGCTGCTTGCAGGAGGGTGTGTTTAACTGACCTGGAAGTGGTGGTCTTTACCGGCCTAAAATGTTGTTCCTGACTTGCTTTGGACTACTCACTGTTATGACAGGTGATCTCAACTGCATGTTTGTTTCATCATTTTTACAGGAAAAAAAAAGAAAAGCTAAGCAGGAGTGTTCACTCAAAACTAGGAGGCCTATGAAAGCAAATGTGAGATAGATCTCTTCTGTATAACAATAGTTTGTGTGGTGAGAAGTGTCTTTAAGTATTCCTATCTTCTATAAAACATAATAACAAAATATATAACCTTTACTTCTATAAAATACAAGAATTCCTCAGAGGATTCTAATATATGAATTTATTACAGTAAAGCAGACTAACAGACTTCTCTTGAGAAGCCAACATGAGCCTGCTAAAAGCGCATGCCAAGACAGTCGACTGGGAGAGATTCCTGCCCAGGACGCTCGTCTTCCTTCAGTGCTGTGTGAAGCCAGTCGCTCAGGAGCACAGCGGAGTCCTGTACCGGAATTAACAGCGCGCAGGAGCCTCTCCGCTGCGCCGCTCATTCAGCAGGGAGCTGTCTCTCTCCCTACATGAGTTTTTACACATCTGTCAGCTAACTCAACGTTTCAGAAGTGAGCTCCAGCAGTTAGAGCATCAGGGGGGGTATCTGCTTCCCTCTCGGGACTTGCGGGGCTATTAACCCATGAATGGGTTGCACTCATCCATACGCACAATATTTTTTCTCACCTAGAGTTAGAACATGGGCTGCGTTCTCTGTTGAAAAATACTTCCATGGCGCTTCTACAACTTCTGATTGCAAACAGTTAGCTGCCATTTTAACATAGTTAAGACTGTATGTGTGGGAGAGTAAAGAGAAGAAATAGCTGCTCCCGCTGGATGAAAAGGCCTGCAGTGCTTGGGACACGTGGCCTGCCTGTCCATGAAGGGAGCAACTCGACACACTCTGAGGCGCTGCGGTGGAGGGGCAGCCAACTGAGAGCTTTGGGGAGCCCTTTGCTTTTTCTGTCAGGCTTTCCAGGTTCACAAAAATTCTCCTTCAGTGACAATTCATATGGGCATAAATTGACATACTTCTACTGAAGGTAAGCACTGCAACCAGAGGCAACACCATCAAGTAGTATAGTCGGCACTTGCTCAAATACTTGTTGATTAAATTTCTCAGACAAAGTTAGCCCGGGGTAATAATCTCAGCTAAATTATATCCAAAAATAAAGAAGAAATTTGTTTCCCAGTGAATAACAGAAAATTTGTTCATATATTAAAATATTAATAAATGTTATTTTATACTCTATATAAAAAGATAAAAATGATATGAAAAGATAAAAATGGTATATATTTATCAATATATATGTATGTATATATGTGTATATAGGTATATGTGTGTGTGTGTGTGTGTGTATGTATGTATACTCTGAAGTCCAGAAGGTCTGGAGTTTGGGTAACACACCATTCTTTACCTTAGGATGGATTACAGAAACACTATTGTACTACTGTAGACAGTTATATAGACCACAGATATAACAAACTGTATATTGATGTGAGGGAAGAAGATACAATTAGGAGGTTAACCAGAGAGAATGGACAAAATAAAGGGTTAAGCGCAGGTCTCCAAAGGCAACTCAGCTAGATGATGATCTTGATGAGAGAAAGGAGTTGAGAAGAAAGAAGAGAAAAATAGACTGGAGTAGAGATTTCATAAATCTTGAAATTTTGGAGAGGCTAAAAATAGAAGAATGACACAAATGTGATGAGACAGAGAGTGTAAAGCTATCACAAAATATGCAAGAGATTAAAGGTGAGGACTGTTTGGGAAATTTATTACAGCTGAAATTATAGCTGACCTGGACAAAGGAGGAAACAAAATAATCTGAGCAGACAAATAAGTGAATACTACAGAATCAATTTTGAAAAGAAAACTAAAAATTAATTTGTGAGTTACAGATATGAAGGCACGAGTATATGGATACAGGAAGTATTAGACTATTTTGGGGGTGGAAAATGGATTATTCAAACACTAATGGATTTTATGGAATTATTAGAAAAAAGAAATTGGAAAGACACGCTAAGATAGATATATGTTCATATGCAGAGAGGAGAAAAGCACAGGGAATATTTTGACAAGAAATTGAATGGAGGTATATGGAAGGGAAATATCAAGGGCAGGAGAGAAGTGAAAACTTAGACAATGAAAAATGAGGTAGGGGAAGGCAGGGAAAATATTTAGGGTTTTTAAAGAGGAAGGAAAAGCACAAGAAAGAGTGATTGGCAGACTTTTAATGAAAGTTTCATAGACTTTAAGATCAGAAGGGACCACTAGCTCTTCTAATTTAAGACATCACATTGGAGTTATATTCTGTATTGTCATATTTCATTCAGCTCACTTTGTTTTGAGATAAGGAATTACAGAATTCAGATCCTTGGATTACTGTGTTTCAGAACGGTAAAACCGGAAAGACAGAAGTGCTATGAATTGCTAAAGAGCTTTCATGGACATAAAATTATTTCTATGGGAAAAATAAAAAACAAGATGATTCTAGCTGGCAGTCTATGCAGTTGGTAGTCTATGCTCTAAAGTGCAAGTGACTGTTTCAGTCAATTAGACTTTCAGATTTTTTTTTCCCAGTTTAACCTAGGAATTTTTAGCAGCCTGCACATATGAGTCACAGATAGCTAAATGTCGATAAAGGGAGTATCCTTTATTATTTATCAGTTACAGTATCTGTTGAAAAATATGTGCCTATATCGGAGAAAATATCTGCATTTTTGGTAGCTTACAACTGTCTAAGAGCATGGGAAGAGATGAAAATAGGAATGGCTGGAAAACAGTTGGAGAAAATAAATAGACCCAAGCTACAGTTCAATTTCTATTATTAAAAGCAGCAGAGCAAATACTATAAAAAATATGCAATTTTGCCATTAACATGAGATCTAAATTAATCAAGAAGAGTCAATTTGGAGACAGACAAAGGATTTTAGAGCTCTCATCTTTTACGTATGGAGAAAGATATCCAAACCCATAAGCTAATACCTGAGTCTCGAACTCTTGAGTATAGTTTGGGGGTAGACTAGCACTTAAATCCAACATATCCTCCCATTGGCACATATTTGCCCTCTTATCTTGAAACTGTTTAATCAGCTTATTTGCTTGGATTTCCCCTGCTAGAATGGAGCCTAACATTCTCATATTTCAGTAAGTTATCTGATCCTTCAGAAAATATAGCGAAGCATTTTACAATCCACTTCTTTAGATTTTCCATGGTGACATATTTTTCTCTTTGTCCAGCTACAGTATAATTCTGACAGCAGCTAGATTTGTGTCATTAAAGTCACAGACAATGGTTTTGTTGGCTTTTATGGAAACAAGCTCAGGCTTGCTGTGCTGCACATATCAAGTTTCCAAACTCCAGTGCTAATCCAAGCAATGATTAAAGTCAGTTAATTTATATACATTCTTTATGTCAAAATAGCAAAGAAAATCAGGTCACTTTAGTGAAAGGAAATACTATACTATACTGTACTATACTAATCTATTTTTATCATTTCAAAAGGTTGTTATTATTATTATTTCTGTCTGCTTATGACTCTTCTCTCTGACATTAGTCAGGAGTGGAAAAATAACAAT
Organism: Crypturellus undulatus; assembly: GCA_013389825.1. Taxonomy (NCBI): domain Eukaryota; kingdom Metazoa; phylum Chordata; class Aves; order Tinamiformes; family Tinamidae; genus Crypturellus; species Crypturellus undulatus. Next base: position 3,025,235 of record VWPW01021686.1, read on the forward strand.
ATAAGCTATGTGCTCTTTGCAATACTTCTAAACCAGATATACAAGCAAATACAGATTTTATATATATTTTTTATTTATGCATTTATATAAATATATATACACTACTTTACATACATATATGTGTGTATATATATATAAACTTTTCCACTTTATTTTTAAGCAAATTCATATCTTATTTAAATCAGTATGTAATGGTTTGAAAATAAAATACATAAAAAATTGTGAAATTGTTTACTGAGACTTTCCTGAACTACCTATGATGTCTTCAGCTCAGTTCCCAAAACCTCTTTCCTTGAATCAGCTCCTGTTTACATTTCATGAAAAGAGACAAGATTGGGTCATGGCTTTTATCTGGTTGCTGGTTGAGGCCTGCTGCCAACACAGATACAGGTCCTGTCGAACGCTTCTCTATATACAATATAGAAGAGCACTCTTGGTTTTCTTTTTCGAGCATCTCCTCTTTCGCTAAACTTTTTATTTTTTACAGTATGTGAGTTGATTATATCCGCAGTTCTCGTGCATGAGAAAAAAAGGTACTAGACAGTACAGAGCAGAAGGCAAAGAGATAATACAGATCCCTTTCATTCTGAGAGGCACACACAAGCATTAAAGTTTAACACATACTCTATTCATCTTCCCCTCGCTCAGGATCTTACCACGTTAGAAAGAGACAGCTCAGTATTGAAAGCTAAGTGAGCAACAGGTTGGAGTACAAAGTTATCTTGTTTGTCTCAGCCTCAGTGAAACTTGGCTTCTTCACTAGTGGTGAGGAGTAACAAAGCAACAGCAGAGGAAGAGCTTGATTTAATGATGCTGGAATGATGAATGAGCAATTCATCCAGAGCTTCCTTCTGGTTCGGAGAACAATCTTAGACCTGTGTGTGAGCTGCTCTCTGGGCAGCTGGATGATAGGTCAAGGCAATGTCATTCCCTTCCTCAGCTAGAAACAGGACTTTCTGTACTTACAGAGATGAGTTCCTTCCAATGGGAGCAAGAAATGCCACACATATGAGTCAGCCCGCAGTGTCCAGGTGGTGCCATTACTCAATTTTTGGACACTGTGCTACGGCATATTCACACAATCATTCAAACGCTCCACAGTTGTGTGAAAGGGAAACATCTTTTCACATTTCCCTTTGAATGCTTTAATTAAGGATGTTAGAAGAGGCACAATGCTCTGAGTTTTCGAGCCAGAGACTTCCCTGCCGTTTTTAATTCCCCTGTCTTTTCTCAAGTTAAAAAAAAAATAGGCCCAGATTTTTCCCTAAAGTAAGAGGAAGTAATAGATTATATAAACAAAAATCAGTTAAACAAACAAACAAAAAAAGCCACAGAAACCTCTCTTATTAAAAGGCAATAAAACAATTTTCTGTATCTTTGGTGTCAACATCCTCTGCAAAGTAACTTTCCATATTGATATTTCAGATTTACAGTTCCTAAACAAAATACAGCAATTTGAATGAACCTAGAGCTCATTAATATGCATAACCATATAGTTTTATTTTCATCACTTAAAAAGCTTTTGGTAGGGAGGGGTGATTGTTTATCTGGCGGGGGGAAGCTACATTTCCGGACTTCAGTATAGTTCAGGGCCTAAGCACCTGGGTTACAAAATGTACTCTAATTCTTACTTTTTCTCCACTTTGCATAGTAATATACATATTGAATAGTTTAAAAACAGAGTACCTGTTCAGTATCATTATCTCCATAGCAGACAATATCTTGCCTAACTGCACATGGATCACTAAATGGAGCTAAATGTCAGTGAAAACTTTGAAATATCTGTGGGCAAATTCTGATTGGGCTATTAACCCTACGGGTGTTACCAATTCCTACAAATTCCTGCTAAACTTCCCATGTACCTCTCTTCTCACAGTTCTCCAGTTGTTACTACGACAGATAAATATTTTTTCATCGTTGCTATACAGTGAGGTCTTGCACATCATGCTTATTTATTACACCAAACATAATGAGGAAAACAGTACTCAGCACTTTCTGGTAGCTAACAGTAATTCTCACTGCTTTATTGACTAACCCTGACATTGCCACACACAATGGCTCTTAACTTTCTGAAAAGGTGTTGATTTTCAGTATGATTGCTTTGCTTATATTATTAAAAATATTGAAGAGACCTCATTCCAGTAGATTGCCCTGTTATTTTCCAATACGTATGTTTTACTCCAGCTCTCAGCCATCTGCTTACACATACCTTATTGATCTTAAATGGTACTACTCGGTCTCTAAAGAAAAAGTTCAGACGGTGATTTATCATGTAAAACTGACAAAAGCTTCATAATTATGCAACTGTATGAAATTTGCTGGCTAACCTTGATCTAAACTCTTTTATATTTCACTAAAAGAACACTGGAATGAAAGACCCAGAAGACTGTCTCATGATTTATTGCTGAAAACAAAGAAATAAATGAAAGAACATTTTCATCCATGTTTTGGACTATACAGATCCAGATGAGACTCTTCAAGCCACGAAAACAATCAGGATGCTCAGGGCTTCAGAATAAATTTTCTAAATGGAAAAATCCAAACGAGAGTTATATTTGGCTGTAAAAAGCAAGCAAAAGCATCCTTAAAGGTGTTAAAAATCATGAAAGCAAACTTCTGGGCTGGCATGGATTCAGGATAGTGAGGAGGAATGTGCTAAGGCAGAAACCACAATTGTGGCTGAAGGGAACAAGAAAGAAATATTGGAATTAGTTTTTACAGGCACCTTCTGCTGCTTTACTGGTTGCTTAATACACACTAAAGAATTTTGTTTTCCTATCCTCTAAGTAACAACTATCTTACATCCTAATCCCTTAAAGTGCCCAACAGAAGGGCCTTTAACCCTTTGGCTTTGAAACCCTCACAAGGTGTGCAGCATAAGCAAACCGCTAGTGACTATATACACATCTCTGATGTCAAAAAGAGTGTGTAGTGTGTACACATACCCATGGGACAGTGCAATCCCCCTCAGTGCTGTATTTCTAAATCAAAGAAGTAACCATCTGACACTCCAATTTAGCCTGAGATTTTGGATTGTAAAATGTAATGTTTACCAGTGTTCCCCTTTATTAGTATTTCAAGGAGTGCTGAGTTACTTTTTGCAGGGATGTGCATTATTCTATTGTGGGGAACAAAATAAAGAATAATTATACCCACACATGGAAAGATGCTTATGGTTATGAGCCTCATAATTCCAGAACACAGTGGAGAGTGTTGGGCAGAATATTAATTGCATTTTGTAAACAACTACATTGTGTCATAATATTAATGTAACATCTTTGCACGACAGCTACTAAGGCTATCCCATAAATAAATGTTATGCTTTGAAAAGTCTGGAATGCTGGAGACATTAACGGAGACTTCTATCACCTTTGCTTATTCCATAGCTGGAAAGCAAGCCAGGGCGCTGGTGCCAAGCTCTTGAGCTGTTGCAAGAGTATTACCTGTCATACCATTCCATTCCACAACTATATGCTAGTACTTTACCTGGCAGCACCAGCAGAGTTAATCACTCGCCTTTTTGTATAACATTTTCTCCAAAATTTTAGAAAGTTTTAAAGCAGGAAAGGAATGGGGGAAGAGAATGGAGAACAGTTTAATATCTGAAACACAACAGCTAATTTTTATATCAGATTTCCTTTCATGATTTGCATGCTCTGCAAATTGCACACCTCCATGGGCACAGCAATAGCAGTGCCTTGATGCAGTGGAAGGGGTTATTGTATAGCTAAAACCTGTTCTATTACTATTATTTCAGTTTCATAAAACCTTAATTGTCACCTACTGCATAGATAATCCTCAGCAAATAAGCTTTAAATAATCCAGTGGTAATTATTTTGCCTACAATAGTTGATTTAATAAAAAACTAAATTTAGCAGGAAGACAGTTAAAACATTTAAGCATTTGATTGCTTTCAAACATGTCCTGTAGTCAATGCAGATGCTGCATTAGCACTAACCAAATTTACATGGAATTTGAAGCACATTCTTCAATTTCTACTGCTGCTTTCCTACTTTCTGTGTATTGGACCAGCTTCCTCATGAAATGCTCCATGACCAGAGCTGTTTATTCTTGTTGTTTTATACTGAGCACCAGAACCAGGGACTAACAACTTCACTCAAAGCCTTCCTCCTCAAAGAGGAAGTGTCAAAATGTTTGAAAGCTTTTGATTGCAAAGATGCCCCTAAGATACTAACTGTGGTTTTTGGGGGCATTTTGAGAGACCCAGAAGTAGTGCCTTTTGTGACAGACTGGCACATGGGCTGCTCACTCCCCCACTGCAAGGTAAAGGCTTTGCCTGGGAGTTCAACGCAAATCCTATTTCATCTAAAGAGCCATCTCTCCTAAGGACTAAGGTTAGAATACGGGTTTTACTATATACAAAGCATATTCTATAGACAGGTAACCCTGTCTTGTAAGTAACCCTGTCTTACCTACCTTTGCAGTTAGTTGACACAATCATGAAATACAGGGGTCCCAATAGATTATGTAGTTAATTCCCATGCTCTAAAACATGCTGAACTCTATCTCTGGATCAGCCGGGGTGTTTCTTTACATTCCTGATACACTCTTTTTATAATATGTTTTTAAAATATCTAATGAAAGGTCTTCCTAAATCTATCTCAACCCTTTCTTTAGTTTAAGCTCTTATTTCTCATCTTCTCCATCACAGATAATACAAACAGATTAATCTCTTTATAACATCCTTTCATATTTAAAGACTACTATCATGTCTCCCTTTAGACTTCTCCAACTTTCTTAGCTAGGCGCTAGGTCATACTTATCACTGTGCACTGGTCATACTCCCATAAAGTACGAACAAAACAGAACAGTTTGAAGGTAAGCAAGTCACAGTGGATGGGGAGAGGATTCAGAAGACCTGTTCCTCTTCTGCCTTGATTTAAGAGTCATCCTTCAGAAGAAGGGTGGCAGGAGACCATCCACTGCCTCTTTCTGCAGCGTCACTGGTCATTCCCACACCTCAGACTGTGTTTGGTGGGTACCTGTACAGATAAATTATTGCACAGAATGAAAAACCACCTCTGTTATGCAACTGTAACTGAAAGAAGCAAATCTCAGAAATTACAGTCCTCAAAACTGCACTTATATCAGCTTCCTCAGAGCCTGCTATGGAAAAGTAGACTCTTGCTAATCATAATTGCAAGGAAACAGCATCTTGAAGCCATCCATATCCTAAGACAAGGTAATGATATATCCACACAGCAAAGAGCTGATTGACTAGTGCTAGCAAATACAATAGTAAACAAATCATTTTTGTATCAATTGTCAGACAAAATATTTGCAAACAAACGCCTTCCCAACCTCAAATATGGTGACTTAACATGTATGTGTTACACTGCTTGAGATTTTAAAATGTGAAATCATCAGATAAATTATTTATAAATACATATACACTTATATTCCTTTCTCATATCAATGTTAACTGTGAAGGACACTTGTTACTCTCCATGTCCAATGGAGCTGATGTTAACAGGCTAAATTCTGTACTGGCATAAACCCACTGAGTTTGCAACAGGCTACCGTTTGGCCTTGTGTTATTATTTAATGTGAAAATAAACATTTACACTTGAATTTGTGAGAGGGAAAGATAGAGGGGGTTACACTGGTCAGATCCTTATTAATGAGATAGTGACCCTTTCAGCTCTGAGCTGCTCAGATGAATCTGAAACAGGTCAGAAATAACCAAAAGTCATTAACATCTGACAGCTGGGTGACGGCCTGTGTAAAATGAGTTGGTGCTCTCAGCCCAGTACATAAAACACCAGAATAATTGGTGTTAATTTGCACCCCTGTTGGCAGTCTTAGCAGAGAGGCCAAAGATTGAATAGGCCCGAAAATTAAACTATTCTGTCAGCCATAAAGGTTCTTTCAGGTCAGGGTTGAAGCACATTAACCGGATACTGCAGAGGAATTTCCACTATGAATGCTGGAGCTATGGCAGTTGAGTGAATAAGCCTAAGACTTTGTTCTCGTTTGGCTTCAGCAATATGATGCCTTCCCCAGACATAACAGTCACTGAAAATGTTACCCCTCTCCACTTTATTTGTTTATTTATTTACAAAAGAGGATGTGTGGGAGAGAATAATTTTGTATGAAAGATACAATGGTGGCAGAGACAGAGGAGGTCAGAAGCTGACCTCCACATGAAGTGTGAATTACTGAACCAGTGTTAGCATCTGTTTAGAATTGGTAATCTGTTTTTGCAGTTGCAGTTTGCAACAACAACTACTTCTTGCATGTACATTGGTGACATCATTGACCACATAGATAATTACATTATGTAAGTATGCCCAGCATCAACTTCTGGCTGAAGCTTTTATTTCAGATCACCAATACAGTAGTGACAATCTGCAAACTATTTTCAACTTAATGTGATCAGTATTTAGCATTGGGCAGATATCTGTTCCTTTTATTCATGATTGTACATGGGAATAAAGTTTGCAATTAAATTGGAAAGGCGTGCGGATACTGAAAAGATGAATGCCTGCACCCTGCCAGCTGGCAGAGAGGCAGACTGGGGAGGTTGGAGAAACTTCTGCATGGTGGGGGTCTCTAAGAAAGAAGAGGTTCAGAACTGGAGAGGGAATAAGTAGTGCCTCAAATGATATTTGCTTGGAGAATGTTCACCACTTGTCAAGCCCAGCAGATATCTGTAAGAAATAAAAGAAATCCTCTGAAGATTTAATCACAGGTTCAGATTTGCTTTGGTCTAAAAGGAAGGCAATCCTGAGTAAGCTGCAGAGTTAAGTAATGCGGATGTGGCTTTCATGTGCAAATTTCCTTTGATTCAATGAAACAACAGCTCCCAGAGTCTGGCCTGATGTCCACACAGCCAGGACTGCATGTGAATGCAAATGACTTCGTTATAGGCCAAGCCTCTGTGCACCAGTGAGCTGCACAGGACACTTGCAGTGATACCAGCTTTGTGTGCAGCCTTCTTGCTGTTTCTGTTTCCTGTCTGAAAATAAGTGGCATCTTATCCGTTGCTAAGCAGTAGGGAAGGGGTGCAGTGTGCCAGAGGAAGCAAAACTTCTATTCTCTTTTTGTTAGCCTATTCCTTTCACCCTGACAATTGATAACTTTCACATTTTTTTCTTCCATCTTGAATTTCATAATAGTCATTTCGAAAATAAGCCTGAATCTGTTCAGACTTGCTGTGTTGCTGAATCCACTGAATCCGCATGGAAAACAATGTATTCATCAAAAAGAGTGATGAAAAGATCAAGCATTTTCAGATAAGTACAAGTATTGAAGAGCCTTTTTATAGGAAATGTTCAAGGAAACAATGAAGAACTGAGACTATATGTATTTACACCCACCAGGCCTTAGAGACCAGCACCTCTGGTCTGCAAAGGCAATTCCTGATAAGTACTCCAAGCTTGTGCTGGGTTGAGAGATAGGCTCACAAGTCTTTTGTTATGCCACACAAGTGGAAAACTTTTACAGATTGGGTTAGGAGTATTTCCTGCAGAGCTCCTTAGAAGACCCTGCAGCTAAAGATCTTGGGTAGATGAGATGGGAAATGTGAATTTGGATCACCTCTCAGAAGAACTGAACTGAATTGTTACTCAAAACATATGGCAGTGCTGTAATTCCTAGGCTGCTACAAAGTAGGGAAATGAGAAAACAGGGTGATAGGAAGACGCTTTATTTGTTTGACCTTGTTTAAAAGAAAGTTTTAACCCCTGATGGGGTCAGCAGATGAAGAATTTAAGCACCTAGCACAACTGGTGCCTTCTGGACAGCAGGTGCATTGACTCTGCATTTTACGTTTTGTTTAGAATTCTAGATTCAATCCCAATTCTACATCCTATTTGTAGAGATGTAATCTTCAAATCCAAGCCTGATTGCCCCCTTTTCTGAACCACGGAATTTGCTGTATATCCAAGGATGAGTGCAGTGAAACAGATACATGCAACTTTATTGTTCTTTCCAGTTCTCAAGCAGAAGCAGGCATTTCCTTGCATTGCCAGTTATGATACCAGAGATTTAGACAGAGCTAAGAAACATGCCTTGCATCAGAGTTTACGGCTGAGTCATGAAGGTGATTTTGCTTTCTGGGCACTAACTGCTGAGAAATAAGCTGTAAGGCACATACCCTGAAGCACACACCAGATGCAACACTTCAGCTCTGGATTCTGCTGCAAGTGTTGTCTGGCTCCTTTTGTAAATCTGTGGCTTTGGGACCTTAAGTATGTATCAATTCCAGTTTTTATGTGTTTGAGTACAAGAGAAAAAATATCAAATACCATTTGGATAAAATACTGTTCCTTATGAGTCTAAAAAGGAGAAGAACAATCCATTCATGTTTATCTCTTATGGATATTCTTCTGTTTCTGTTGAGAAGAAAAAAATAGAGAGAGGAAAAAAATAAAACAGAAAATAAAAGGAAGATCCTTCAGCATGATTCCAATTACTTCCATGCTACACAACTAAGGAAGTATCACCAATAATCAGCACACACAGGTGAATACAGATATTTGGGCCATTAGGCATTGAGTATTTCCCCTAATGAATCACAATTACATGAGCACCAGTCCTTAGTCATTTGGTGTTGATCCACCATGAAGATTTATTAGTCCTTAGCACCTCCCATTGTTTATTTGTGACAGGTGCTTGGTGCTTGAAGGTGATCTGGCACCTGCCTGGCACCTTGCTAGCAAGGTATATTCCATATGGCAAGGACACACAGCGGCCTAGGAAAACACTGTGAGCAAAATTTGATGGTTTGGGTTTCTCTTAATGTGAAAGCATCACACCAGCCTCCTAGAAATTCCCATTGGGAAGAGGCCCCTGGCTACTGTCTTGCTGCTCACGACAGCACACGGCAGCACGATGTTGTGTTTCATTACCGTGCTATCCCCATGCCTGACCATATGCTGTTATCTGTCTTGGGCATCCATCCAAAGAGAGTGCTGCAGGCTGCAATCCCTGTGAGAGATTGTGAGTTCTGGGAAATCATGTGATCCTATTGGTTTTTCAGATACCACAGTTTTAAGCTGTCAAAAATGACCTCATGTGTTATGTTTCTCCTTTCCTTTTCTCTGTAAAGGCTATCCCAGATCTTCAGGTTCAAGTGTGATTGAGTGCCTCAGTATGCTCCTGTCACAAAAGGGACAGATTTTTCTCAGATCAGAGGCACTTTTACACAGGCCTCACATATTACTAGGCTGCACAAATTAGATTGAAAAATATGCTGTTTTTTTTTTCCTAAATTGAAATTAAAATTTTGTAGTTGGAAACTCAAGATAGCTCTGATATATGCAATAAAACTGTCCATCACCCCAGACTTCTTGGCAAACCTTCTCTTCAGTCGTGTTGTACTCACTGGACCAATCTGCACTTCCAGATCTAACTCAGAGGTAATATATAACCCACCGCACCTTCAGGATACAGCTCCCTCCTACGATTAATCCTCTCTGGCCACATTAGCACCACCATCCTCCACTAGCTGGGCTTTTCAACACTGTGGCCAGGGTGTCCTCTTATAAGCTGTGCTCTAAACTTACCTTTGATGGGCCAGGCAATCCCACATCACCTACAGCTTCATCAGCAAGGACATTTCCTATTTTCCCTGGAGAAGATATCAAAATCCAGTCCTATATTATTAGGTTTTAGTGAAAGATTTTAATTTTTTTTCCATAGTTTCAATGGCTTATAACTTTACCCCATGCTTACTGTTCAGATCAACATCTGATTCTGCCTCAGACTGCATCTTTGAACTGATTTTTCAAACAACAGTGGTTCAGCCAGTGAAATGAGATAAAAGAACAAAGCATTAGTTTTGCTACTATCTAAAAAAATGGGGAAAATAAATAGGAATAAAACTGCATGTATCATGTAATTAAAGATGATATCATTACCCATGCACTCAAGAAAAGATTGCATGACTGGCTTTTTGCCAGCCTTATGTTTTTGACATTTTAATATCTTTCAAGAAAATAGTTTGTAACTCTATATTTCTGTATGTCCATGTGTATGCATACATGTACATTTGTGAGATTGGTATTTAATATACTCCTTGAATCCTGTAGCTCTACTTGTTTGGGGGAAAGAAGAATGTTTTTACTCAGAAGATTCCAACCCCATAGAAGGAAATTTTCAACTCAGCAAAGGGATTTCAATACCCTTTGGCCAAAGTTCTATGTGTAAAATTTATTTTAGAGAGTTCTCATAGAAGCACTTGCAAATCAAAAACATTAAAGAATTTGAAATAGTAAAATAGCAAGAACTTAATTTTTATTAGTGAATAATAAAATGAGATTAAAAATCAAAATACTGTGGTAAATTGGAAAGTCATGTCAGATTTTTAATTCCTGTTTTTCTTCAATGTATTAACAATTCACGTTGAAAAATAATTGAATTTATTTTAAGTTAATTATAAGGTTAACTATATAGTAAAGCCATACTCAAACTGGATAGAATCCACTGTATTCTGAACAAAGGTGACAGTGCTTTTTTCTGTATCTATTAAGAAAGGTAGATCATAAATTGTATTACAACACCTATTTAAGAATATTACATTCAGTGAAATAATCCAAAGATTATTCTTACAATACAGCTCGTCACATTTTCTCATGGATACTAGTCCCAAACACAACCTCCAGCAGTTAGGTATGCCTTCACTATCCATACATAGGGATAGGCATCTGGCACAGAGGATTGAGCAGTTTTAATGATACCTGATGGTATTTATTTATTTACTTACTTTTTTAAGACAGGCCTCGTTCATGTTGATTCAGTACTGTAAGCAGTATTCTGTCTTGTTTTCTGATAAGTTCTTAAGTGCAGTGTTTTGCCATACTTTTGGTATAAATTGCGAAGAAAGATTCATTAAGCAGATAGCAAAAATTTCTTCAGGGAAAGGCAATACTTGATTGGCATACAACTAGAGCTTCTCGTTCTTGTTTTAATTTTGAAATAAAACAAATCTGATCCATTTGTTTTCTGCTGTCATACAGGAGAAGTAAATTTTTGGCAAGAAGTAAAAGCCCCAAACATTTTTTGATGAAAACTAATTTTCAGCCAAACCACGAACATTCAGAAATATCATTATGTGGCCTCCAGGGAAGCCTAGGTTAGAATCTCACGCTTCAGTCTTTTTTACAGGCCAGATTCATGGCAAGCTATTAAAGACCTCCCACAACGTATCTTGTACACATGATGGAGTATACACGATACACGATGTGTTTTCCAGTGAGCCACCTGCAGCCACAAATGGTACGGCCACATGAAGAAGCCAGACTATCATCTCAGATGGGACACTAAACTATTAAAGTAATAGCAAATACTGTATAGTAGGGAGTACTCACTTTTCTCTCTCTCTAAAAACAAAAAACAAAACCGAAGCATCAGGTTCAGTTATACTGAATATTAAATTTCTTCTTATAATGAAAGAACTTCTGTTAGGAAATATATGGGATTTTCCATATTATATTTTCCACATTATTTTTCACAAAATGTCAAAGATTTTGTTCCGAGGCTTCTCTCAGCCTAGAATTCATAAGAACACAATAAGAAAAAAAAAGTCATTGACCGCTGTGGCTCTGTATTGAAGCAGCTGTGTGTTGAACTACTAGCATTTGGGAATATGAGGATCAAAAAACCCATGAGGTTTTCTGTTCTCTGAGCACCTGATAGCAATTTCAGGTCTTATTTTGTTCCTTACTGTCAATAGTTCCAGGAATCAGTAATTCTGGGCAGATATTTTCTATCTTTCATATGGTTGTTGGTCCTATCCACAGAAATAAAATATCATCCTGAAAAAAATTTAAATCAAAACAAACAAATGTATTTTCATTGAAGGAGGGGGCAATGGCAGGAGTCTTGATTACTGTGGTACATACATTAGTACTGCCCAGGCAGCAGCTTCCCACCACCCTAACCTCCATGTTGGAGGCTCCTGCCAATCTAAATATTTGGCTGTAGGGACAAAGAGCCTTCCAAGCAGACTGCCTAGAGTCCAAAAAATCTGCGTGAGTATTCATTAAATGGAGTTTTTCAGAAAACTCCTCTTTATTTGGGGAGGGGAAACTTGTTCTATTTGATGTGGAAGAAGAAAGGGAATATCTGAGATTTAATGCAGGAATGCATGTCTATTTTGTAGCTACACTTTTAATTCTGATAAATATATATCTGTTAAAAATAAGTTTCTTCTTTGCTTGCAACATTTTAATAAAATCATAAATATTTTTATATATAAATAAACATATATGCCTATATATTTATTTATATGTATAAATAAATAAAAGATATTAAATCATACACATTTTAATTCTCATTATATTTAAAATATTTCTTCACATTATTTCTATCATCTCACACACCTGCTCATTGTTTTAATGATTGTGCACAATAATTATGGTCTGTAGCTAACCGATAGATTTCCATGCTTAAAGAATCCATGCTATAATTTTATATGTATATTAGATTGGATGTCAAAAATATTTCCTGTGTTGAAAGCTTCCTCAGAAGGTTTATTGGTAAGAAAAACAGGAATATTTCACCTGAATAAAACAGAGATCTGTCCTAGGAACTGCACTCAGTTAAAAAAGGTGTTCTTGTATGCAGCATGTCTGTTGCATATTATTAAATTTTCATACATCAAATTATACTTGCTGGTTACAGTAATCTAATTGTTATATTTCCATTAATATAAAATGGTCTGTTAGAAGCGACTTTTTTATGCAATAGCAACAGTATAAAAAACATTTTTTCCCTCTTATTTCCAGTTCTGATGATACTTGGGAATCGTTTACAGCTTGCTGAATATGCTCATCCCGTGCTTTCCGGCACGCCGCGAGGGTTGCGCTTGGCTGGGCGGGAGCAGCGGTCGCGGATCGCGCGAGGCGGCGCGCGCACCCAGGGCCCTTCCCTCCTCAGAGCTCTGCAGCGGCGCCCACGTCCTCGGCCTGCACAGCCCAGCCTGCAGGCATGGCGAGCCAGCCTCACCAAACGCTCCTCTGGAGTCCATACAAATATTAAACGCTTTGGTGGTGAAAGCAAAACAAACAAAAAAAATGACCTAAACTAAATTCTTAGGCATTTCTGCAGGGAGGAAATTGTCTTGGAACCCATTTAAAATATGTAACAGCTCTAATAAATGTAAAACATGTTTATGATTATTTTTTGCACATTTATTTCAGAAGGAAGCAGTAAGGGTGACCAAGAAGGCCACTGGAATCCTGGGGTGCATTAAGAGAAGCGTCTCCAGCAGGTCGAGGGGGGGGATCCTGCCCCTCTACTCAGCCCTGGTGAGGCCACATCTGGAGCACTGTGTCCAGTTCTGGGCCCCCCAGTACAAGAGGGATGTGGAGCTGCTGGAGAGAGTCCAGCGCAGGGCCACGAGGATGATCAGGGGCCTGGAACATCTGCCCTATGAGGAGAGACTGGACCTGTTCAGCCTGGAGAAGAGGAGGCTGAGAGGGGACCTGATCTGTGTCTATAAGTGCCTCAAGGGAGGCAATGAGGAGGATGGGGCTGGCCTCTTTTCAGTGGTGGCCACCAACAGAACTAGGGGAAATGGCCAAAGCACCAAAAGTTCCACGGGAACTTAAGGAAAAATTTCCTGACAGTGAGGGTGACAGAGCCCTGGAACAGGCTGCCCAGAGAGGTTGTGGAGCCTCCTTCTCTGGAGATCTTCAAGACCGGCCTGGACGCAGCCCTGTGCCACATGCTCTAGGAGACCCTACGTGTGCAGGGGGGTTGGTCTAGATGACCTCTAGAGGTCCCTTCCAACCTTAAAGACTCTATGATGCTAAGATAATTGGCATAAACTTTGGGTGTAGCCTAATGGTATTTATTTAAAGTGATGATGATGTGAGCTTAAAAATGGTTTTCAATAACATAAATTTTTAAAAGGCAACTATTAGTTTCCAGGAGCCAAATCATTAGACTATTTGGCATTTATTCATCAGATCATATTTTTTAATTCAAAAAAAAATTGTTTATTAACTGAATCAATTTTAATCAGTTTCTAAATAGCTTATATTTTGAAAACTGCTGCAACAATCAATGCATTCAAATTAAAAATAAAGATCAAATAAGAAGTGAGGCCAGACACTTAAACCAATTCAACAACTGAGTAATTCTTAAATGATAAAACTCCCCATGACTTCAATGGGGCACAGTCCTCTGTTTTTCAGACTGGACTTATTGTTTGCAATACAAAGCCAAATCAAATTAAAGTATGTGTTAGTTTGGACCACATCAAAGGGAAGGGAAGGGAAGGGAAGGGAAGGGAAGGGAA
>VWPW01021686.1:3039759-3299640 GCA_013389825.1 Crypturellus undulatus
GAAGAGAAGAGAAGAGAAGAGAAGAGAAGAGAAGAGAAGAGAAGAGAAGAGAAGAGGCAAAAAGCAATGAAAGCTAGTTAGCCAAACACTTTTACTTATTCTGATATATATTACTACTAATTTATACGAGAGGAGTCAGTGATGCCATTTTTGCTTTGGGTCCTGCTACATAATCAGAATGTTCCATTGCCAGAATTATTGTTGCATTTCAGATGGGAATTCGGCTTCATATGAGTTCATGTAGATAAGATATGGAAGTAGTAGTGCCCGATTTACTATTTGGGAATATATTTTTGGAACTGACAAAGATCTTCAGATGAAAGACAGGATAAAATACTCAAGGGCAAGAAAAATGGTGGTGGATTTTTACTGTCACATTTCACTACTCTTTTTTTTTCATGTTGTGCTTGTGAAATAAAATAAAACTACTGATACCAGCATCCTTTGTTCTTAACTTCTCCTGACAGGAAGTCTCTCCCAGAGCTAGTTTCTGTGACAGAAGACAGGGTCCAGCCTGCTGCTTTCAGTGTTTCTAAGAAGTGGAAATGGCTTTAACAAGCCCAAGGCAACGAGGCTGACATAACGCAAGGGTCTCATGGTCTTGCATGTGTTGGACCCCTATTGCTTATCTTGTCATCTGAAGCTGGTGCTACCTGTTGGCAGTTACTTGTAATTGCCTGGATACCTGAGCCAACGCTAATACATTAGGAGCTCTATAAAACATGAAGGACGAGTCATTTTCTTCTCCACAGGGCACTTGGAACACCGAAGAGGAGTTTTCAGTGAAGAGCTAAAGCTGTTATGTTCAGCATTGTGTTCTCTTAGCAAGCTAACCAGAATATAACCAAAATATCTTATAGGGAAGAAAGTATTTTTTTTTAATATGAAACAATAGCCTTTTTCTGTTTCTAGTAATAAAATGTGTAATGATCCCTCCACAATCCCGTCATACCAATTTGTTTATATACATTTGGAAAGCCAAGTAGCTCTATTCTATTCTATTGAAATCATGCAGTCTCAGGTATGAACCTGTTCTAAGAGTTAAAATGTGCAATCAGACTGGTATTCTCAATGATATCAGATATGTTGAGGGCCTTTCATTCTTCCAAATAAATAAACAAAACAAATCTCTCTTCTCCATCAGGCTGCTTGTTGTGTTTTTTTTCCTCTTTCTTTCCTACAGAATTAGTGATAATTAAGTAATGTATCCATACTTGCATGAGTGGTGGGGGAGAGGAAGGAGAGAGATCATTTAGATCCATTCCAGATTTCAAAATTGAGTATAACAAATAATAGCCTAATATATGTACTATACAATATAATACTAGCAATAATCTGTTTATTTGTTTCCTTCCTGTCTAGGGTACGATCTGAAATCTGTTAAATCTCTCTGTTTATTCAGGGAGAAACATTATGTCACTTGCAGTTGTCTCCAAGTGGGGGAGAGGAAAGGGCTGATATCCAAATGCAGCCATTTGAATATCTCTGTGTTAAGACTTACCAGATTCCCTGTATTTTAAACCGCTCCTATACATACATAGCACAGCTTAAGAAATACTCTTTAAAAAAAGAATATGATTCCTACTATATATTTTACTATGTGGATCTAGCTTTTAGAGTTTAGGAGTAATCATGACTAAAATTTGAAAAGAAAAATAGATTGTTTCTGTGGGTTGTCACAGTGTCATATTTATGGTAGCATATCACTTTACTGCTCCTGCTGATGGCCCACCTGTCTCCACTGCTCTGAATCACCACTTCAGGACTCAGCACCTACAGCTCAGCCAGTAAGAAATCCTCTCCACGGCAGGAAAGAGGCAGCTGGCCAAAACCAACATTTACAGCCAGCTAATGAATGCAGACATTAAAACAAACAAGCAAAAAATACCTTGGAAACCATGTTTGGAAAAGCAATTGAATCATATGACAAAGAATAAAAGATGGGGTTAGAATGTATGCATGTAGTGTAAAATAAAGGTGAAAGAGAAGAAAGGAGCACGCAGAAAGGCCTCTAGAAAGGGCTGAAACAAGACCATTTTACAGGACACCACATTAGTTCGCTTACTATGTACTGAATGGTGTATAGTCTCAATCCCCTCTCACACTAGTCCTACACTGATGCAGTTAGTTCTGATTTAAACTACACTGAATGAAAAACAACCCTTTAACTTAGAATTTAATCTGTACATCAGATGGAACTTTGGAGAAATGCTTCTTCTTTTGTAAGAAATGTTTATCCAGGAACTTTTCAGGTTCATAACTCCTAATCTTATCATTTCCTCCTATAAAGTGATACCTTTAGATGAAAAGCAAACAAACAAACAAAACTCCCCATGAGTGACTATTTTGTTAGCTTCTAGAGGATTTTAAAGCCACATTTGATTCAACACAGATGTACGGCCAGCATATTGATTTTGAAGAAGGTGGCTTTTGATTTCAGCAGGAGTTTGCATAAGTGATCTGTGCACTACAGAATCCGGAACAGTGCTTGAAGGGAGAAAGAAAGATTTTATGTAGTTCTCAGCCCAGCAGGAGCTGAGCGTCACTCCCGCTCACGCTGATTGGAAGTATTTTGCTTGACTCCCAACTCCTGCTGAGCCTGAACTCAGCGGGAACCAGCAGCCGTTGCCTGCACAAGGAAAGGGAACCCGCTCTAGCTGGTTTTGTAGCTTGTGTTGAATGCCAGCTAAGATCTTCCATCTGTGAGAGAGCAGGGCATCTGCATCTCGATGGGTTGTGCACTCTGTGGGGCTTGTGAGTTGGAGTCTGCAGATTCACAACTGACTGGTGTCTGCCAACATCTTTCAGGACTTGTCGAGTCTGGGAGACAGAAACCGTTGTCTCTTGCAAAACTTAGATCATTTTCCATTCATGATAATCTTGGCTGGCTCCTGCTGGAGGAGAAGCTCAGCTGCTGCCTCCAGAGGTCTAGCGACCATCCACCTAGAGCGAGATCTTCGCTGACCTGCTTGAATGCAAATTCAGCCATTCACCCCAGAAGTGGCAATATGCTTATTCCCTGAGAAACTGCACAGCACTCTACACTGCCTCACTATGCACTGACACTAAAAAAAGGAATTAAGAAGTGAAAAATAATTGAAGAAAAGAAACAAGAAAGTATTTAATAGGCTTGGTCTTGAATGCTACTGTGTTTACTCCTCTGCTTACATCCATGTTATAAAATTAGAGAACAAACCTTAGGAGGCCATAAAAGAAGTTTTAGGAGTCCATAAAAACCTTTAAGAAATATAAGTAGGATTCACAAGGATGAGTGTATTCTTGCAAATGCAGTTCCTGGTTGGTAAATATCACATAATGAACGTTGGGAAGAAAATCATGACAAAAAATATGACTACATCTATTAGATTCCAAAAAAGTGCTAGCCATTCTGAAGAAGGTCCCAGTCATCATTTTTAACATGTCAGTTGTAGTTCAAATGGTCCTCATCTCTGGACAGGGTCCAGGGCACCACCACGCAGCGCTGGCAGTAGCGCCATGATGCCTCATACCCAAGAGCAAAATGCTCCAAAGTAGGAAGAAGCCTCAAGGCTGAATTTCTCACTGCTCCCTCTGTTTTGTACTGGCCCAGTGATACAGAGTTTGCTTTTTATGATAGAAAGAAGAGAAAAATACTTCACAGAGATTATGACTGAGCTTGTAGTGCTGACTTGCTCAGGTCAGTGTGCACTTGCCAGTCCATTTACGCCCTTCCTTCCCTCTTGGATCCTGTGCTGCCACAGTCACACTCAATGCATTGCTGTTGTCTTTATAAAATAATGGCAGCAAGTGACAGACCCAACGATTGTGACAGCCAGCTGTTCTAACTGCAGATGGAATGCAACTTGCAGTTTGTGATGGCTGGGATGGATAGGAAGAAGGAGAAAAAGTTACATAGTGAAGAATCTCAAATAGAGCCAACATGGCATTTGAAACAGTGTTCAACAGACCAGTGACTGCTGAAACTTTCTCACAAAACAGGACTGAATAATTCTACCTTACCATGTACACAAACATGACAGCACCCAACAAGTTTAAAAAAGAATCATTTCGGGTAGGTCCACCTACAAGTTCCTTAACCCACACATTACTGCTGCATGCGAATCCTTTGCAGACACATGCTCATGGGCCACTGAGGGACAAAACATACAAAAGGAATCCATCTGGTTAGGGCAGCTAGTAGCTGGATTTGTTGGAGATAACTGCAGTCTCCAGGACTGTATGAGGGGGCACTGCAGTATTCTCATTATAAAAGTCATCTGAACCAGATCCACAGACATCCCTTTGTGGTGATCCTTTAGTTTACTTGAAAATATCTGGCAACACTTTATGAGCGCAGTGAGACTTTTGAAAAATAGATTCTGTACTACCACATGCAAGTGCTGAATAGATTTATTTCCATTTTAATGATGTGGTTTGTGTTGTTTGCTTGCCATTGGAAGTGTTGCAAAGAGGAGAAACTTCTGTGATACAAGAAAGATAAAACAGCTTTGGTAATGAGAAGCTGAAAGCATTGCCTGTGTACTGACCATGGCTGTGTGATGTTTTACTCTGGGATTCCTCTTCATGGAATTTGATGTTTCACAATGTGACATCCTGGTAATACATCGCAGATGCATTATTAAAGGCCCTGTGCAACCTCTGATATGCCTTTGCTCACATTAAGCTCTGCAGGCCTCCGGCAAAGCTTTACAAAGCTGGAGGCTTGCAGTTCACATGCGATCTCAAATCTGATTAAAGAATACAATCATAGCAACTCAGGGCATCAAATAAATAGAAAAAACTTTAAATTTAGTTTGAATGACTTCTTACTTGGAACTACATTAAAAACAGCTCTATCTGACCATGGCAGCTCTGAGTTAGTAAGCAACTTGGTATGCCAGCCAGTAAGACTCAGTTCTCCAGAATCAATATTGCAGTTATTGAGTAATTACAGTACTTGCCTGGGAAGATGGACAATGTGATATTTGTTCTGGGGCTGATGGGTGATAATGGTACTCAATAAAAGACGGTAATTGAAAACAAAATGATCTTAATGCAGTTGACTGACACAATAGCAAGGCTATGGTTTTTAAATCAAAACATACTTTATCTTCTTGATTATCAAAACATTAGCTTAAAAATAGCAACCAACAGCAAGATGTTTAGAGGGTAATATTCCACCTGCACCTCTTTGCTTGCCTCAGATTGTCAATAAAGGCTCTTTAAATGCTAATCCTCTTGAAAAAACATTTTTGCACTTAAGGCGTTCTTACAGGCCATTACCAATAAGAAATAGGAGGAACCATCAGTGTTTCCTCTGAAAGCTTAAGTTAAATGTTGGTAGTTCACTCCTTGACTTGTGTCATTTGTAGCACGTGCAGCATTCACATGTTATTAGTACATGAATGGCCACTCATTCCTCATCTCTCTAGAACTGCATATACACTCTGGAGACTTTGACTTGTGCCACCTCTATGAAATTGCTGCAAGTTCATTAGCAAGCATTCCCAGTGGATAGATAAAACATCGTATTTGAATGTTCAAACAATAGTGCAGAAATACTTAATATCATAGACTGTGATAGTATAATCATAAATCCTTCTCTTCAAGAGGAGGAGAAGCTCACTTAAAAACACCAGAATAGAAGAAAGGTGATTTGCCAGAAATCAGTCTTTCACTCCGTGGTGTCTCCCACTCTGCACTATAACTACTGGTGCCAGTACTAATGTTGCGAAGGCAATGACAGAAAGCTGGACGATGTGGGGGACAAGGGTGATGGTCCTCTCTGTAATCCCAGGCTGATGACCAAGAACCCAACGAGGAGGGACTGAATTTGTGGATGCAGTCATTTCTGTGTTTTCAGAATCAAAATAGTCATGTTTCAGATGTAAAATCTTGACAATGAGGTCACATACTTCGTTTTTTAATTTTGGTGAAACCTGCTACTTTTCATGGGGAAAAGTAAATAAGTCTAACTGGCTCCTGCAACACATACCTTCTGCCAAGGCTCTCATTAACATTGATTTTCTGTGCCAAAGTACAACCAAGCTGATGATACCTATTTTTAACTACTGAGACATATTTCTTACATGTTGGTTGACCTTAAGCCTTACTGGAGCATTACTCAGTGTTTAGTGCTTGAAAAAGGCTGACAGGCATTGACGAAAGCAAGCCTAGGTAGCAAATGTGAATGATACACAAACCCCTTAAAAAGACACACGCTGAAAGGCACCAACATGAGGATGCCAGATGAGTGACTTATTAAGGTGAAAAAATGGAAATATTGCTTGAAGTGCAGGATGACCCAGATTAATCTGCAACAAGAATATCAAATATGGGATGCCCATAAAAAAGAAAAAAATATAAAGAAAATATGTATTATATTCTGTCATTTTAATACTTCAGTGTGATATAGTAAGAAATATTTCATTAGAATGTGTTAATATTTAGCTCTTTACATTGTAACCATCAAGAGAAAATGTTTTCCTATCTCATCCCTAAAATTTAAACAGATACAAAGATAGTAAGGATTCTCTCTGATGATACAGTTTCTTCCAAGGCTGATAGTTTCCTCTGGACCTTAATTCCTTAATTAACCATCCAAAATATAAATCTTTACCTAAATCTAAACAGTAATCAAGTAATTTGGAAGCAGCATGCACTGTAAGCAGTAGTGTAGTATCAGAACTACCACTGTGCTAAATTATCTTGAAATGATCTTTGTAAGTTCTATTTCCAAGGGGCAAGATTTTACTGTCCAGTAATTCTGTTTGTTAGTATGTGGGTTCATATAGAATAACAGTGACCTCTAGGGATCAAATTCAGTGTGATGGATGAAGCTTTAGACACATAACTACACATTTAATATTACATGGGGCAATAGAAACAGTATATATGAAAATTCTAAGTGAAATTTCTCATATGTAATAGGCTGTTGAATATTTATGATCTGATCATGAATTAAGTTCTTGCAGGTACACTATTAAGCACATTCAACACAAGTTTTATTCAGTTTCACTATCCAATTAACCTAAATGTGATTAATGACGGAGAGTTTTAATTTCTGACTCATTTGTATCCTGACAGATTCTACTAATGATTTGATAAATCATAGGTGTGGATAAAATTGTACTTCATAGCTCTATAGCTATGCTATATATAGGTTGCATGTGTGCATGCATACATATATACACACGTATTCACACACATGTACACAAACATGTATATACATACATATATTTACACACATATGCATACATGTGTGTTTATATACACACACACACACAAATCTATATGTATATGTATATGTATATATACACAGGCAACCTATATATAGCATAGCTATAAAGCTATGACATACCAATCAAATATACACACACACATATATATATTCACACATATATATTTGTTTGTTGCTTTTTTCAGCTTAAGGCCATTATACCGACAAACTTTGCTTACTAAGAAGAGATTCTTGGGAAAAGATAGAAGTTTCCTCATTAAAGGATATTCTGTAAGCTGCGGATTAAGCTTTGCTGGAATAATTGATTTATACAAATAGTAAGAACATTCTGGACAATTTAATGATTTGGGCAGTCTGTGGTTTAGTTAGTTGCAGAATTAAAGAATTGCAGAATTAAAGAAGCACATCGTGCAGCTACTATACATTTCAGCACAATGTTAACCTGTATAAAGAAAATCACAGGATTGCTGAATCTGTTGCACAGTAAACAATTTATACCAATCGTCTATAGTTCAAGATTTAGAGAAGTAATAAAAAATAAGGTTAAATTAGTCATTCTGGGTGCCAGACAGGGAAATTACAAGTCTTTGTATAATAGCTTGACCAAGAACTGTCTTATGTCTATTCCAGTTGAGTACCATTTCTTCTGTGCTAAATGAAGACGGTTGAGGACTTTTAAAAGACCAGAAATCACAGTTTGTTATTTGACAAGAACATATCTGGTGAAAAGGGCACATTCCTAAGCAGAGTAGACAACTGAATAGGACATGGATTCTACCAAAAAAATTGGAGTAAAGGTCTGGATTTAGGCTGAGAGGCTGTCCCATGACAGGAGGGAGAGAAAAAGGGCACAACTGGATCATGTCAGAAGAGCAACACTGGAGTGGGGAATGGGTCTGCAAATCCCCATCCTAGTCAGCAGCTAATTCCAGCGTGGGCAAGGTAGGAGGCTGGATCATGGCCATCTCACTGCTGCTTCTTTATTGCTCTAGGCAGGTACTTTGCCTCTGTCAAGAAGATCAACAAGAAAGCCGCCAGCTACAGTCTTCAAGTCTTCCACCCTTTAAGGCCTGGAGGTGGCATAAATTAAAAGCTCAAGAAGTCTGTAACTTAAGTGTAACTAGAAGGCAACATCAGCTACTCACACGCTAAGCACAGAAGGAAAATAGCTCATCGCTCCATCCTGATCCAATCCTTGCCTGCCTTATCCCTCTACAGGCTGAAGGCAATTTGCTTTAACAGACTGATCTCAGACCCAAGTTTGCAGTACCGGTATCTTCTGGCGTCCCTGGGCACTAGACAAAGCTCCGCTAAAGGTGAGCTCTCCTTTCTGCCACCTCATTTTTGAGCAGATACTCCTTCTCTGCACCACCCTCCACGAAGCACTGGCTGTACATCCTAATAAGTCATCGGACATTTACTGCTTATGATAGAATGAAGCACAACATTGTATGTTAGAGGCTATGGAAGCAAACAGATAAACAAAGGGCTCCCAATTTGGGAGACTATTATTTCTCCCAATTCCACAGTAACATGTTACTGGCTATAGCAAATGGACAGCCAGACCAGTAGACACTACAGCTGTGTTAGCTTTTTAATATCAAAACCTACTGAAAAATTGATGGAGAAAACGTAAATGGAATGGAACAGTTTGCATCTAACAGATAAAAGATTTTTATTGTTTGTTATTATTATGTATCTTATTGAAGTAAATTCATGGATCATGGGTGATGATCAAACAAAAACGTTTCATTTTCATGGGATACACTTGCCTTTAAAGGAAGATGATTCTTTCACTAGCTAGGGGGAATCGAAAGTGGGAGGTGCCCTTCTGCCTGAGGGAAGCCAAACTCATTCCCCTGTGAGAACTCTCCCATTACCTTCTGCTAACGTACTGCAGATTCACAGTTACTCCATACAACATTTTAAATTATTTAGTAAACCCAAAATAACCACAAGATTTTATATCCTCACGTTCAGAACAGTTACTTGCAAGTTTGGGCATGTGGCTTTCATTTCCTTTCCCAGTAACTTTGTAACCAATAGGACTCTGTCTTGAAATGGCAATTGGCCTTGAACTGTCAATGTGAGTTCAAGTCCTTTTAGAAAGAAGAAGAAAATAAATCTGAATCTTCTACATTTTGGATAAGAGTCTTGGCCTCAGGGTTGTTGCATGAAAGACGAACTGACCCTCCATTTCCAGACTGAGCTCTGTGCCCCTGCCTTCCAGGTGGTATTTCTCAGCTGAGACTACTCGGAGATTGGATCGAGATACACAAGCACTTTTAAGTCACTGCAAATTGCTTTCCTATCCAGTAAACTATTTGCCAAAATATTGTTGTTAATGATCCATTTTATCAGTTCTAATTTCTCATGAGGTCTGGGTTCTGTCTTTTAGTCTCATGCATTTGTTTCCATTGTCAAGTAATTTACAGATGTTAGTTTCTACTAAGTTATAAGCAAAACAAATCAGAACTTACAGATCATTCATATTTTGTGCATAACATTTATTACATAGATATAGGTATAGTGTATATACATATTCCAGGTTGATCTCAACAGAAGAGCAAAATTCAGAAAAAGATACATATGAGTATTGAAGTTTATTATCAGCAGCATGACTTTTATTAAGTTAATAATGTCAGCAATTGTTCAAAACAGACTTAATCGTTTTACGTTACACTGATTTGATTGTCTCTAATAACAAAATAGTACACTTCTGTGGGCTCTTTGTCTGAAGCTTTAATATTAAAAAAAAATAAATCAAAGCTGTTTTGACAGATGAACAACACAATTTTATAACAAGATGGAAATTTTAAAAACCGAATAGCTGATAAAAGATGAGTTGAACCAGGGAGGATTGATGTTATAGCTGAAGGCAGCATTAGAGATTAGGTACTCATTTGACTTTTCAGAAGGCCTGGTGACTCATTCCACATAAATGAAGTTTGTGATATGTAATGAAAAGCTTTCTATCTTCACTGCAAGCAAATTAGAAGGTATTTTGTGGGAAGAATGTTAATTTTATCTCACATTTGTTTCAGAGCAGGAACACATTAACAGAGAAGATTTGAAAGGAAATTCACTTTTATAACATCAGGTGCTGAAGGTATTAAAACAAGGTCACCTCTATGAAGTAATGAGTGAAAATTAGGTTATAAACATGCACTGCCTAAAAATATATTCAGCCTGTTTCACAATGAAATGTAATGCAGTATTGCCCCAAATTACTAATTCTCTTTACTGAGAATAATACTCTTGTGTCCAAAGCTGAATTTGCAAAGTTAAATAATACAATAGGCATGACTTGGTGAGGAAGAAGGGATAAGCAATTCAGAGGCCAAAGCCATTTTCCTCGATTAAGACAGAAAGCCAAGCCGGCTGCTTTACAGCCTTTACTGTTACACATTATAAAGCAATAGACGATTGGAAGACATTACAGCTTTTTTTCTTTTTATCCCCCTTTTTCAGTGAGAAAAAAAGCAAGAAAGCAGATCTATCTAAGGAAGAAAAATTAAAAGTAATCTTTATTCAATATTATATCATCAATAAAAATAGTGATCAGGATAGAAAAAAATGAAAAAAATCATTCAAAAAAAATAAAGATAAATTTAAGACAAATGATACCAGAAAATGCTACAGACTTGAGAGATACAGAGTATCACTATACATAAATAAGAAAGCTAACCATAGAAAGAAATAAAAAAAACACTCACTGTCTTTTTTTTCTATTTGAAAGAAAGACACAAAATAAGGTTGTGCATTTGTTAGAACTGGAATAAAGGCAAAAAAAAAGGCCAAATAGGTTGGTACTTATTAAAATAACAATATATTTTTAAAGAGGAATAGATCAGTTTATGGCTCATTTTTAATATAGGCATGATAAAGTGTTACTGTGAGAGAATAAAATAAAACTCTACACATAGAGATAACGCAGCAGAGATTATTTAGGAAGAAAGACTAAACATGAGGAAATGATAGCTAGATAGGAAGACACAGATAGGGAGATAGATAGAAAATTGATCTTCAAGGCAACTGAAAAGGTAGATAACAAAGCACATTTGATGATAAAAGTGGTCTTGCACTCTAGGATATATGACTTACTCTGATGATGACTTGTGGTAACAGTGAAGGGACTCTTAAGAAGGTAGTATATTTCTAGACACGATAGTCTCTTTTTCATCCCTCCTTGTTTAGGAAAGGGCCATAAAGATCAGAAGTTTCCCTTGGTTATTCAATTTATTTTAAAAATAGGTATCTTCCACATTATTCTTTTGAAATATTTTCATCAAAACCTTGACACCTTTATCGAAAGAAATCTCATGACTCCCGTTTCAATCAGTGATTCCTGTCTTTGCTCCCCATAGCCAGGGGCCAGGCCAATGCAATGTATCGAACTTAGCATAGAAAGAAAGAAAGAGCTATGGGCTGGGAACCTTTATGCGGTCCATCCAAACCTCCCCCATAGAAAGATTTTTATCTTACCCTTGCAGTTTGACAGGTGGTTGGGAGAACTGTGTGCAGATTGGGACAAGTTGAACTGGACTGACTTTTCCCGCTAATTTCAGCATTGCTTTTAAAAAGTGCTATTTTAAGACAGAACATTTTAATATTAATTTTCTTAAAAAAATAGATTCTCCCTTGAAACAGTTTACAGCTTCAAATGGATGACAAAGAAAATCTCAGGGAACTTATCAGTTATTGTCTACCATGCACAGGCAAAATAAAACCTGTTCAAAAAGAGATTCTGAAACACTTTAAGGTCTTTTGATGAGGTGCTTATTATTTCTTGAGTGTGTCCTTACAATCAAATATTGTGCTCTATAACTTTTGCGGAGGCATGAAAAAAAGCTACAGATTTATACCAAATAAAGATCTGCCCAAGAATATTTAATGCTCTTATTTCATAAAACTAAGCACTAAAACCATCTCAAGGAATATTAAAAAGGATGCTGGCAAATAACCCAAGGAACCTAAATAAATAAAGAGCATAGTGCTAATATTTTTGAAAGAGAAGGTCACAGCAAGCGGTTAAAAAATTATTTTACATCACTCTCATAAATAAAAATTTTCAATCAAGATTAAATTCATAGGTGAGAAATCTGGAGAAAAAGCCATATGATCTCTTATTTCTTCTGAGTAAGATACACTTAAATTCATCAGAGTACAGCTGCCAAGCGAAGTACATCCAAGTATGTGAAGCAAGTGGCACAGAATTAGGAGGAGGTTTAATATATATTTCATACATATTTCCGTAAGTTCAAAAAAATGCATATGATATTCCTAAACATGGGATAAAAGCCAAGATGATGTCATCATTTGAAATATGACCTCTGCTTTCTAACCTGGTATTACTTGTGGTCACTGTTTTTAAAGCAAATATTAAAAATGTAAATCCCTGTCAGAAAGATTGCATTTAGCACTAGAAAATCATACTGTAAGATAAATAAAAAGTAAATAGGGTTGAGAGAAAGGAATATTTATTAGTATATTTTAAGTAAGCCAAAATAAATTCATGAAATCTACCTGGAGTTGCACAAATAAAATTTTCAGAAGTTGCAGTTGAAATTCCATTGAAATCCAAGTTTTTGATTCTGGAAATTAACTGTGCCTTCCTCCTCACTGAGAATGGGGGAAAAAAAAGATGAAAGAAATAGAGGGCAGAGGTCTGCATCAGTGGAGGTGCACAGAATTTGTACCTTAGTGTACAATAGCCTGAATCAGTTTTCACTTAGGGTTGTGAATCTCATATTCACAGTGAGGAAAGTTCTTTACGTACTGCATTGTTCCACAGTAAATGGTGTGATCGTATGGTGTGATCATGCTGGGCAGCTCCGACTTCATTTTAGTTCTCAGTTGGAGAGTCCGAAGTTGCTCTACACATAACACTAGCTACTGGAGACAGCTCTGAGTTTTGTGGCTGTGTAGGCCGTAGGAGTGGCCTGTGCTGCACAAGTAACAAACAAGCACAAAAAGCTCCAGGAACTCCAAGCAATCTCTAACTTCTCAACATCTTTAAAAGGGCATGGGGAGCAGGAGATCTACCCTAGGACTGGAAGAGACCCAGTGCCATGACAGCCTTCACAATGGGCAAGAAGAAGGACCCAGGCAACTACAGGCCAGTCAGCCTCACTTCCATCCCTGGAAAGAGGATGGAACAGTTCATCCTGGATGCTGTCTCTAAGTATGTGGAGGACAAGAAGATGATTAGGAGCAGTCAGCATGAATTCACCAAGAGGAAATCATGCTTAACCAATCTGATAATTTTCCATGAGAGAATGCCTGGCTGGACAGATGAGCGGAGAGCAGTGGATGTTGTCTACCGTGACTTAAGCCAGGCTTTTCACACTGTCTACCATAACATCCTCATAGGCAAGCTCAGGAAGTATGGGTAGAGGTGTGTACAGCAAGATGGATTGGAAACTGGCTGAATGGTAGAGCTCAGAGGGTTGGGATTGGCAGCAATTTAGCTGGAGGTCTGCAGCTGTCCCTCAGGGGTCAGTCATGGGTCCAACCCTGTTCCATTTGTCCTCGACCTGGATGAAGGGACAGAGTGCACCCTCAGCAAGTTCACCGATGATGCAAAACTGGAAGAAGCGGCTGATTTCCAAGGGGCTGTGCAGCCGTTCAGACGGACCTGGATAGGCTGGAGAGATGGGCAGAGAGGACTAGATGATCCGCAAAGGTCCTTTCCAACTTTAATTGTTCTGTGATTCCGTAAACAGTGTAAACAAAATTTAAGGACATCCTTTACAGTTGTGGTGATGACAAAGTTGTTTCTATAGAGAGGGAGATGAGAGGATGGCCTGAAATATGGGCTTTAGTGTGAGAGGATTATCAGCAGGTATTTACTGAGTGCAGATTGCCCATCCTGCAGCCTTTGAACCCACAAATACCACTTCCCATCCACAAAAAAAGTGTTCACAGCATTGGTAGAGAAAAATCCACAGTTCTTATCTGAGATGGCAATGCTGTCTTATGTCTGAGTGCATACTGAGATCTACTCACTATGCACTCGGAAATGTCTGATCTTCAGAAACTGACCAATCATGTAAATAAAAGACATAATTGTTCATAAAAACTCTGCATGATCTCTTTGACACATGAATAGGAATGATTCTTATTAATAAAAGGAAGTTATGTGCTTTCACCCTGGAAATACAGTTAAATAGCTAGTAGAAAATGTAAATATTAGGCCTTTTTCTTTGGCGATGAGAACTTATAATTTAAAAAATATTTATTTATTTTGTAAGACTATTTGTTATATATATATATTATGATTCAAAATTTTCATGGCATTTATTTCATAGTTTTGTGGTAGTTTATTAAGGAAGAGTATTAAACATTCATGGGAACTCCAGCAAAATTTTGCTGATGTGGTTATTTTTAATGGAGCTTTTTAAGTTTTTGTGAACTGTAAAACCACATGCTGGTAAAATATATCAGCCCCTGAGAGAACCCAATTTCAGTGCAATTGATGCAGCTCCCTTTGTTCAATAAAGCAGGCTCTAATGTCCCTGGGTACCAAACCCTCCTGCTACTTAGAGCTGCAGCAGCCAGTTGAAGGAGCTCAGTATTTCATAAGAGATTCTTATCTCATCTACAGCATCTGGTCCTTGAGCAGCGTTTGAACTACACTGCGCTTAGTAGTGTCTTGTTTGTTCACACACTCAGCGCATTACCAAAATCTAACTAATGCATTTGTAGTTCTTTGTGATAATATAATATAAAAGATATTATAAAAGGTCAGCTGCATTCATTTTTAACATTCTCTCTATTCAGTGAGAACTATCAAGGCTGCTTTTGCCCACTAACAATAGATGTGTATATTAGCAATTAAAGTATCATTCTCCAAACTCATTGTGACAGCTAGAGTTCTGTATTTTCTCAAGTACTCAAAAGAATATTAGGGGATGTACTGTTATAAATTGCCAGAAGAAAAACTTAACCTGAACACTATTGGAAGCTTCAAAGGCAAACAGTTCAATGCCTCCTGCTTGTGACTCCTGTCAAGTTCATATCGATGTTTCATGCATCCAAAATGTTTGAAACACTTCTGATTCCACATAAACAGATGGGCATCATAAGCATAGCGTGTCCTATATATCTATGAGTAACAGTGGAGTTTTTTTTTTCTGTCATACATGGTGACCATTTGCCTGGATTCCAGACGTCAGGCTGCTGGATATTGTGGTAAAGTCACTAGCTGACAAGAGAGGTCTCTAACCACGAGTTATGACCCAAGTGCTAGTCTACTTCCATGGCAGCAGAACTGAAGAGTCTGGTGGTCCGCATGGAGACCTAGGAGCAGCATATAATTTCACATCCAAATTTCCAGTTTTATAATCCTTTTTGGTATCATACAAATGTGTCTTTTAAATAAATAAATACAATATGGAGAGCAAGAATATTTCTGTAAGAGACCTAAATTCATTATTCCTAATCATAGTTGATGGTACTGTACTGTATGAATTGTTTCCATGGCTTTTACTGACAAAATAAGAATCTCTCGGTTATATTTGCTTCTGGCTTTGTTCAAATTTTTCACGTCTTTTGAGAAAATAAAAATCACTTCATGTTTTGAGGATATTTTTTTAATGCCAAGAAGCCACAGAGAATGATACTGAGAAGAAAGAGAGACAAACATGGTTAAATCTTAAGCAAAATGTGTAGATGTTTAGGATGCTTAGATAATTAATCTGATTTCTATTATTGTCACTTAATTCTCCTTGTACCATACAGACAAACATTAAAGCATAAATAAACATGTGTCCTACACCCTCAGGCATGACAACAACACTGGGCTATTTTGGCTTTGCTCCAGCTTTGCTTTTTCCAGGTTGGGGGAATCCCCAGCTGTTCATTTGAAAGAGCAGAGTTAAGCAAGTACGGCAGGAGAAACTGGCTTTCCAAGCCTCCTACCCATTTCTCTAAGTGATTTCCCAGACGAGGGCTTTATCACATTGTAACTATATTTAGGAAATATAATTATTGTCATTATTTTTTCTTCTATGTTCTTACAAATATGAGTGATGAGTTTATTAGAAATGATTTAAATGAAGTTCCTGGTTTTAAGAGTTAAGACTCTAAGTAAGAATTTACTACAGATTCCACTGAATACAGCAGTTAAGCCCCAAATTTTCTTTTTCAGTCTGGATAGGCATTTGTATTAAAAAAAGGGAAAAAAAAAAAAAACACCTTACAAAAAAAAAATACCTTACATTTACTCTGACAGAGGAAGTAGATGCCCATGAAAGTGAAATTGATATCTGTAAAAGTGTATTCGTTTTCTAATTTCAGAACTGCTATACCTAACCAGTTTGTCAAAACAGATAAATGAATAGCTTCATGAATGTACGTACACTTAAATTCCCTTGAAGTAAACTACTCTATAAACTGGCAGTCGTTTGTCGACATTCTATAATTTTTCTAGTCATCTTTCTTTTATGTACCCTTTGGTTTTCTTTTTTTTTTTCATTTGACTATAAAAACTAAATAACCTATTCAGAAGACTAAATCAGTAGAAGCGTGCTTGGGAATAAGTTTAAGAAATCCTTGCAGAGGATTCAAAAAGTTGGATTCAGACTTACAAATATTCTAGCAATAGGTTGTTCCTGAGCCACTTTATATGACACACATAGTCTAGATTTTTTTCTTTAAAAAATATTTTTAAAGGAAGATAAATAAAATATTTCAAGCATTGTGAGACCCAAATCTTGAAGTATATATTCCTTAATTAAACTATATCTATTTATAACATTAATCTATCTGCCTACACGACACTGGTGTAAAAATCTTTAGCAAAGACTTTAACACAATCTTGTGGTAGTGAATTGATGTGCAGATTAGATAAGAAAACAGAAGGTTACCTTCTAGGAAGAAACAAGTCTTTATTTCAGAGCTACATATAGTTAGGATTTCATGAGTAGGTCACCATCCATATTTTTTTTTTTTGATAACAGAATACCATATCCTACCAGCATCTAGTGCAACTAACATACACACGGGGAGGATATGAGGTGTGGCTGCACTTAGAACTTTGTGTTTGATTTCTCTGCCTCGTAATGTCAGAGCTTTGTTAACTGTGTGTACAAATAGTTTCAAGTGCAGACCATTTTCCAGACTTAGTATTAAAAATTAATCAATTATACCCTATCCCCTTAAGACTACTCTACAATTCATTCACCAATAGTCATGAGACTGAATCCTAGTACTAGCAGTCAAGTTGGGATTTTAACTCAGTGTGTTATTATGGCATCTTTCCAGGTCATGATCGCAGGACAGCTGTTTTCTTCCATAACAGGGTGAATTATAGCAGACAGAGAAGCCAACAAACCTCTTAGCATTTGAGCAGGGTGCTCCCTGCCAGCTAGGGAGCAGGCACTGACAGGCATTGGCTAGGGAAGAGTTGGCAGTTGTTCCATTGCCTCCATTTGCCAGAACAGTCATTATATAGAATGGTCCTGTGGTGCCTCCTATAGGGATGCAAGATTATTATAAGGAATAGGCAGCTGCAGAGAGAACAATGATGTTCTTGGAAAACTATCCCTGAAAAAAAGACATTTTAACATGACAGAGTTTGTACATGAATGAGTGAAATACTGTTCCTTAATCTAAGACTGAAATATTCCTGATTAAATATCTGATTATCAAGAAAAGATGACTGAGTGCCTCCTGAAATATCAATAGGCTGGAGAAGCCCACTAAGATACTTCAATATGCAGCCCTTAAGTAAGTCTCCTTTCTTCCTAGAAGGTAACTTTCAGCTTCTTTATCTAATCTGCACATTAATTCATTACCATAAAACTGTGTTAGAAGTCTTTGCTAAAAAATTTGTTGTCTAGTGTTGTCTAGGCAAATGGATTCATATTTTAAATGGAAATATTTTAATTAAGGACTGTACGCTATAAGATGAGATTTGGGTCTCCCAATGTCTGTAATCATTTATTTACCGCAGTTAAAAATAAACCTTTTTGTTGCTAAGAAAAAAAAAGTTCAAACTTGGTGACATTGTGGTATACCACACTACAACCAACAAACCAGTAAAATTTCCATGGGCTTTCAAAATGAAAGAAACGGGCTCCAAGTAGAAATGAAGACAACACTCTTTAGGTGTCCTCATCATGTTTCGTGGCAAAGATCTCATAAGTCTTTTACAGATTTCTGTGAGTGCAAGCAGTTTTCATCAGTATTATCATTGAAGTCGCACCAATCTAAAGAGGCAATCTTTTAAAAATTAATGCTTAACTAAGAAAAAAAAAGAAATCACAGAATCACAGAATGATCAAGCCTCTCACAGCAAATTGGGTGCCTGTTTTTCTGATCCTAAGGATACATCCTTACAATATATCTTACTAGTAGCCTTAGCGCTATCTTCTTGTTCCAAGATTGAGTGTAACTGTGCATAATGTGTGACACAAAACAGCCACATTTGCTATCAAGATATCACAGTGTGTTCTACATTGTAATGTAATATTTTCCTAAAATGCAAACCTTTGACTTCAGTATTCTGCAGTGGCACAGTCTGTCTGTGCGAGCAGCCTTTTGGAATTTCCTCCCTTCTTTGCAACTTGTTTCATGCAGGAGAGGTACCATTCACATGTTGTTTTATTAAAGATGTATCGTTAATTTATAGATAAAGGTGGTGTAAAAGAATGTGTTGTAGAAAAACATATTTTCTAATGTTCTCAGCATTATATTTATTTATTTAGATTATCTTGCCCCCCCCCCCAAAAAAGAATATTGCAGCACATAAAATGACCCATGGAAAGAAAAACAGTTTATGTTGGATATCCAACTACTTTTCCAAAATCAAATTCTTGCACTTAAGCTTGTGTGAAGAAGCCAGTACAATAAGGCTGAAATAGCACTACTGTTTCCTGCAAGAAAGTATTCCCAGGGAAAAGCAAACATTTACTCAAACAAATTCTTGATGTCAAGTAGACTGCTAAGGAGCTATTGCGACCAATTATAGATCAAAAGTTGTTTCACTACACAGAAGAAAGGGCATGTAAGACATCTTCAGTGTCGCACTAAAATGGCATTCAGACATCTGGATAGGTCTGTGGAGTGGTAACAGTCCCAGAGAGTAAAGGTATATTGAGCTAGCTGTTTGTTGCTTCAGCTAGACTATGGCTGGCAGCTGAGGTAACTAATGGGAAGCTCTTTTCCGTGCCTCTGTAGCAGCTGGCTGCAGTCTCCATTTGGTACTCTCGTTCCAGTTTACGATAACTAAGAGCTGGCCTTGCCACTGCACACTATGTACAGCCTGCACGGAAGTGCACACAGGCCACAGAAGAGTTTCCAGAATATAGAGGATATTATTCATCCTGGATAAAATACTCTAAAAATATATAGTATCAGATAAAGTTTCAGTGAAAATGTAAGTTTCACTTCTTGGCTTAAGATAAGACATTTGAAAATAGAGAAAATAAGAACACAAAAAGACCAGTCTAAGTATTCACTATCAGGACCTTAGTTACAGATAATCAAATGTAAGAGAGCTGCATACCAACTAGTAGAACAAACTCAGTCCAAAAAAGATCACAGAGATAAAGATAGAGCTATTTGAGGTTCATTGCATAGGAAATAAACTGATTTCAAAGATGAAAATAAGTACTTTTCATTTATTTTAAAACAGTACTATTTTTAACTTGAAAAATATTTCATCCAGAGATCTCAACATAATTTTAAGAACCTAATCAACTACGCAGCACCTTAGAATGTACCTGTGAAGACTGCACGAATTATTATTTCATTCTGATACATAAGAAATTTAAGATATGCCTAAGATGACTGGAAAATCTTGGGTCTCAACTTTCAGTTTTCTCTGTCAGCCTCAAGGCCATTCACATCACATCAGTGCCAGCTGGAGCTGGCATAGGAAATGTTTCCGACAGATGGTAGTTGTGGTCATTTCTACCTGGTTACAAATGCTTTCAGTTAGCATTCGTATACAGAAACATACATTCTAAAGACATTTTATAGGAGATGTCACTGTTCTGCTTTGGTCATATGTGGAAGTAAAATACAGAGCCAAAATGGACATATGTGAAATGGTAAAAAATGTCTGTGAATAGCTAGATTTAAGAAAAAAAAATGAAAAGAATTAACACATGTTCCTTTTAAAGATCCTTTCCCTTCCTTTCTTCCTTTCCCTTGAGATTCCTAACTCAAATGAACAAGTATAATGCAACAAGGGTAAAACATCTGAAGTGATATCAAAACCAGTTGCTCCAATAATAGTCAGTTTTAGGACACCCACATCTGACACTATGAATAAGCTGCACATCCACATGTTAACAGCATAGAATTAATAACTGTTATATTTTTAGAATGCCTAAAACTGGACATATTTACTAGTCCCATTACAAGGTAGTATCATGCCTAGAGATAGTCACCAGTCAATGTTTCATTACTTTCATTTCAGAAGAAGCTGTTTTCATTTGTTGGCTGAAATGTGCTGGTGTGTAGATGTGTTGGTGAATAGCAAATATATAATGGGGACTTATCTCCATTTTTTACCTTCGCTATTACAATTTTCACCATTATGGATTCCAAATATCACAGAATATTTTTTTCTGCTTCATTTGTTTGCTGATACACTGCCACAATTTCAGGCAGAAGAGTTCTGCTGCAATTCCTTACGCAGTTAGATATTAGGATAGAATATACCATTTGAATGTTCAGATTAATCTTCCATGTAGTCAGGAGTCTGGCTTTTTTTCAGTGTATCTTCCACAGCATGTGTGCTGTGAGCTACAAAAAAAAAAATTCGTCTTGCTCCTTTGTGTGCAATTTTAGTTAACTTCATAGCCTTCTATGATGTACTTTTGGCCTATGGCTGCTAGCTATATCATCTTACCTGTCTTGAAGCATTAATTTACTAACAGCATAATTAATCTAAAAAAAAAAATCCACACCTAACTTGGATGTGTTTAACTGTAGCACATACAATCTGAAAAAGGTTACCTTTATTTCTGTTGTTTGCCTATGAAATAAGTGTGCAAATATAATTAGGAAATATTAAGAAGTGTAAGCGGTTTTGTTTTCTTGGAGTTGCAGGAATGTATGTAAATACACAGGTGAAGAGAATCAATCAGTTGACAAAAAATCCTAGAGTAGATTACAATTCAGACAAAATCAAACCTCAGAAGTGATTATGGCAATAACCACAAAATCAAAGTACTGCTGAATTTGCATTAAAAAATTTGTGAGACAACTTTTTAAGTTCTCAGTCTTACTAAGCAGAGTGATAACAGGCAACAGCTGCTGGGAACTTCTATGTTGAAGTCATGCAGAAATGTGGCAAAAAAGACTGGTACAGAATCTAGACAGATAACAAATGGGATTTACTTGGGATTTTTCACTCTTTATTAGAATAAATATTCATTGCTTTATCGATTTCTGTTTAAAATAGTCTTTGTCATTGCTATCAAAATAGATGTGATGCACAAGTCAAATGCATCTTTGGATAAAATTAACTGTCTTCTCTGCCCTTACCCTCCAGAAATGACAAAAACAATTTTTTTCCTTGAGGGGTAAACTGCCCATACAGATTTTCTTTTGCATGTCATTTCTAGATCACATTTATCATCACATTTATCAGAGCTGAGTTGAACTAAAACTAATACTTTTGCTTTTAAAAAGAATTAAGGTTTCCTATAGGAAAATACATATTAATTTGCTTCTATTTACACACTAAGACATGGTATTCGCAGGCCACAAAATATCTTATTAAGA
This sequence comes from Crypturellus undulatus, assembly GCA_013389825.1. Classification (NCBI taxonomy): domain Eukaryota; kingdom Metazoa; phylum Chordata; class Aves; order Tinamiformes; family Tinamidae; genus Crypturellus; species Crypturellus undulatus. The sequence goes on from VWPW01021686.1 coordinate 3,061,721, forward strand.
TATTTACTAAGTATATATTTTACTACAAAAGTAGTATATGATTTTACTACAGAAACTTTTTTTTTACAGTTTTCAAAAATAACTTGCAAATGCTAATAAAAAGGTAAATCTTGGCAAAGATTCTGTAACCCTTCTGAACATCTGTAACACTTCTGTAGAAACTTGGAAAAATATGTCCATCTCAGGCACACTCACAATATACCATGAAATATGTCTTAAAATGCTTAAAGCAGTTATCTCATAGAGATTTCAGGAAGATCTTTTAATGATTGCATCCTGATTCTGTAAGAAACAAAAAAGAGCTTGAAAATGTTCCTCTGATTTTGATGAGTGTTATTTTCATGAAAGAGAATTTCTAATTCAGCAAAGCATTAAACTTTGTGTTAAATAAAAGTATGTGTATTTATGTTTTGCAGAATGCAAAACTAGTTTGCATTAATCAAATTACTAAATAGGAAATTTGTATTCTTTGATTACAAGTAGCACAATCCTTTCTCATATTCAACTGTCATATTGTTCACGTCAATATATTTGTATATGAAATATTTGAACTTTTTTCTTGTATAACAGGGATATTTTAAGTGTTTTTTTATTTAGTTCCATTCATTTTCAACTCCTAAAAAGCTAATTGTTTAAAATAATTGTACTGTTTAAAATAATTCCTATGCTCATAAACTTCCTCATGTTATAGATTCATCAGAAAATGTATGAAAACTTATTTTGTAAGAATAATAAATAATTTAATGTTATACATTTAGTCAATAAGTTCAATCTGTCAGAAAGACATATCTAAAATTGCATGTTATAAGAAGTTCATTTTCCATAACAGAACAAACATGTTCCAAATTAACTTAAGTATTTTTATTATGAGAAGAGTTGAAATATTTCAGTTTGAAAATTAATAATGTTTAAACTTTAATCTGCCATTCTTAACATTTGCAATTCCCTAATGCTAGCCTGCATGAAATTATATGAGTGATTATCCTGTTGGAGGCACGCTTCAGAAATAACACCTCCCCGCACATTATCTTTGAGTACTGACTACAGACATAAATCATGTATCTGAGTAATACTACAGTGCAAACATAGGGAAATTCAACAGCATTCAGATGGTGGCACTGCCCAGATATTCATACTCTATGCAACAAAAGATGTAACCTATAATATTAAATGGAGTGATTCCTCAACCGTACATTATTTCTCAGGAGCTGCTGAACTAAATAGTTTCATTTCAGTGTAAAGTGCAAAACGTTCATTTCTGATATCCTGTGTTAATTTTAGCAGTCTGGATTGCCTCAGTTAAAATGCACTATACAACTTGCAGACTTGGGGATAATACCCATTCATTATTTTTTGTTTGTTTTTGTTTTTTCTAATTAGACCTCCAGGCAGCACTTGTTTTTAGCTATAATTATTTTTTTCTTTAGTGTCTGCATTTATATTTAGCATGAAAGCCAACTGTACAGATGGTATTTTCATAAAAGCCCATTGAGAAAGACTGGGAGAATCATTCCAAAAAAGTTCCTATGAGAAATAGCAAAATAAAAGGTTGCATCTGGAACTGTGAATTTCTTTCAGTGCAACAACATGCCTTACAAAAAACTCAGTAGCATAGTACTTCATAGGGTCCTACAAGTCTACTTTTGAACTTAAATTGACAGCATCTTCACAGGCCATGTTCAGCTGAGGGTGGAATATCAGCACAACTCATTCACATGAAGAATTTCCCTAGATGCTGTTACCAAACACCACAAAACCTTCCTGTTATTCGCTGGTCAAATAAGTGTAGAGATTTTTCTCTGAACACATGGTACTGGTCACACTGCAGTCATCCACAGCTTTCAGAATGGTTAGTGTCCTTTAGAAAATAGATTTTCGGGAAGTAATTTTCAATCCTTAAATATTCACATTCCTGGCAGTACCACTTTTCATAGTATTCACTGGCAGTTACTATGTATCTCTAGATTTTATAGCTAAGGTTCCCCACCCCAATATGAATTGTTCGCAAACATCCAAGCTTGAAGTATGGTTTTGTTCTAGAACATGATTTTCTAGGAATGAAACAATAGGATTTCTTGCTCAGTGACTCCTGATGACCAACACATCAAAATGGTTTCTTTTACAAGGAAAGATTGTCTTTTCTAGTTGCCAGCCCCATGACCTAAATCTGGAGAGTGAAGCATTTTTTTTCTCTTTCCATGCATCTTGGCCTTCCAAAAAATTCTTAGGACTAACACACGTAGATTTAATCAGTTATGTCTATGAATGTCTAGATGCAAAATGCATAGGGATCTGGGGGTGACTAAAACTGTCAATCTCTATTGATGATATTCAAGTATAAGTGGACTTCTATTTTTAAAGTGGAACATTCTTTTTTTCCTCAGATATGCCTATATTATAAAGAGTAAAACGCGTTGTAAATAAAGTAAGAAAATAATGGAGTACACATGCTCAGATAGAAACCTGTGTTTTATACACAGAAGTTGAATACATAATAAGTAAAGATGAGTTTACATGATATGTAAACCTTCAGAAACATTGACCCGACTAAGGATCAGAGTAAATGCATGCAAGTAAGATATCACTTTTAGCCTGATCCCCTTCATTGCCCCATTTTACCCTTTTGCTTGATTTCCATTGATGGAACAATTGAAAAAGCTGATGCACATTAGCTGGGCAAATATCATTCATTTCTTTGTGAATTGTCAGTCTAGCTCCTATGCATGCAAATACAAAGCACCAGACACATAGTCTGAACTCAGAGTACAATGAGATTTAAGTTTGACATAAAAAAGGTTTTAAAAATAGGGAAAAAATACAATTCTGCAGTGAGTTTGACCTCAGTATGCATGTATGCTTTCTGGCACTAGAAAAATTTGTAGAAGGTTAGATACTAAAACCAGAAAACTAGAAAAGTGTTTGGCACTGCAATTTTTGTAGTGTTCTACACTACAGAGCATCAACTCTATGATAAACTTACCACTGAAAACAAATATAGCTTGATCTGACCTCATCTACCTACAATAACAATCCCATTTAAATTAATAAAGGGTAGTCTTCCAAGAGAAGAGAGCATTTCTTTATCAGTTAGTATTCAGGGTTTATTATCTGCTATTGTAATATCCAAATACAACGGAAAGAGCCTGCAATCTCACCACAGCTAACTGCTTTTCTTCTGTAGGCTTATTCCGTTAGATTTAAGGCTTGTCAGAAATGACTCTCTTAATCTGCTGATTCTATTTTCATCCTGAAGAATTATAGAGCAGAAACAGAAAAGAAATGGAATGTGCCATCCAGCAAGCAAAGAAATATTTGGGTCAAGATTTTCAATGGTGGTTAAACACAAAAATATATTTGGATAAGGAGCTTAGACAACTAAGTCTAGGAACATGGACCTATTAGTCTTTCAAAAGCCCTTAAGCTTCTTTTTGCTAAAGTTTTCAGCAGCAAAATATTTCCATGCCTAAAGTTCCACTGCTCTTCAGCCACCATGGAAGGATGAGACTGATTACTGAAGTCCGGTCTGAATAAGAGTGTCTCCAAGGCCAGTCCCATAGATGTGTGCTCACAGGCAATGTGCATGAGAAAGACAGCTGTCTTCAAAACATAACTACCAAATGCATTTTCTTGAAACAAAGATGATGTTCTTTTTCCTTTAAAAAGTAGGAATTAACTGGAAAGTACTTGGGGTGTAGCACAGCAATTGTCTCCTCATCAATAAGTATCCCAGCCTACCTTCAAGAGAGCCTAAATTGCAAAGGAATCTCCGCATATAATTATTCTGTTCTTTTGATGCTGAGCCAGCTTTCAAAGAGAATTCAAGATGTACAGGGCAGAAGTATAACTTTCTTGCTTATGATTATAATACTTAGCTGCATGAAAGAAAAGAAGATCTCTGTCTTCATATAAATGTTGATTATGCATTCAATAATAAAAATCATAAAATTTGAGTATGCAACATTTGGAAATGAGTCTCTCTTCTACAAGATAATCACAGTTATAAAGAACCAAAAACGTCTGGCAGCTCCTCTCTCACCTTTTCTATAAAAAGACAGACTACAAGTGGAAGGGAAAATGTCTTTCTGCTTATAGAATGATAGAGCCCTGATTTATCTCCCATTTTCCAAGATACCAAAAACCTACCGAGAAAACTATCATCATCATCACAGCCCAAAAATCATCTCCAGAAAATAAGCAATGTAACAACAATCAAAATGCAGAACTCAAGCCTTTCTGAGCTCTTGAATACTTTTTTTTGCTTTACTTTATACACTTTATACATCTAAAATGCAAAGCCAAAAGGGTGAAAGGGGGCAACACTATTGAAAATAATAAGGAAAGTTGTCACATGCATGCCAAGCTGTATTGTAAAAAGGTTATTCTGACAGCCATCTGCACAGCCCCTCTGTACCCCGTGTTGTACTGAAAATCCATTTTGATGGATTAAACACCTGCAGCAAGGTAACAGGTTGTTAGAGAGGAGGCAGCTTTAGTGTGTCTACCAGTGGCCACTGAGGTCTGGTGTTTTTCAGAGAAATATTATCAACACTTCCTGCAGAGATGAGTGGTTAGGCTCACAAACATGAATTTTTAACATTTCATACCCGCCTAAGTGTGTTCACTTGAGCATGCCACATTGCCAATACTTTTCCCACAGACATATTCAACACCCAGTGAATTCAAATGAGTTTAATACAGAGTCTTTTGATTAATGGAAAATGGCAGAGAGTAAGGGACTGAAACAGTTCGTGCTTTGCTTGATTAATTAATAAGAGACTCTCTTTTCCCAGCTTCAACTCATTATGCTAATGAAATGTCATCAATTAAGGCTTTCCCCTGATTATTGAATCTGTCAGGTAGCGCTCAGTTAAAAAGCCAAATTCCTTTGCTGTCTTTACAGCATTGCCATCACAGCTTTTTATAAAATGCTACTCCCATTAGCCAGTGTTTGTTCTACTTTCTCATTATTGTATCATCCTGTTGACCTTGAGACAGGTGAACGTGCACTGCTCAAAATGAAACATAGGCAACACTATCAGTGGGACGGTGGGTCAAGATAATGTGTTCAGGGAGAGATAAATACCATTCTTCACTCCCGGTTCCTTCATAATTATTAATAGCCTGGTCAAAGATAAACCCAGGGAGAGCATGTGACATTCAGAAACCAATGTCATGCCATACTTGGAGCTTCCAGAAGATTAGCACAAATGGAGGGAAAAGCTTTTAACCCCTTAAAAATCTTCATTTGCTATGAAGATGATTTCATAGACTGATGGAAGTGGGAATATACAGCTACTGCTAAATACATATTCTCCTAAGTAGTTCACACAAAGAACAAAGAAATCCACTTCAGAAAAGCATAGTTGCAAGACTTTGGGGAATTCATTTGCTCTGCGTATATTCAGGTCTCTCACTAAGTTTCAGGGTCAGTAAATAAGGCTTCACATGCTGAGCTGTGCAATGCCAGTGCCTAAAGTAAACTCTGGCAAATCAGTTCTCAAGAAGAGAACACCCAGCACTGTGCAGCTGCTTGAGAACGAGCCTTTGGAGAGAGCCCTTTCAAGGTCCCAACTTCCGCTGTTGCCCCAGCAGCTGCAATCCTACAAAATACTGCAAAAGCTCCTCTTTCACTGCTACCTCTGCACGTTAGTCAGAGCTCATCACAGTGGCAGTCAAATACCTGTATCTGCCACATGCATCATGTGCTAGGGAAGACAGTGCTGTGCTGCAGTGTACATGCATGAGATACAGAAACCACAGCAAGGAATCATGCAGAGGGAGAAAAGAGGGCTTTCATGTTTCTTCAGAAAACTCTTGCAAGATCCCTAGTAAGAGCTATATAAAATCTAAGCTGTTGAAAGAGTAGTCATGGTGTGATTTAAAAGAATATTAGGATACATCATTAGGGAAAAGGTCTTCACAGGGGTCTGCATGGAAGTTGACTATACTGGATGATGCAGGCAGATGTTGTGGTTGATCTTCATGCAACAGATTTAAATTTAATAGAAATTTATTACATTTAACCTCCTCTTGATTTCAAAGGAAAGGGCAGCTAGAATATGTCTTATATCTATTAGTTGTAGTATTTTGCCTTTACTTGTTCCTGATGCATCAGAATGGAAGATTCTATTGAAGATGTAATGCTAGAAACTGAATTTCTCACCTAGTCACTGAGTTGCAAAGTCTAGATTTAATCAACTTATTCTCTTGGCTCAGAGGGAAAACATATCTAAGAAAAGAGGACTGTCTCTGTCACTCAGATGCCTTTCAAAGATAAAAGCCAAAGGATGTTCTTTTGAGAATTCTTTTAATGATTTTTCAGAATGAATATCTTTCTCTTAAAGACTTTCACCTATCTACTTTATATAAATAACATGCATTTAAGATAACAGCAACATACAGAGGACACAAATATTGCTGTAATTGTTTGCACTGCAATAACAAAAATAATTTATAAAAGATAGCTTTTAGGTAGAACCAGCGGTATCTTTTCATGTTGTTCCATATTGGTGCAATCATACTTTTTTACTACAAAATCATTAAAAGTGAAAATAGACTTTGCCTTCACCTACCTTGAGGTGAAGTGGGATGTCATAAAATGGGTGTTTATCTGAGGTCTGACTTAATACCCTGTATGAAAAGGCTTAGAGATACAGACAAGGAAAAGAATAATTGCTCCTGGAAAATTATCTTGACCACTGAAACAACCACTTACTTACAGCAATAGTTCATGGTGTTACAGAGAGATGATGACAAATTTAAATTGCAATTGCATCAATGATGCAAAGCATCTGCATCATATAGTGTAATCACACCAATGCTATCAAACACAAACGGGATAGTTAGTTAGAATAAAAAGGATATGCAAAATTTAAGTCCTGGAATTGTTTACTTTTTCCACAGTTCTTTTTCATAGTTCTTTTAAGCTTTGCACACATGCATACCATACACACAAACATACACGCATACAGCAAGTAAGAACTGAAGGGATTATTAGTAACAAAAGCAAATTATGATTTCATCAGCATTTCTCAGATAAGGAATGACCTGAAGAAAGGTAATGAATCTACACTGTTATAAAAATTATGATCAGAACTATTCTCTTACATGCAGAATGCATGGACCCTCCTTTGTTTTCTTTTTCTTTTTTTTTTTCTGTGTTAAGTGGGTATAAAATTACACAGCAACATTAAGAATTACTGGATAGTAAATTCAAAGAAAAATATTCATAAAACAAAAGGGACAAAAATGTGAAAACAAGATGAAATCAGAAAAATGAGGAGAAGGGAGGAACAGAAGAAAACGGAAATACTGACCATGGACAGCACTCAAGGACCATATCAAGCATGCAAGATATATGTATAAAGGTGCTTTAAAATTGTGCATATTCTGCACATACCTTTCTTGAAAGTAAGCTTCTTAGTCTTACATCAGATATTAACTTTTCAAAAATGAGCGAAGTTTATCTTATTGCTTTCTGCCTAAGTCAGCAAGCAGCCTGAAACAGGGACCCAGATAACTGAATATCCTGAGGTCATATTTTACTCAAATTCTTTCTGAACCTTTTAAAAACATCACAGAATAGTACACTATGGATGAAGAGGAATATAAAATACTATATTTGTAGTCCAACACAAGCACAAAATTAAATACAGATAAGGACTATATTCATAAAGCTTAATGCTTCTAGCATCACCTTAGTAGTGAACCTGAACTGGCCCTTTAATCATGTCAGTAGCTGGATATCTCAATAAAAAAAATCACATTTCCACAATTTTTAACTACTGGTCAGTGAGAGGTTTAACAGCTAAGAGTCAGAAGAAAAACTTTTTGTTAGTATGTTAAGCACTGGCATCCTTACAAAAATGTTGATCTTGCTGCTATACAGCATCTGAAATATAAAGGTTATATGGCCTGCCTCCTTTTTCTCATTTTTCTGCAGTAACTCTTCCCAGAGCTGTGCAGCCAACATTTGAGTTCCCTTTGCTAAAGAACACATGCATAATTACCTGGTGTATGCATTTAGCTGGCATGGTGTTTGCCCAGATCAAGTTTGCCCGGATCAAGTGATGTCAGCAATTCTCTACACAGTATGGAGATCTGGTCCATACTCTCTTTTTACTTCTGCAATGGTTTGTATTAATCCACATGTTCTATGTAACTGCTTAGTTGTGGGAACTGCTTTTGCCTAATTAGGTAACCAAGACGCAAGAGATACAAAACAGGAAAATGGAACACGGTCAATATGTTCTGTGTAAAGGCATGCAAATTGAGCATGAGAGAAGAGATTAGCCCATCAGTTTGGAAAAGACAGTTTTCAGACAGATTATTGTCCTAGGGTTTGGAGAACCTAAAAGGTACTAAAGAATTTTGTTCTCTATTAAGCGATGCCGCTTCTGAGAGGTTAGGGCTGGAGGCCCTGCTCTGGTAAGGCTGCCAGGCCAATGCAGAGGGCTGGAGCAACAGCTGCCAGCGCCGCTGCTCACGTCATGGTCATCAGGTCACTGAGACCAGAGCTGCTGCTCTGCTGAGGCCTCCTCCCTCCTTCGCCCAGCTCCTGCGCAGATTGTGCTGACCCAGGGCACCAAACACTTGGTGCGGTTACTAATCCCTGAATCTGTTCCTGCAGGCCCCAGCTCCCAGCTCATCACGCTGCTGGGCTCTGCAAGCCAGGAGATTAAACACCACCCAGCTCTTGAAATCTGGCCTGCCAGGTCAGGTTTATTTCCACATTTTAAGTAACCACTTGACATCAGTATTTTTGGATTGCACATTCTGCTGAAGTTGAAAAAGAAAGAAAGAAAGAAAACCTTTAATAATGAAGCTTTTTGTGTTACTTTAGAATGTATTCCCAAAAATATCAAATATTTGACGAGCTCTGTTTATTTTCTAAGGCTATCTTAGGAAAAGGACATCAGTAGTAGGTAACTGGTAGCCATGGCAACCAAGCTTCATATTGCAGCAATATCTAATTGCCAGATAACAGGAATCAATGATATTTTGTTATTGTTCAGAAGTGAAAAGCAGACTCTACAGTGCACTGTAGTCATTTACACCGGGCAAAGGCAGTCTGAAAGAGCTACCGCCTTGGTACTTCCGTCCCCACTTCACCCAGACAAGACAATACAAGACAATGGGGGAATCAAGCCCTCGACAATGAAATTAGTATTTTCTTTCCTCTTCCTTAGCTAAAGGAGATCCTTTTCTTCAGTATAATCAGTGCTGAGACTGCTGTCTTTTTTTTTAAGAAATTACTACCATGGAAGTCCATTTTTCAGAAGACGTAGGCACACTTGAGACCTGTGCCACAGTAGTATGTTTTCACCAGTCCGAAAGAAATAGGATTATTCTGTGGTGCATGACGCACATTTTGAAGTTCCTGGAACTATGAACATCTTGCTTTGAAAGTGAAACTTTTCTTTAATTTGACTGGTGTGCTGCCATATTTCTGCATCTCCATCGGCAATGTTTGCAGTGATGTTACAAGTGAGCATAATAATTTCTGTATCTGCAGAAGCTGGCTAACCGTATTTCTTAAACCTGTTCAACTTTACATTAAAAAAATATACTGTGGAGATTCACACAGGAATAATAAATGAAAGGAATCTGAAACTTCTTGGTATGTTAGCTGTAGATGTGTTTATCTCTGGCATTGCTGGAGGTGCAACAGATCTGAAGCCAGTGCCTTTATTGATGAGCAGAGAGGCCCTGCAAAGCCTTTGTACTTGGAGAAACTAGGTGCACCAGAGGATATATGAAATATGACCACTCTGAAGATTAAAAACAAACAGAAAAGACCAAATATCACAAACAATTCAATAAATAATTCTGGCAATAGGGACCGAATATTTGCCTTTTTTTTTTTTTTTCCAAATAGTAAAATTTAAGAAAAGGGGCTTGACAGCGGGAGGCTTGAACAGGCTTTTCCATTTATTTTATAAATACAGCAGCCAGGACACTTAAAAATAACCTTAATGGATTTCTCTCTTTTTTTTTTAATTGCAGAATCTTCTTCTGAAGAATAAATCTCTTCATAAAATAGCTGTACCTTTCTAATTTTGTGCATCTTTGTGTGCAATAGGCAATAATTAACAAAAAATGTCAAGTTCACCTAAGACGAACCTGTCTCAGAGCAGATTTTCAGGCACTCTGGTGGATGCTTTTTTATTAGAGAAAATGAAAGTCACTAACATGGATGAATATATTATTGATTTATGCATACCACTGCTCTTCTAGCATTCTGCTATCTATCTCCATCATTCTATCTCCATCAGCAGAAAAATATCAGCATTTGGCAAATGCACTAGCTCCCTCTTGAAAACTGAAAGCTTTCTGGTCACCTTTGTATCTTTATCTGGAAAAGAAGCTAAATACAAAGCTGCTTTGTACTGTATTACATGCTCTTCCAGCATTCCCAAAAGCTTGTGGATCCTGGGTTCTGAAACTGAAGTGACTTGGCAAAAAGCTGCTCTCTGATAATTTTCTGTCCCCAAAAGAACAAGACAGAAGCCTCCTAAACTAACAGCTTCAATGCTTTGTCATGGAGTTCTCAGAGGTTCTGTGGGAAGAGATCCTCAGGAAACCTGACCCACTAGAATCTGAATTTTCTATGATCAGGAAGACTTAACAAATTGAAGAGAGGAGAGGAAAGAGAAAGTTCCACAACAGAAAAATTTGGGGAGATATTCAGAATTCCTAAAGTTAGGAACATAAGTTAGCTATCCGGCCACTGCCTCTACACCCCACAGACGTCTGCATCTGCATACCTATAGAAGAGTTGGCCTCTCCATAGAAGGCTTCAGACCAGACGCCTAACATATGTGCACTGAACTGTATTCTGAAAGAGATTATCTTTCTCCACGGACTGCAGAGGAAGCATCTAGAATCTGATAACAGAGGCAATTAAAATTTAAAGTTTGTCAGCCTAAATACCTACCACTTTTCACTTACGGCTAATCCTATTGAGGGAAAATGAGTTTATAATTGTATGCTATTTACACCAACCCTTAATTGCAAACATCCGCCTTGTTTGTATCACACCAGAATTTATTGTAGGAGGAAAGCCTGCTCATGCAACATGGTAAATCCAGATCAGTGGATGAGAATTATTAAAAACTAATCTCTTCCTCAGGTTTTCTACCTTAGAGGTCACAAGAAATAAAATGTGACCCTTTCTTCAGGATGCCAAGATGATTAGTGATTATATTTCTGAGATGAATATTATCAACTAACAATAGAGCAATCATCAGATAAAGTGGGAAAATTTAGAAAAAGATAAAGGAGTTGTTTAGTTTACTTGGCATGCTATAATTACGTTTATGAGAAAGGAATTATAAGAAAAACACTATTTATATTATTTATTAATAGTATTTTTGTTACGGACACAACAAAGGTTTATTTTTTATATCTTTCCTTTCTCTGTCATTGTTTATGCCTTCATTGTTCCTGAAATGAAGTCTTTCTCCACACCTTTGACCTTTCCCTTGCATTTCAGTTTCACATCAGAACGCTGCTCAGAAAAATTAGGTTTTTTGCCACTTACAAAATTCACTTCTGTGGACCTGTTTCATTCTAATATTTTACACAGTATGTTCTTCCAGTTAAAATCACAGGTGGCTAGGAACAAGGTTTATCAGCATTAGGCAGGAAGAAATAAATGAGGTCTAAATAGGTCACACGGGTCTAATACAACACCCACTGAAAGCAAAAAGAAGACCACTTCTAGCTTAAATTAGAGCTGGATCTGTTTCTGCTTTTCATTAAACACATTTTTTCATACTTACAGATGCATTTCAATTTACTCTATACTATTCATACCCCAATGTCTCAAAAATGTCACTGCTGTTTTCTCATTAATATTTTTAATTGCAATTTTCAAATATTGTGTTTTGAAAAACTAAATATATGAATAAAATGGGCGAGTTAGTTAAAAAGCATTTTCTTAGCATACATCAGAAGGTTACCTCTTTTATTCCTTTCACCTCTGTAACTATAAAAGAACATTTAATGTTGCTAAAGGTCATGGGATTATCATTTCGTTAAGTATACTATATAGTCTGTTTCTAGTTTCCATATAACCCTCAGCATCAAAAATGGGAGGCCAAGAGAAGGTTGGTAACAGCAGAGAAAAAAAGTCCCCCCAAAATGATAAAATGCATCTCTATCTGATAGAGCTGCATTATTTTGAGCTTCTTTCTTTACTATTATTTTTTTTCTCAGACTCTAAAAAACTCTAAAAAAAAACCTTATTAAAATTTGTTATGGTAAGCAGTCCAAGGGTGATAGATGTTTCATGGTGGTAATTTTTTTTCTTGAATAATAGTTGTCATAAATATTGCTCTGTTTCCCAGTTTGCAAAGTAATCATGAAACTTGACTTTGTGTAGGTAATCATAATCTTCACTGATATGAAGTAATATTTTATTACACAAATAACAAGCATTACTGGATAAAGGGAGAGTACAGTACTACCCATAGTGCAATTCTACTTATTTGCTATCTGGCCTCCTATTCACTGGCTAAACACTTTCAGATGTATTTGCAAGGCCTAAAAAACAGGGAAAGGTGTTATTTCATTTTTAAGTGAATGCATACTTTGCCAGGGAATCTCAGAAATGAAACAAAATAATATTGTATGTAACTGTTTGGAGAGCAGAGTAAATTAGATTCATTCCAGACGGGATGCTTTCAGCACGAGCACAATTTTAGGACCGGCATTCCTGTTTCGAACCAGTCAGTAAGAACCGAACATTGTTCTCAGTTTCACTACTGTTTCTATAAGAAGTAGTTTGAAGTTCTTTCTGTCACACTTCCATGGAGTGGTTGCTCACTCTAACTGCCAACAAATGGGTTATTCTCTTACTAAAGAAATCTTGCTTAGACTCTCCACATAGCCTCCTCAAAGCACATACAATACAAATTATATATGTGGTATTTATGCCTCATCTTAATGATATGAAAAAACATGAGTTTCTTGGTTTGGAAATAGAGTATTCTGCAAGATAAATTTATTCTCATCAAGATATTGCATCACTGCAGGGAAATTCAAGTAGTAGGTCCCGGAAACATATCCCACAGTAAGTATTTGCAGTACTATCTAGATGAATCAAATGGTATATAAATCTATAGGTTCCTCAGTGGAAACAGAAGCAAAGGAGAATAGATTTTCTCAGCTGGACTGCTGCTGCTTATTCCTACAGTTTAGGCACTGAAATACAGAATCTCCCAATTCTCTCTCTTGTATATGATTGGAAAGACAGGTGGGAGTTGTTTTTTTTAGTGTCCTCCTGGAGAAGAATAAATAAATAAACAAACAAATAAATCCCCAAGCTATGAAAAAGATGACAAACAACTTATTTATGGAACAGTTTTAGCTGGAAGAATTTCTAGGGGTGCCAAATCTTCCTTGCAAAAACTACATATTTGTGGATATAATGTTGCCATGGTAGGATGAAAATGAAATAGAACAAAACTGTAATGAAATTATATTAAAATATTTATGGAGATAACCTAAGAATTGTCTTACAAATTGATTTATGAGGTTGTTGATGCTCACATGCCCCACGGAACTGTTTCATCATTATGAAGAGAACTGTACAGTTTTCTAGACAAGTAACTCGAGGAAAATCTTACCATGCTAGTATTTTTCTGTCTTCTTATAACAGGAAGTTCTATTCCTGTCACTGTTTTGTTTCATACATATTGACCAAATAACCACAATGGCTTATGTATTTGCCCTATCTCTAAACTAGGTAAGTAGAAGTTTTATTATAGCTGTCTCAAGAGATTTCATTGAATTATGGAACAAAGCTCGTGCAGTGCTACAGCTAGAAGATCAGCTGAAAAGAAACTCATTTCCATTGCACACAGTGAAGAGAAATAGCCATAAAAAGTCATTTGAGAAGTCATATAAATTTATGCATATTGAAATTTCACCTTACTGTTTGCTGCACATTCTTTTATTTTGATTGCTTGAGTTCTGCTTTTGGAAACATTTAAAACATTAAATGTTGCATTGTTGTAAATAAACATTAAATGATGCATGTAAATGAATTTACAAAAGGGAGGGAGAAATTAAGCAGAGTTTAAAGTAAGGGAATTAACTTTTATTCTGATGAGAACAAATTTAAAGTATTGCTGGCCTCTGTCCAGTGATTATGATCACTTCAGAATTTTCTATTCTGGGTCGAAATCCTCTATTCCTTTGCATGTGAGGTGGCATAGCGGTGGCAAAATGACTTTGGAAGACCAAATCCATGATAGAGTCAACTCCGATGAGTAGAAAGCCAGACATCTGCCACAGCTTAATTGTTGGAGTTAACTTACCTGTTAGCTCCAAGTGGTGCAGACCTCACTGTACTATGTCAGGCCAGTGGAAAAGCCCATTAAGTTCTCTGAACTTCCTTAAAAATCTAACATGATTTGCTATTTTCAAAACATTACTTTAAAAAAATAAAAACCATATATTTTCATGTTATGGAAAGCAAAACTTAGGGTATATCTATTTCATTAAGGAAGAAATTGCCAAAAAAAAGCTCCTAGAAATTTGCAGCCATAAATATCTTGTTTGTAGTAACTAAACCTCATTGCATTTGATAATGATATTAGCATTGCAAGAGGATTTCTCAGCTCTGCCAATGAGCTTGCACTCTTAATTACTATTTTCAGTGATTTTTTGGGTGTTCAATGGTAATTTTGAGCCACAGCTGCTGTTGCTATTTTGATTTGTTTACTTTCCATAAGACAATTTGTATTATGGAAAAGAAATCCATTAAACTGGATTTCTTTTGTGTGATATGAGAGTATAATTCTTGTCTCAGGATTCTTCTGTAATTATTTAATTATTTGTTTGCAGAATATGAGTTTTGAAGTTTATGCCTTCAGTTAGTTTATGAGTTTTTTTTTTAAGGAAACAATGCAAATAGTTTATATGATATTACATGAAGATGTAATCAAAAATACATATGTGAAGAAACAAAGAAGCTGAATGCAAAGTCTTGCATCTGGGAAGGAAAAATCCCTTGCAGCAGGACAGGATGGTGGTCTTGGTATTGGGCATGCTGAACATGAGTCCTCAGGATGTCCTGCCGTCCCAGGAGCACAGCCAGTAGGTCAAAGCAAGTGATTGTCAGAGTGCAGCAATGACAGTAACTACCTGTCATTATTTCCTTATCTTAACTGTCATGTACTTATTTAAATTTCTAGATTTTGCTTTGTTATCAGTGTTAGATATAACAATTTTGAAATGGAATGACCAATGGAATAAAGACGTGTTATTTTAGTATAAAAAGAGGCAGTAATATCTAATACAGATATAAAAAAGGTGATCAAAAGTTAACTTAAAATGCATTTATCCTGGCAACTGATAAATAAAAGCATGAGCTGGTTCCTAAAAAAATATTTCCTTCAAAGAATGAAATTTAAAACAAGCCCTATTAAGCCAATTCTACTGCAAGAAACTGCAGTCATTTTGGGTAGTTGTTTTCTCTGCTCCACAAAGGAATAAATTCAATAGTTGCATCAAAGGAGTTACTTATCCAGAATTTAAACAAGCTAAAGAAGAAAAGACATCTCCCAATAAGGAGAGAAAGACAAGAAATCGTAAGACAATGAAAAAAAACCTTCCCAATGAAATACTAAACCATTTAGAACTACTCAGTAAAGTCCTTGGAAAAAAAACAGCTCAACTTACCCTGATACTGTCTTTAAAATTAATGCATCTATCTACAGGGAAAGATGAGAATCAGCATGATCTAATAGCACTTAATTTGTCATACACTAATAATATTGGGTATATTTCTATTAGTAGTTTAGTTCAAGATTCATTAAACCGCTAAGGAGTCCACAAGACTCACTGGTCCAAAGTAGAGCTTTCCATATTACAGACACTAAGTCTCAATAACAACTTTCACTCTACAGACTTATTCCCACTGCTGTGTACTGATACACAGCACCCATAGCAGTTGTTCCGAGAAATTAAAGCTCTTCTCTTACTTAAAAAAGTCTCTTTTAAAGAGTATTCTAAGGGTTGAAAATTCAGAGACATCGATTGAAATTCTTCTACTAACTACACAGGAAAATAGATCAAGGCGAAAAATATACTAGCTCATTAATATACAATCTCACTTAAATCACCTTTAAATTACCACTCTTCAAAGACCTAGTAAAACAAACCACTTGTATTTTGTCATAAATTGTTACTTTTTTATATAAAGTATATTTTTCTTCTCCCTGTATCTTTTACTTTCACTAGCAGAGACTAAACATGTGCCTCACAGATAGAAGCAGGAGTCAAAAACAACTCACCACTCCATGTTTCCATCAATTCAGAATAACAAAAAGTTGCTGGAAAGTTGTGTCTTGTGTATTAAGAATTCCGAGTGATAACATTTCTGAATTAACAACAAATGGATAGTTGTCTTTGATGGCTCTTTTATAGCTGGATACAGCTGGATTAAACTCAATCGCAAAAGAAACTCAATTTTCCTTATCATTAATTTGACATTATTTAACAGATGTTTTCTGGAAACTCTTGTCATCTTTTTAGTTTGTCTCTGTATAATGTGCAGCAAATATCCTTGTTTAATAGTCTGATTATTAAATGTAACTCTTTTTCAATAGCATTTTTCATTGTTGCAGAAACTTTGAATTCTAATTAAAAGGGTATAAAGAATACGGATTTCACTCTGGTTCTAAAGTCAACAACCATTTTAACAATGCCACATGCTAGAGTAGTCTTTACTATAGCCTGTGACATTCTGATACCTATAGATAGTATAATAGATGAGGGAAGCTTTAATTACTGTCTAAAGTTTTGTCTGGATGGTTGTTTCAGTCATAATTCTCCCTCCTCCCAATATCCTTTGTGGATTCCTTTACAGCAACTTCCTTTCTCAACTCTTTATTTAGTCATCCTCCCACCTCCTATCCGGACCTTCTGGCAAATCCCTCTTCCATTCCCAGCACTAACACACTTGATTTTATTATACTTCTGCAGCTAAAATGGCAAAGCTTTCTCCATGCTTTCATTCCCTCTTTCTCCTATTTCAATTTAGGGTCAGTATATCTTCTAAAATCTGACATACGTGCATATGTGTGTCTCATGCTTACAGAAGGCTAGGCACTGTACAAACTAGGAAGACTACTTAAGTCTATGGTCCAAATTCTGTAAGGTATTACACACTGGCTCAGTCTTTGCCAGTCTGACATATTATTCTCCTTTGCATTTGGAAAATATAAATCTCTCTTCACTGCAGAGCTCCCGCTACCACTGAGAATTTTTCATAAATATGTCAAAAAGACCTGCGAGGCCTCAGCATGAATATAAGGCATGTATGGAAAATGAGTTGATAAGAAATATAACATCAGCCAGAAGCCCAAAACATATGCTACTGGAGACTGTACTTTGAAATTACAGCAGAGTTGAATTAATGACTAGATAGGTTCAATTCTACCAATTAAACAAAGTTTAGCAATACCTATGAATTTGATAAACAATACAAGCAGATGAGCCTTGTTAAAGTACAGATAAAATCCTTTGGAAAGTGTGAAACTGCATACTGAAAACTGTATTGAATCCTAAACTGAAAGGAAAAAAGTGTTCTATATGTAAAATTAAGCATACGCTTATGTGCTTTTCTGGAGAGGAATCTCAATCAATAGAACACGAGCTCATTAACAACACTGATATTTTAATTGATTTTTACTGGGGTAATTTTTAGCCTGGAAACTAAATCTGTTTATGGAACTCACAGAATGGAAATGACCAAAACAGAATTTCTCTATGATCAAAGGCTATCACACTTACCGAAGCACAGAAGATATTGAAAGCTTAGGGCAAAAAAAACGCAACCAACATACACACAAATACACTGATTAAATGCACCCTGCTGCCAAATGAAGTAGAAATTAATACTTTATGTTGTTACTCAGTGTGGAACAACTCAACATATATAATAGGTTTAGGCAAAATGGTGTCTATGACGGTTCAGTGGTTATTAGTTCACATAAAACGATAGAAAGCTATGTATTTCAACTATATTGCAGAATAATGCTTTACTAAGCTACTTCTGTATTGCACCATATGGCTCAGGTAATGTTAAAGATGGATTATTCCAGTTTATCTTCAAAGTCATACAACTATTTTTGGCTGCATTTTTTTTCCTCTGCCTATCTATAGGCTGCACAGAACACCTCTCAGCTCCAAAAAGCAGGAAAATTCAAACCCTCCACCTTTTAGCACCAGCATACTATGTCAAAATTTCCAAATGTGCCTGCTGGAGAAGGGGGAGATAGAAGTCTATAGCCAGATTTTAAAAGACAGTGTCATGCAATATGACTTGACTCTTGGATGTATAGAGATGAGGTTCTCCTTCATCAGGAAGCCAGAGATAGGGATGTTAACAGTGGAAGAACTATAGCAATTTTTATCCCTGTGTGACATTTGGATAATTTGTTTTAAAGATTTCATGTTAACTTTGTTTTATTTCATACTAAAATATCTAAGTATGCTCTGGAATAAAAGAACTAAAACTGAGATCTGTACCACAAGAACGCACAAACTACCAGAGTTATTGCCTTTAAGAATTTTGTATATATTGCCTTTAAGAATTTGTATAAGAATATTGTATTTAAGAATTTTATCAAAATTGAAATAGCCTCAAGAGGATTAAGAATCACCCCAGAATACCCTCCTAGTCAGAACATATCACCTCACTACAGAGATCTGTCTTTTGCCAGATCTGAAAAGTATTTCTGCGGCCTCCTAGTAAAGCCATGATTGATGATGAAATTTTCCATAAGATAAGATTCATCTGACTGGAGAAGGCAAGAAAATGTACAGATTTGATTATAACACAAAACATGACTAACACCAGAGAAGTAGGAAAGACATTCATGGCTTCCTACCACAATCAGTGTTCAGTATAAAAAAAAAAGATTTTTTTTCGAGACAGACATTCCTTAGAATGTCTCTCATGGGAGTCTAGAGACTGAGTTACACTCTTGAAGAGGACTAACACTTTACTTAACCTAATTTCAAGACCCTAAAAGCAGTCAGTAACAATTTAGAGAAAGATTAGTAGAACAGGACAAGTATTAATTCTCTAGATAATGAATTTCAGTTTCTGCATCCTCCAGCTTAGGAAACTTCTGAGCTGAAAGTACATCACTATTTTTATACTAATAGCCTTTGTTAGGCTCTTGTTTTAAGAATTTAGTTCATCACTTTTTAAATCTGTTTATATGCGAGACATTAAAATTGGTTGTGCAACTTGTGCAATAAAGTGGTTGTGCAACTTGCGCAACTCTTATTTCTGCCCATATAATTTCATGTAATGCCATCCCATTGTTATTTGATGGAAAAAAAAAATGATGTTTTGTTTCCACAATCTACTGAAATTCATGATTTTGGATAACTCATCAGATACCTTCATCATCTCTTTCAAGTCAATCTGTCCCAGTCTATTTAATCTTTTCTAAAACAGAAGCCATTAATTTTGCTACTAGTCTTATCTACTATTACAATATCACATCTGAATTCAAGTGAAACCAGAGCTTCACACTGTATTGGAGATGTAGATAAACCAGAGTGTTATAGCACAGTATTATTATTTTGTTCCCTAATGGTTTCTTAAAATTTCAAGCATTCTATTTGCTGTTTTGAATGCTGCTCGGCATTGAGATATCTTTTTGACGTAAGTGCTTACAATGAAAACACTGTTTTCCTGAGTGGCAATTTCCAAATCAGAGTTCATCACTGTGTATTTTTAGTTAAGCTTGTTGTTTCTCATGTGCATTAGTTAGCATTTATTGACATTGAATTTCAGCTGCCACTTTATCATTCCCTCACTCAGCTCTGTGAAACACTTTCATGTAATTTTACCATCAATTATGATACAAAGTCACACCACCATTCCCAGGTCATTTATGCCGAACAGGCCAGCTCCCTGCAGCTAACACTCTTCATTAGGAGAGTCAGTAATTTATTCTTACCTTTTATTCTATCTGTTTCTATCTATCATATATTAATCTGTAAGAGACTTTCTCTCTTATGCCAAGAAAGATTGTTGTATTTTTAAGATAAAGATTTCATCAAAAGCTTTAGGAAACCAAGTATGTTGTATCTGTTGGGTTTCTCTTTCTTATGCACTTGATGCTGTCTTCAAAGATGCTAAAAAAATGGTGAGGCCTAGCTTCTCTCACGGAAAAGCCTACCTTAACTTCCTCCGCTGTGTCATTTATCTACATGCTTTCTGCCCTTGTATTTCATTCAACACTTTTTCCAATTTGTATAGAACTTCCTGATCGATAGTTCTAGGAAACTGCAATTAAATGTTTAAGCAGGAAGGGGATAAATAGGACTCTAGGTGTTTTGCTTATTGGGGAGAGAAGGTGACCTGGTCGAGGTGCCTAACTCCATGGGCATAGCTGATGATTTTGATTCTAAAACTGTGCTAAGGCCTGGAATTTGCCAAATAGATGCATAACCGAGATTTAAAACCACAGCTTTTTGGTTAGCAGCGACAGCAGCTAGTCCAGGCAGCCCTGCAGTGTCCCGGTTATTGCTTTTATGCACCTGGTGCCCTCCCCGCAGGGGACCCACAGGCTGCCCCTGCGCTATCAACGTGCCCAGGAGCGCGGTCGGTGTGCACGGAGCAGCCAGGCTACCCAATTAAGGGCTTCTTCGGGAGATTTCTAGTTAGCCCCTGCCACAAAAGGGCCTTTCCTGCCTGAAAGGGCCGCTCTACCAGCCGGATGGGACGGAGACGCGCTCATCAACCCTCGGCCCGCTGCCCTCGGCCCACCTACCATGTGCATGCGACACGGTGCGAGCTCCACGTGCCCCGGGGAGTTTGCTGCTGGACGCAGCACACGAGCCCGCTTCTCCGAGGAAAGCCCTCAGCGTACTGAGGGCATCTGCTCCCTGGTGCTGCAGTATCAGCATCCACTCCCTGGTGCCTGTAAAAACAGACAGTATCTATTTGCTAGCAGTTGTGAGGCTTTGCTTAAACAGCTTCTGCAGTGTCTCACAGAGGGCTGGGGACAGACTGGGGCCTGACATACCAGCCTAACAGATCCTTTCCTCGATCCAGGACATGCTGCGATTTCTCACAGCACGTGCTTCTCGGGCCCACAGCCTCAGCTGCTGCCATGGCGCAGGCCCACATCCCCGCTCCGCTGAGGACCGCGCCGCTGGCGGCTCCCGGGGACAGTGCCAGTGGGGGCCGCAGTGGGGCCGAGCCGGGCATGGCCGCCAGGGCCTGTCCCCTGTCCCCACAGTGGCCAGAGCAGCAGCGGGGAGGCCATGGCTGGGCTGCAGCGGGGCCAGGGCTGGCAGCACCGCAGGGCAGCTGAAATGGCGGAGGGCACCGGGGAGCAGGGCGGCTGCGTGTGCAGGCGCACACACGCCTGACCGCCTGACGTCGGAGTTCTGCTCACACACTGTTTGTGCAGACTTTGTGTGCAACAAAAATAAATGCACCAAATAATGCCTCGTACATCAGTAAAAANCAGGGCGGCCGTGCACATGCCTGACCGCCTGACGTTCTCGTCACACACCGTTTGTGCAGACTTTGTGTGCAACAAAAATAAATGCACCAAATAATGCCTCGTACATCAGTAAAAACATCAGCAATGCATAACACTGAAAGGGTTATACGTATTATAATGTTATGGGAGTTAAAGCATCACATACAAGCAATGGCTTGCTGCTCCAGAAACTTTAATATGTATTAAGAGTTATCAGAGCCAAGAAGTTTTTATGATGCATTTTTTCTAAAATTGAAAGTATTGATGCAACTGCATTGATATCATAAATTACCGTGCAGAGTTTTGGAGTTTTTTGTTTGTTTTTGTTGGTTTTTGCATGCTGCAAATGTGAACAAATTATTATTTTTTTTTAACTTTAGAATTAACTCTGTTAACTCTTCTGGATTTTTGCAAAAACTCTGGCAAGGGTTTTACAGCTTATGTAAACTCTCCTGCACAGAATTTGATCAGAACGTTCTTCTCATATCTATTTAAAGGAATATACAATAGAATATATAGTCATAGTAAGCAGGATATGTAGCTATTTTGTGATGTGCATAGCTAACGATACATACCAAAGTGAGGCAGGCGCACACAGAGGGCCTGATCATGGAACAAGGTCTGCACGTGCTTCCCTGGCGTCTGATACCTGGTTCATGTAGGACGGTGCTCCAGTCTCCCCCTTGAACTTCGTTGCCTTCTCAGGGGCCGGGAGCTGAGGTCCTCACGTCACGGATACTGAGGGGGCAGACTCCTGGGCACATTCATCAGTGCTATCTCTGTAAGACCTAAGAGCCTTTCAGAAAATGCAGACAAGCTGGAGAATGTTTCTTGCTTATTAGTGATAGTCATGTGAAGCTTTGTATTTTTGGCATTATTAGTTATTTATAGGAATGGTTAAGTGATGCTCTTACTTTGTATACTATGTGCAATTGCTTCTGTTTTGTTTGTTTCTTTCTTTCTGATTGAATGGTAATATTTCCATATAAGGTGGTTTTTGTTGGGGTTTGGTTGCTTTTTTTTGGTGTGTGTGTTTTTCTTTGTTATTGTGTGAAACTTGAGTTGTATCATCTGGCATGTCTGCTCTGCATATTTTAAAAGCTTAGGTGAGTTGTCAGTGCGACTTGACGGGCAGAGATCATTTTGTACTTCATGTAGCTTGCTGTTTTTTCACTTTATTTATTCCATGCCTCTTGACCTCCCTACAACTACAAGGACGTCTCAGACAGACTACTGGGAATGGTGGAGATGCTCGTACCTGAAGTGCCTAGGACCCTTCTTAGATGCTATTAATGTTAGTTCATAAAAATTGAAGGACAGTTTTACTAACCAGTGATTGAGATACTTTGACCTTTTTCCTTTCTCCCTGTTCTGTTCCATTAAATCTAGCACAGGAATAATTATATATTCAGCTATATTGGCTTCATTGTATCCCTGTTTTAGTTTATATTAGAAAATCCCTGGGTTTTTTTTGTTCCACATCAGGAGTCAAGATATGCCTATTCTTAAGCATTCAGTGTGTGTCTGTTTTGCTGTATAGCTCAGCAAAATTTTTAGACAATTTCAATGTTTCTAACTCTACTTAGCTGGCTGTGATGTTTCTTATGCTTTCCTCACTGGTAATCTTATGAGCTGAAGAGATCAACATAAAATTCAAAAAATGTCCAAAGCTTCTTCAAGATTAAAGACACAGTAAATATTGGTGAAAGAAGGTTGACTCCAAGATAATGCAGCCTGTCCAATCATAGATTTCTATGTAAAACACTAACTGGTTGACTGAATTAATTAGTGTAAAATGTGATTTGCATTCCATGGCCTGAAAACAAAAGGAGTGCCAAAGGAATCTAAAATATTAGTTGTTTGGTTTTAGGCCTAATGTTACCTTGAAAAAAAGCTTTTAGAACTTCTGTTACCATTTAGTACTACATGAACATAAATGATGGAAAAGTAAGTGCATACACAGGTATACACACAAATGCATGTGTGTTTTTTAACACTATTTTAATACTGTTTCAATCAATATCCATTAAAATTATTTTCTTTGATCTGTTTTTCATGTCTCAAATTCTTATCATGCAATACACACAAATACTTTTATTAATTGGACTGTCCTTGTAGTTCTGTAATTTATTTCACTTCTTATAGATTGCCTGCATTTCCTTTGGGCGGCCAAGCATTTGAATGTGATATGTAATTTTTTTCCCCTTGTAGTTCCTTATCTTCCATAAGTGAAATTGATTTTGTTTTTTATAATTCATTGAAATTAATATTTCTTTCTGGAAGTCGATTTTACTGCTTTTGACTTTGCTGTTCTATCTATGACATTTTTGGGGATGAGATTTGACTAAGATCTTGTTCAGGTGTTGTGTCTTAAGCCCTGAGCACAAGTGTATTAGAGTATGAGGGAAAATATATAAATATATATATAGCAATAAATGAATAATATACTCAGATAAAATATTAACCTAACAAGGCAAGTGCAAATTTAACCTAAGTTTTTGTTTGGTTTTGTTAGGAAAGTAGGCAGGACTTGGCTTGCAGGATTTCTTTTTTCTTATTCATTTATAACTATATAGGGTTTTTGGGTAGAGGTCTATATAGGTAGAGGTTTTTTGGTAGAATTTCTTGGAACAGTAGAAAAGACATCAGCTCTCATCTCTACTCTCATCAGATAATGAGCTCAGGAGTGAACGCCGTCTACAGAACACCAAGTCAAATGTATTCTGACTACTAGTAAAAATTCAAGGTGGCAGGTACAGTCCAGATTTATGCATATAGAAACAATAGATTTGGTAAAAATGAGGGTGATAACTTTACAAAATGTTCATTTACTGAAGCTGGCAGAAGACATTGCATCCATAGTGACAAAATTACTTCGCATGTACGTGGCCATAAGCAGTCAAGCACACTGCATTCTTCTGTCAAAAATAATAGTGTTAAGGAGGTCTTTTTAAGTGATCTCAGGAAAACGCAGAGGGTTGAAGAGGTATTGATCTTGTAGAGCAGGTACTGCTCTGAAGTAGTTCCAAGAATAAGCAGGTGGAGAGTGAAGGGTGACAGATTGGATTGTAATTGGTCAGTGCTGTCAAAGACTGATCCAGAAAGGGCCTATGCAGATTTGGGTCACCTAACAACTTTCTTGTCATTTGGGTCACAATTCTAAAGGAGGTGTATGCCTCTCAGGAGAGAGGGGAACAAAAAGAAAAGTAAAGAAAGACAAGCCATTTCATACCTTTATACCCAGCCAAGGTCGAAAGAAAGCCTTTTTTGCTTTTCTGTTAAGGTTGCTTCTTGGGACTGTGAACAGACAGAGATAATTTAGGATGATGATGAAAGATTTGGGCTGGGACAGCTAAAAAGTAAAGCCCAGGAGGAGTAAAATGTTACAGCCCTGCGATGCAGGGACCATCTTTCTTGCAGCTATTTTGTTTCTAGCAAGGCAGAAGAGGATCATAAATGAGAGGGCTGGAACTTCTAAAGAAACATAAAGGGACCTGATGTCTGTACCACCAACTTGCTGGAAATATGTTGCTTCTTTTTAGTAGGATTATTCTTTGTTGCCTATAACCAGACTGCCTTCAAAATCTATAAAGGTCAAATGATTCCAGAGACTATTTTCATTCCAGTTAGCCTTTTTATTACATCTTCTAGTGTCCTTCAAGAACAAATCAGATGAAAAATCAGTAAATTTAGTCCTGAGAGCTGTGTAGTGCACACTTGTAAAAACAACAGTATAGACATTGCTCAAATCCTTAATGCTCTGTTTCTGTATATTGTACCAGATTGATTAGCAAAATATTTTATAGGAGCCTATACTAGGAATCTGGGAATCTGTTGGGAAGAGCCAGAAAAAAAATTGCTGTGAACCTGACTGTAAAATTTCAGTCCTTGCACAGAGCTTCCAAAGGACTGCTATAAGTATTTATCAAAATGACATGTTAACTGGCATGTCTACTTCTCCATTTAAAGAGACTTGAAGTTGTTGAGAATTCTTTCAAAAAGTTCTTTTTCATTGTATCAGAGTAAAGATTTAACGCATTTTTGTGCATTCTAGCTCACTTAGGTAAGCTGTAGAGATTGGAGTTGCCTTTCAGGTCATGTAGAGATGTTTTGTTATAAGCATATTTTTAGTGTGTATATGCAGGGTTTTGGTTTTTTTTTTTTGGGAGGGGGGGTGGAGACAGCCTCAAACAAAGGATAAAGTAAAGTAAAAAGAAAGGATAACTGTATGTAAAATGCCAGTTCCTTGTCCAAGAAAACAAGTGACTGTCACAGTTTATATAATTTTTCATATTCCTTTGCTTAGGAGCATATCTGATGTGCCGTAAATAAAACAGTTGCTTTGCCTTGCTGATAGCACATGTGCAAAGACTTTTTTTTACACACACAATCAGCACTTCAGATTTTAAAAAACTGCATTTTGAGCTCTGGATATTTTCTGTGTTCTGTCTTGGCAGATGCCTATGCTTCTTAATTTGCAAAGCTGAAATTAGGGAGGAGCATAATTTTGTGGGGGTAACGGTTGTAGAAGTTGGTATTGCAGTTTGTTTGTTAAATTGTATGCTTCCAACGGATTGTAGAAACACAAACCAAGTTTACTGGTTTCNTCTGATGTGTCGTAAATAAAACAGTTACTTTACCTTGCTGATTGCACATGTGCAAAGACTTTTTTTTATACACACAATCAGCGCTTCAGATTTTTAAAAAAATGCATTTTGAGCTCTGGATATTTTCTGTGTTCTGTCTTGGCAGATGCCTATGCTTCTTAATTTGCAAAGCTGAAATTAGGGAGGAGCATAATTTTGTGGGGGTAACGGTTGTAGAAGTTGGTATTGCAGTTTGTTTGTTAAATTGTATGCTTCCAACGGATTGTAGAAACACAAACCAAGTTTACTGGTTTCTAGAGCCTTACATCTGGGTTATCTCCATATCAAGCAAATACCAAAAATGGTGCAGTACTATGGAGTCTAGTGTCTTAGTCTATTACATATTCCAGTGAAGGATGCTTTGAAATGGCCTTTGATTTACTATTTTTTTTTTTTTAATTTGGAGAGGTCTTTGCAAAACTGCCACAGAATCCTGCTTACAAGTAATTAGAGTAATACTATTCAGCCACCTACATTGAAGAAAATTTATGTCTTTGAAAACAGTGTTTGGAGAAATGGAATTAGTTCAGAAGCAGAGATTCTCTCCATAACCATTAAGAGCAAGGTGGCATGACCAAATCTGTATTGTGGACTTCTGAGCCTCAGCAAAGCCACTACAGTGCTGAGGAGAATGATGGGAGGAGTCTGGTCACAATCCGTGCAAACCTCCGTTTGTTGTTTGGTGAGCACACCAAGTTTTGTACTTACAACTTGGTCTCACAATAGATAAAAAAGCCACTTGTTCATCTCACTCTTATGGCATTAAAAACAATTAAAACACATCCCCAGTGGTGTAATGCATCGTTTATTAAACTGAAAAAGACTTTTAAATAATTTTTTCTACATTGTGCTATTCAATTTTCAGAGCAGAGCCAAAAATTTCTCAGCTCTCTGAAGTCTAAAAGGGAAAATGTGCATATTTCTGTTTTCAATCAGTATCATGATATAGTGCCTTATCCCGCTTGAGACAGAAATATTGCTTGCTGTGAGAAGATACTCGTGCTTCCTACCAGCACAACACCTTTCTGCTTTTAAAGAAGGAACCATCGTATTCACTCTTTGGTTCTGTTTAGTCCTTGCAAAGGTTTATGTTTTTCCGTGCAAATCATATTTAATCATCCCCTCTTCATCAAGAATCATTCACAGGCTTTCATATCAACACATGTGAAATCCCAAACAAATATTTGTTCCTCTCCAGGATATTTCCCATACATACACCATTACATTTGGATGATAAGTCTCCCTATGAAAACTTTTCTGATAATATCTCCTCTTTATCTGTTCATCCTACAGTGACACACAGAGGTACCTCAGAGTGCCTGCCTCCACCCCAGTATTGTCATGCCCTATTACCTGATTTGATTTTATTCACCCGCCTGCAGCAGTGCCAACAAACTGAGCTTATCAGCTCTTATGAACAGTTTCTGTTCCTGTGTGGTGGACACAGGCTTTTAGGTTGGCTGACTGTTCCTGTGTACTCTTCATCTGTTGTTATTTTTAAAAGAATAAAAGAAGCTACTCTGGGGACATATTCAGGATTTTTCCTTGAACATCAACTAACTAGGTCTGTGGCCCTGAGAACAGCTGCTTCCATCGCTTCAGCAAATTAATAGATGGAGAGGCCTTATACTCAAAAAGCTATTGTTTCTTTGATCTTGTTCTTTACTTTCAATGTCAGTAAAAGAAGAAATGAGGAGTAGTTTTACTTTGCATAAACTTTTCCTCAGAGCTGGCATGCTCTCATCTCTACAGTTCCAGTTCTTTGCTTCAAACACATAAAATGGTGTTACCCATATCTCTGAACAACTATACATGTTCACTTGCAATTGCACATCTAGACAAGAGTGCTCCATGCACTCTGCATATGTGCAGAGCTGCTTAGCCCAAATAGTGACACCAGTCACAGCTATTTCTGCTGCTTGTCACTGATCACAGCCCTACTTAATTAAAATGAAACTAACATGGAAAGCAAAGCCGACTGCAGCTGTCCCAGAAAGAAGAGGCTTTTGAGTCACAGCTAACTGATTTTTCACTTCTAGCTGATAAAACAGCATTAGATTATAAGCAAAAATGCTGACTGCAAAAGTGATGCTACTTGTGTTTATTTATAATAGATCTTAAATGAGACAAGACTGAGATGTTTGTATTGCATCCGTATTTTTCTGTAGTTCTGTAGTCATTTGCTTTTACTGTTTATTTTTTTTCTTCACTGTTTGTATGATCCTCTTAGAAACATTACTTTCTTTTTCCAGTTTTTATTTCCATTCCAATAAATACTGTTTTCTTCCTGCATCCCAGCCAACAAGAATTACTTGTTTATGACTGTGAAACTTTATTTGTTAAAAGCATCTGCGATTACATCAGCAGTGATGTCAGCATAGTTCTGGGAATAGCCTTTGAGCTAACTGTTCTGGCGGGGGGACTGCATCTCTATAAGCAAATGAAAAGTACTAGAGAAATATGCAACTTTTACAAAGTTAATTTTGCTAAATCAAGGTAATACAGCTACAGAAAATTGTAAGTGCATTTTAAAATCTGGAAGACGTTTTCCCTGGATTTGACCTGGACAAAGCTGTGTCTAAACTACTTACATAAAAGAACTCTCTTCCCAGGGCGGTTGTGGGTGTTTTTGTTTCACAAATAGCAATGGAATTTCATATGCAATTAAATGTTTTTCTTAGAAAAAAAAGCATCACATAAAGAGCTTCACATAGGTAAGAGCTACATTTGTTAATTTTCTAAGCAGCAGCTGCACAGTGAGACAGAGATGTTGCTTGGAGAAAGAGAGAGGCAAGAGAGTGATAGCTTTTATTTCCCCCAGGAAATATTTAAAAAATAAAGTCATTTTGGTGGATCTCTTGCAGTTCATTAAATTTAAATTAGAAAAAAAGTTTTGAACAACTGCAGTGTCTGACCATCTGTCCAAATAACAGCTACGAATAAAAATGCACTGACCCTTTTCCATTCGTATTTGTCTGTGGTTTAGGAGAAATACATAATGCTGTCTCACTGATCAACACTGAGTGTTCATTCCATTTTTACTTACATAAGCTTTGGAGGAAAATTTGTGCTGGTAAGTAACTATGTAACTACAGACTCTCTATTTTACTTTTTTGGGGGTGGGAGTTTGAAGGATTTTTTTGTAATATTCATTTTAACATTTGATTATAATAACAAAGCAAGGTAAAGGCATGTCTGTACCTACTAGAAATTTATCTAATGAATCAGAAAAAAAAATGTGTATTTATTGTTGTCTAAAGTGCTTGCTGTAAGGAACAGAGTAGACAAGTCCCGTCTTCCAACACCTAAGCTCCATCCTCCACCCCTTCAGTGAATCTTTCTCAAGTCTGTAGTTATAACACAACTGCCCGGTACAAGTACAAGGGATGGTGCAAATTGCACCTTGTCAGTTCGCAAGATACTGGCAACGTATTTCTATACATAAGATACAGGAGTTAGGGTATCACTGCTGTTGAGTGCACCGTGAACAAAACATGGGGAGGATGGCAAAATGTCTTGGACAGTCATGGTATGAATAGAGGACTTTAGCAATTACTGCATTTGTTCCATTGCAGGTCAAAAACGTGTTATTGTGAAGTTCGTGGTTACGCTGGCCCTTTGCAAACACCAACTGGATGATGGATGTTTGTGCAGCCCAGAAGGGTCACTAAAGACGGTTACATTATTAGGGCATCCTGCGCTGCAAGTACTTTGGACGTAGCAGGAGCGCTAACTCGCTGTCCCCTGAAAATAACGATAATTAGCTTCTCAAAACGCCACGGTGAAAGCTGATAAGCAGAGTTAGGCAGGAATGAAGGAGCATCTTTGTCCAGGCATTTCTTTTGGAAACATCATCCATTCATGAAAGTAATTTTTGTTGTGCTTATTTATTTATTTTATTTCCTTATTCACCCCAAATCATATATGGAATTTGCATTAAAAGAATGGTATAGGACAGAGACATTTATTTAGAAAATGATTTAATCAGCTTAATACCAAAATAGAGCTAGGATCTGTGCTTCAATTCTTGACAGCTTCTGCAAAATAAATAGACTGATTATTGAAATATTTACTTAAGAATGTATATTGATGGGTGATGGATAAAATTATGAAGATACACTATTGGAGATTCTCCATTCTCCAGATCATTCTCAAAAATAAGATGGAATATAAGAATGAAAGGGTATTGTATGGTAGAAGCAAGGGCTGAGACACAAAAGACCAGGTTTTCAAATAATATTGGATGACTTTGATCTAAATTTGGACTTGTGAAAAGCTTAATATTTGATAAATATTCAGATGTTCCACTAGTTAAAGATATTTGAGTCTGCATTTTTGGTTCACACCTATCTCTATTTAGATTTGGGAAAGGTCAATGCTGAAAAAAAAATGTATATTTTTTAGCCAAAAGTATCTAGGTAAATACTTCTGCTGCTCTGATATTTCACATTTTGCCCATTATTAACAGTTATAGTTCATATTGATTAAACAACAGTGTCAAGGGGTTAGACTTGCTGGTTTTCTCTAGTGAGCTAAAGCAACTATAAGCCTGCCTAACCCACATGGCAATGTCAGGTTTGATGGCTATGACTCTAGGTAGCCGAATAATATGATTCAATGTTTTTATTATTTAGGTTACTCAAGTGGCTATTGTGACTAAAAAAAAAAATAAAGCATAAACAAAAGGTCTATTTTGAGAAAAACAATGACACATTCATTTTCATAACTTCCTGTGAAAATTAGAGCCAAATCTCTGGACAGCTTCACAATTCTTTTCCTGTTGACAAAAAAATGTTTGTTCCAGTTATGCAAAAAAAAGAAAACTATATAAAGGTAACCATGCACAGAAGCAGGGTCATCATGCTAAAGCATAAGGGCTTCTGTTAAGAATAATTTGCTTGTCTTAAAGCAGAAAACTAGGAATATCTGTGGATGGGGATGTTTGTTTGTTTGTTTGTGTGTGTGTTTTCATAAGTGTGAGGGGAGGCTTTGTAATATCAGGGATGGATATTTGTAGTTTGGCTGCTGACTGTCCGGGTAAGAATTAGGAAGAACAAAATTCTTATTTAGAACACACTTTATTGGGAAATTCTATTACTGTGAGTTCACTGGAAGAACTCCAGGTCTTCAACATTGGTGTGAAAAGGAAAATCAGTCAGCTCTGAAAGATTTTAAAATAGTCTAAAAGCTTATTTACTTTTCAACATAAATGGGGGAAAAAATGTCCTTTTCAAAGAGAAGCAAAGTACTTGTGAAAATTGTAGCTATGTCCTTCATGATTGCCAACAAAAACTTAAATGATGCAAAGTTTTTTTTCTTTTTCAGTTATTGCATATAAATTTTATACTGTGAACTCGCTTGATGCTGTGTTCATCTGGCTAAACCTAACATGACAGAAATATTCAACAACCTGTTTTCATCTGAGAGAGCTTTGTGTTCTCTGTGACTAACTTATGAGGAAGTTTCTTCCCCGCTCAGACTTGATTTATTCAGTCTCATAGGGCCAGCTGTAGGCCAGACTGCATCATGCTTAAAAGTACTTGCTAACACTCCATATCTACCTTAAAGTTTTTCAACTTTAAGTTCATTTGACATTTGACATTTTTATGAACATTTATTAAGTCTTTAGAGAACATAATTATGCCTCCAGGAAAGTAATTATCTGTTTCAGTAAATCTGACACAATAAAATGAAACTCAATACAGCATAGAAAGCCCAAGAGATACCCAGACTATAAACATCACTGTGTGCAACTGGGAAACAATTTTTCAGGTGGTATCAAAGTTAGTTTTAAAGGACTTAGCTCATCACTAAGATAACAAAAAAACACATTCAATATATTTTTAATACTCTAGAATTTGAATTACAGAAAGCATCAAAAATTGTTTGGATGAGTAAATGAGTGGCGGAACAGAAAGAAATATTGAGTGTGCACTTAGATAATGTAATATCACTTTTGCACAGTGACATTTTCCACTGAAAGGACATTTTCAGATAAAACATATAACTTAGGATGCCCCCGATGCCCATTTTTTCGTTCTGTGTGAAACCAAGAAAACATTCTATGTGTATAAGGATTCTTTAGGGACAAATAGGATCATGCTTAGTTAACAAGAAAACTAGTATAGGCAGAGAAGTTAGATACATGATCCTGATACCCAACAGGGGAGCAGGGCTAATAACACTAGTAATAAACGCTGAGCAAACCCAGCATGTAGTTCAGTCCTTGGCTGGAAGTGGTAAATGGCAGTGACAAAAAATATTTCAAGGATCATTTGCAGAATCATTCAAAGTTAGATGTGACCTCTTTTAACTTACTACATCAAAGTTACTGAAACTGTAAAGAATATCAGTATCTTGCCACAAGAAAAAGAAAATTTAAAAAGAAAAGATGATTAAAATCTCCTTAAATTTGAGAGCACTAATTTGTTCCTAGCTATAGTTATCTGAGCAAAGGTAACCTAGCCAAAAAGCAGGCTCCACACTCTCCCTTATGCTTAAGGGAGAAATCTACAGAGAGGTGGTAGATTTTTTTAATTTTATTTTACTTTAAAGTGGGAACTCATACTGAGAGATTTTCCACTGTGTTTCTGAATTAAAAGGTTAAGTGAAGAGTCTTACTCTGATAAGAGTTCCCTGAAGTGACCACTTTAAGACTAGGATGAAAAAGAGCGGCAAAGCAACTAAGAAGATGGAAAATCTGAGAAAGAATCCCATTTTAATTCGATGACTTCATGATATCTGAAACAGAAACTCCAATGGGACTATCACATCCACTCCTGAAAAATGCGCCTTCTTTTAGCACACTCATTTGTGTGTTTTCTATGAAACAATTTCACTGGGAATCTTTAGAGACTGAATTTTGTCTTAAAATCAATGAACATCCCTTTTTCTCCTAATAGCGCTCCCCATTTTTTTTTCCTCTCTTGGTCTAAATTCTTTTCTGCCTCCATTCTGTTCTCGCTCATTGCATTTGCTCTTGGTTAGACTATAGACCCAAAATATGTACTTTTCTACTTTCTTTGCCCAGAACAATGGCGTGTGTTAAAAGGACCATTTTTGACTTCCAGATGTTCACCTCTGTAGAGATGAGGTTAAGTAGACACAGAGTAATTTCATATGCTTGGACTAGCTGAAATCAAGGATTTACTCCAGTGCTTCATTTTATAACCATAAACACTGTTATTTTTGATAAATTGTTTTTAAGAAATGAAAGAATAACAGATGCCTTGCAGTCCTCACCACTAGCAGCTAGCAGAGCCAACACTGGAAAATCCCTTTGTGTCTATAATTATCTCATTCATGTGATTATGGCATGGTCTGGCCAACCGTACCAAAGCCAATCATAAAAGCAGGGCACAAACTAATGGAAATGCTAATGTGAAGTCAGCTAATGTAACTTCTGTCAGCCTCCAGAAATAACTCGAAGGCTATTGACTGTAAGTGCAGGGAACATGAGCAGCCTCTCTGCTGCTTGAGTTGGCTGAATTCAAAGGTGCCAGGTTTTTGGGGGGTATGTGGTATATAAACATTGCTGGTATATACACATTATTGTCAAAGATGTGATGTAAATATATCTGTGTGATGGTGTAGAAAACTATTGGGACAGCTGAAATACTAACATCAGTCCCGAATCCACTGATCTGCAATGACTGAAATATGATTGGTATCTGACAGTCTAATTGTGATTTAGGTTTGTTTATATGAGCTGTAAAGTCATACCTGTATTGGCTATATATTTGCTTTCTGTGTATTTTCTAGTCATGGAAAGGTTAGAAACTCCTAGGTGCTCTATAGCACTCTGTAAACATCCAGCTGTACCACACAGGCAATCACATCCACAGTGCACAGCTGCCTTGAGACACACACAAGCTGGACCCCTCAAGTTTCTTTTGAAATGTGCTTTTTTAGTCTAAGATTGACAAACTTTCTGTGATTGAACTGAAAGCTGAAGACTGTGGAGTCATATGAGGCTGAATGAACTCTGGTACAGCCATAATTTTCTTGCATGGCAGTCTTCCCTTTCTTTCCACCATCCATGAGAATGGATCACCATCCATTAGAAAGTGTTTTGATATGTTTCTCTGGAGATCAATCATGGTAACCAGGATATTAACCCTGTGGAAGGGTATCTGGTTAAAACTAATTGCTACAAAAAGTGTTTCAAAAGGGGCACTAAAGCAAATCAAGTCTGAGCCATGCTGAACCTTTCAAGCCTGAAACTGGTATTTTCTCTAGCTGGCCCTCGGCTCTTAGCTTTCAAAATCATAACTGAAATGTGGGTTGGAACATGGTGGGATGGTATGGGGGAAAAAACCTGTAACTTTACAGCTGCTGTAGTCAACTTTTGTGTCTACAGTCATAGAGATGCTACATGTAAGGCTACACAGTGAACACTTCAGCATATGACAGGGTAGTAAAATTTGCTTTTGGTAAATTCCTTTATTAGGGTGAGATGGTCTTTGAGCAACACTGCAGGCACTTCATGGTCTAACTGTTAATGCAAGAAAGGAGTTGCACAATGCCAACTAGCTTCAGGTCATGCAATGGTGATGGCGATTCTTCATATCCGTTTAATCCTAGTATGTTTAAATACAGTGATACACATAAATTGAATGTATAAAAGGCAGCTTTTTCATTGGTACCTGTTCGATAGCTATGTTCATGTGGGGAATACTCATACACTATCATTACAAAATTGCTGTTTTGCTCAGTGGCATTCAGGATGTCTAGGACCTTACTAAGGGATAGCATTTCCTTTCAAAATCTTACAATTTTTTATTAAAAGACAAAATGTGAGGGAGTGATGCATGTCTGAGGGGGAGATGAGAGTGAGGAAATGAGTTCTTTACTAGAGGAAAACACATGGCTATTTGTGTGCCATAATAATTCAGAAGCTGTCATTGGCAGTAATAAATAAATATGCATGCACATCTGCCTAGGTGTTTTAGTATTCTTACAGTCTCTTCAATGCAAAATTAATGTAATTAAAAATACATTTCTCTCACCTATTTCACAGTTTTTAAATCTTCATCTAGGTCACCTCAGAGCTTCCTCTTACACTATGTTCTTGTCCAGCAAAATTGAGAAAACAACATGATGTTAAAACAAGCACAATAATCACTGTTATTCCTGGAGCACTAAGAATAACAGCGTTTATTGTCCTTGTGCTGACATTGTTTCTCTGTTACTGTTCTGACTTAATGCTTTGTGCTTTTGCAGCTCCCACCCCAGTAAGCCTTCAGTGCACGTCTAGTTACTAACCCTTTAAGGACCAGAAACCCTGGTTTGTTGTTGCAAAACCTAATGCAATGTAAAATGAGTGAAAACACAAGCCCTTTTCAGATCCCAGTGATAAAGTGGTTTTCAGAGAGGGCCTCACATCATTGTGCAAAATATAGGCAGATGGAAATTGGATGTAATGAGAGTTACTCCAAGGGAGAGTCTGTTCAAAATGGGAAGAGAAGAAGGAAATACATTTGGAAGAGGGAAGTTTCCAGATTCTGTGTTGTGTTTTATTGGAGAAATAGGTGGTATAAAGGCGCTCCTAGCTTTGGAAAGGACTAGGTATAAACCTGAGGTCAGAGAAAAATTCACTCTTAGATACTATGCACTGGAGAAAGGTTTGCTAGAACAACTGGTGATTAGAACAAATTAAAACAGCCATCAGCACAGAGCCCTCTTCTTTCTTTCAACCTCTATTTAATTAGCAAGAAAATAGCAATTCAATCACACAGAACAATACAAATTAGTGTTCTCTACAAAAGAGGGTTCTACCTTTTTTTCCAAAGCAAGACTTTTTCTATAGTCTCTTCTCAAAGTTAGTGAAGTCACTGGAGGGAGAAAGTGCTTACTATTCCTCCACTGACACCTCTGTGTTGCAGGGAGGCAGTGAGAACAGGAGTGATTTTATTACTGTCTCTCTTTCCATTACTTCATTACTGTCTCTCTTTCTGTTTCAACTGATACATGTCTCTGCATCTCCTTTTTGACCCCTTTCCTTCCACTATTTTTTTTTTGGTCTTGTTTATTTAGACAGTAAGGCTTCTAGAAAAGAAAATCTCTTTTATTTGTCATTACTGCATGTGGCAAACCGAGGCGTTGGGCACTCCTGCAATAAATATGTTTCAGTAGACTAGTCACTACATATTTATGTGTAATTATAAAAAGAAGTGATAGTGATAGAAGTGAATACCTTCATCAGAATGCATTCATCAGTTCAGGCCTGTTGTTTTCTATTTATTGCCTGTTTTCTATTTATTCACTTTCATGAGACTTCCTTGGCTTTGTTTTCCATGAGTGTTGTGCAGAAAACTAGTTATTTTGGCTCTGTATATTTTTAAGGATCAAAACTAATGGTGCAAGTTCATACAGGTTCTCCAACAGAGCTGTGAGGCACCTGTTATTTCATACCTTTAAACACTTGACTTTTCATACCAACAGTCCCAAGATGGGTTTTGTCAGAGGGAAGGAGGTGTTAATCAACCCATATTGGTGCATATGTAACACGGTGGGTAGAAACATCAAACTAACTTAAAAATATGTGATCAGGTTGTCCTCTAGTGGCTGCCCAAGAGAAAACCTGACTATAAATTTCACAAACGTTGCTGTAATTTCCATTAGCATTAAGTCCTGCCAACTTGGGATGTGATACCCACACCTCAGAACTGTCAAACTCAGAACTGTGTAGTTCACATTCTAGTGACAGACCCTGAGAGCCCTTCTCTTTTTCTTACCTCTTCCTGATATTTTCCTCTCAGTAACCTCTTAAACCATGCTTCTGTAGGGTCTTTATGGGTCTTTACAGGTAGAGCATACAATTCCTCACCTGTCTTCTTTTTTTCTGCAGGGATGGAGCTGCCTGTTTCTCATTCCCTGCTTCGCTATTTACTTCTATCCCCACAGCCTATTTCAGTGCTTTGCCCCCAAGGTGTCTCCTCTGGGGAGCAGATAACAGCAGTGGGAGGTCGGAGAGAAAGGTCTCACAGAGAAAGGTCTCATTCTTCCTGCAGTCCTACTGGATGTGGGTTCTGGTTGACACCTCAGATACCCTCTATGACAGTGAATGAGTATAGGAGGGTAGAATAGGAGGGCATTTTACTCTTCCAGTGGCCTAGAAAAGGTCTTAATCTCTGAGATTTATTTGGAACAATGCATTTTGTGAACATGCTGACACTAATATTCAGATCAACATAATATTTTGGGAAGTACCATAAAGCTCTTTTTATTTTGTTTGCTGTGTATAAATGGAAGCACCACATACAAGACAAACAGAGGAAAACAATAAAAGGAAACCATGTGTTCTTATGAAAATATAGTTTTCTTTCAGAAATGTGTGTTAAAATAATAAATGAGATGTGCTCCCTCAGAACTGAGATTTCTGAGGGATCAGGCAGATCTTTCCCACTTGAATGCATGAAACTTATGGGGCATCATTTGCCAGTTTATCATCTGGTATCAGAAGAATGAAATTTTAATCAGACATATAAGATTAAGGCCTAGCTTTTCTAAATGCTTCTGGTTTGTAAATCTACCTGTTATTCAAGTCATGCTTGAGACTTGTCATTGCAAAACCAAGGCAACAGTGTTCTGGACAAAAGGTTAGGATCCATAGTTTCTATTTCAGTAATGTACTTAAAATCTCTGTTTCACTAACAGTGGCTGCTAAGACACAGAGAAGTTAACTGAGTCGCACAGGTCCTCAGTCAAGTCAGAACAGAAGAGGAATAAACTCACTATTCAGTGATCTGCCCTTTGAACAACTCCTGGCCTTCCACAGACAAGGAAAGTCTGTGTGTTGGTGTTTATTTATTAAGGGTATAAAAGTAACAATGCAACAACCAGTGGTTATTACCCAAATACATGTTATTAGAAACTGTGGGGCAAATGCTAATAATATTTGGAGTACTGACTATGATAATGACCATAGTGCAGTGAAAATTAGAAGAAAATAGAAAGATCAAGTGTAAAGCAACTTCAAAATTCCTCTTATCCAATGGGTATCATAAAAGTGAATGTTCTATTATTTGCATTTAATCAGGGCCATGTCCAGTGGGAATGGGACATTAGGAGGAAGCAGAAACGATTTAGCAATATCCTTTAGTCACTGGACATTGTGCCAAAAATAAGCCAAAAGCGTGGGAAATCTGAGTATTTATTGTTTTTTGTACAATCAGTACAGTGACATAAACCCACTTGTATAATAGGAATACATAAAGTTTTAATCTCTTCTGTTGTAATGAGTAGCTGTAGTTACCAGTCCCACTGAGGCAGGTCACATTTTTTGAATATGATTGCTGGAATCCCCCAAATTTTCCACAGAATAGCAAACACACACTCGCAGGATGCTACAGGAGGCCAATTGCTGCATCTCAGCAGTTTAACTCTAAGCACCTCCATCCCTCCCGACTGTTGCTATGCTATTGTCCTACTCCCACCAGTTATATTTTATTGCACTTTCCTTTCTNGGAGGCCAACTGCTGCATCTCACAATGTCAGTAGGCAGCACAGTTTAACTCTAAGCACCTCCATTCCTCCCGACTGTTGCTATGCTATTGTCCTACTCCCACCAGTTATATTTTATTGCACTTTCCTTTCTCTCCACTTCAGCAGCTAGATCTGCGTTATAGTGCGGGCATAGGGGAGTTTGCTAATAGTGTTCTTTCAGAATTCCTATAGATTAAATTCTTTCCTCCTCCAGCTCATGATTTGGGGCATTAGGTAGCTGCTTAAGCCCTACATATGACATTGCTTCCAGCTGGCAGTGTCACAACATGATAATCACTGTCTCCTGAAAGTACAGGATCTGCAAGATAGCAAAGCTAGTAATGCCTTTCAAACCGTTAACCTCCTACAAAACAATCTAAGAAACAGCTCTAGGAGAGACTTGTGGTTTTTCATTTGTCTTCCCACTCCCCCTTCCCATATCCACCTCCCCAAATAAAAAGATGTATTGCTGCAATTGGGAGAAACAGCTTGTCTCCTTGAAAGGAAAGGACAAGCAAGAACATAGGCAATCTTCTCTCTTTTTGTTTTTTTTGTTTTTTTTTTTTTTGAAAGTTCAAAAACTGATAGACACAAAAGGATATAGAAAGCCATCACAGAGGTGGTATGAAGTTCAATGCAATTGCATATATATTGAGAAATAAAACACAGGAAAATGAAACTTATAAAATCTACAACATTCAGAGACTTCAATTTAGGAAGTTACAGACCTAAAAAAAAGAAACTATGCTGTGAAAGATACACTACAAAGATGCACTGAAGCTTTAACAGTACGTGACTGAAGCTAAAGGATTGACAGGCTGGTAGGAATATTTCTACGAAATCGGATTTTCAGTTAAAAAACAAAAAGGTGGATTTTCAAATAAATTAAATCTCTTTTTAAAAAATATCTTTTTTGTTTTTGGGGGAGAAGAAAAACCTTCTTACCATCAAAATAACTTGCATGAATTTTCAAAGGCTGATGGGCATAGACTAAAGGATTATGAATTGAAACGACCAGTAATACATCTTTGGGACAGTTGCAGATTACGTGTCTGATTGCCCCAGTCTATATGAGCAATTTTTCAGAAGAACTTCAGTTCTAACGGGACTGCATGGCCAAGGCTTCCATGAAATAAATCAGCAAGACAAGATTGTTGCGACTAACAAATTATCTGGTCTGAGAAGAGAACCTAGGCCATAGGTGAGAATAAGGGGAGTGAAATATCTAAACTACAATATTTTAATTCATTCGGGCAAAGAAGAAACTGATTATAATGGAACACAATAGATATTATTTTAAGATCTTATGGTCAGTTAAAAGACTTGCACCTCATATTCGGAAGCTTTTTTAATTAGATAAAGGTTTATATAAACTTGTTTTGCTAATACCACAAGCCTTCTCAGCTGTTGCAGAAAGTGAAATCCCTAGAGTAGGTGTAGGTGTAGAGTTTTGCTGAACCGGCAGAAAGCAACAGTTGGATAAACTAGTCTAAAAAGCATGAAGAATAAAACCTGTCATTGCACATGAAATAAATCAGTGTGCTGTTGAAAGGCATAATGTAGCTATTAGCGAGTCACTTAGTGACTACCATTTGGGAAAAGCAACCAGAAGGAATGAAAATATATTTATGCCAGTTCATTCTTGGAATAATTTATGAATCCTTTTTAGGGCCGTATTCCCCCAAATGCCTTCATTCTCATACGTAAAATGACTTTTCTTCATAGATTAGTGTTGTTCATGGGAGAGGAAAATCACATCCAGAAATGGACAAGAAAATACTGATGCTTAAACTCTGAGTTCATCACTAGTATTTTCATATCCAGATAACATTATGAATGACTGTCTTCCAAACCTGAAAACGCATTTTTCCTTGTAGAAAGTATATGCATTCTGGTTACAAAATGTCTTTTATATTATATATATTCAAAATATTTCACAATGACAAAACAAGAGGCATTTTGGACTGTTTAAGAGAGTGTGTTTTCATGAAAGATGGCATGAACTGTTCAAAATCCTCTTTTTGGCTGCGTATCTATAGAAAGTTGAATTCTGTAATTAAAGGAACTGAAAATGGAAAAAGCAAGGTCAGGATAATGCATCAGGTTTGTGAGAGAAGTTTACAGAATTGTAAGGCACACAGACAAGATGAACAGAAAATAATTGTTGCTAGTAATAAAAAAT
The DNA here is from genome assembly GCA_013389825.1 of Crypturellus undulatus. NCBI lineage: Eukaryota > Metazoa > Chordata > Aves > Tinamiformes > Tinamidae > Crypturellus > Crypturellus undulatus. Next base: position 3,102,562 of record VWPW01021686.1, read on the forward strand.
CCTGAGTGACATCAAGTGAAAATGTTGGATGGTAAAGTCAAAACAAACAAAAGGAGATACTTTTCATGTAACATATAAACCAAAGCAAAGTACTACAAGGTATTACAGATACTAAAACGTGAATTCAATAAGTGACTAGATAAATTCAAACAAACCAAAAAAAAAAGGAAGTTCCTCTCATGCAGAGTGATGGAAGCTGGGAGATTATTCTTTAGAAGCTCTATTATCATCTCCTTGTTTTCATAGTCCTTCCAGCGCTCCTCGTCCCTGTCAGACTGAGAATACTGGGCTTGATGAACTCCCTGCTTTACTAAGGGTGACCTTATAATCTTGTTAGCCACATTTAAGCTGCAGCCTTCTACAGTGTTGGCATTTGTTTTGGAATTTGAACCATCCTTCTATTTGAAGGATACCGTTGATTTTTTTGTTTTGTTTTGTTTTATGCACTGCATATTTTTTCAGGAAAATGATCTAAAAATTAGATAAAATTAATTAACAATTAAGGAAACTAAAAGCCATGTCTTAAGTGACTGTGCTGTGGATTAATCCTACCAAAATAACTTTAAGAATATCTACTAAATAGATAGAATATCTATTAAATCGTATGCCAGGAACTTCAGTACTGACTTATGCCAATAGAACTTTTGAATTGTTGTTATTCAAAATCACTGATCCCTTTTTCATCCATCAAAAACTAATTCAAAAGTGTAATCAGTGAGTTTCAGTGATACTTTAAAGATATATTTTTCCTAAATCACATTTATTGAATATACTATCATTCAATAGTGTAAAAATGTCACTAAAATTAAAGTGAGTGCTTTAAAGCACATAAAATAATAGGAAACACAGTATTGCGGCTGAATTTTCTCCTTAGCAGTTTCAGCTAAGGTTCAGAGACCAGTTCTGAAATCTTCTAGCCTGTGGACTGTTTAGGAAGGTTATAATTGATTTAGCCACTATAGTTTACCTAATCAAACAAGGTACATCTGAATATAATAGACTGAAAAGTTTCGTACAAGCAAAGTTTCTACAAATTATGTTAATGTAGTGAATGACAAAGCATCATGGCCAAAACAAAACAAAACAAAACAAAAAAAAACATGAATTTTCTGTAAGATTTACATGATCAAAGGACTGTTTTTCTTCTTTTCAGAAAGTTGATCATTGTTGTATTTGTCCATTTTTCTTTAGAATTGGATGACAAACTTATAATTAATGGGTAGAAATGTATGGTGTTTATTTTTTTTAATTCATTCACGGGATAACTTAAATCAGGATTCAGCAAAGTGCAACTTTTCTCCGCTGGATTTGCATATCAAGTACACACTAAAAGGGTGAAGAAAGAAGAAAAGAATTCTATATAACTATAAACACCTTCAAATCATGATCAAAATCCTTGCTTACCAGGAAGGGTTTTCATGAGAAATGAAGGAGAAAAAACAACCAATCTGAAATTTCAAGAGCTACTGTGAAAAAACAGACTGGCAGAAGTGAACCTATGGACATCAGATGTGTGTAAAAATGCAGTGCCTACCAGTTGGGCAGACAGATGCTTCAAGCTACTAGTCCGAACTAGTCTGCGAATCCCTAATACCAAATGCAGCTAATCACAAAGGGCATTTGCTTTACATTAAGTGTGTATATATATAGGTATTTTATCCCATATTTTATCCCAAACTGAAACAAAATTAACATTTTGTAATTAGTTATTTGTAACAACTAGAAATTGNACAAAGGGCGTTTGCTTTACATTAAGTGTGTATATGTGTTTGGGGGAATGTGTTCATATAGGTATTTTATCCCAAACTGAAACAAAATTAACATTTTGTAATTAGTTATTTGTAACAACTAGAAATTGTAACAACAACTATAATAATTCTGTATTCCATACCTGATGATTTGAAAACATGTACAACCTTAGAAAACCTTACAATTTTTAGGATTATGGGTTCCCAAGATGACCATACAGTTTTCAAAATCTTAAGCACACACAGTTAAAAATTCTAGTTTCTGCTTCCTGGAGTCTGTCTTAGGACTTCTACAGCTCCAGTCCTTTTTTCAAACAAAGAACTTTGGAAACTTCATGGATGTCACAGTGAGTAACAGGTGGATGATAGGTGCTTTAGGATAATGACGAAGGGGAGTGAAAGGTACTAAGTATAAGCATGGACAGATAAAGTGCTGCTCTATTCATCCATAGTGTAATCCTCTTGGCAATTGAAGATATTCAGAAATGAACTTTTATGAAGCTAGAATATGAAAAAAAGCAAATATCTTTTTCTGGTTTTATACCTTATATTCTGCACTGCGTCAAGGAGGAATTTTAGCTGTTTATTTTTTATAGCATAACTCAGAAATGTTATCATTATGTTATGAAATCTTAATTATTGAGAGTTTTGCTTTGTTTTGCTTGTACAAAATGGGATAAATAAAAAATACTTCTACTCAGAACAGTATGTGAAAAGTATATACTTGTCTTCTAGAAATAATACTGCAATTTTTAAAATAAACTAGAAAAACTCTACCGGGACTTAAATTTTAGCCAGTGCTTAAATTTTGTCTTAGATTTGTATGAATTAGGCCCTAATAATCACCTATGATAAATACAGGCACATTTACTTCAAGTATCAATGAGCAGGAATGTTTTGCTCTTCTATGTTAGCATTTGCTTGAAGGATTAATAGAGATTTCAACCCAGAAAATTTTTTGACATATTCGGATGGCTTTAAATACAGTCCACTGTTTTGTTAATTTTATACCCACAAAATGTGTTACTAGTTTACTCTAGCTAATTTTCAGAAACATATTATGCTATTTGGCACATATTTTTCAAATATGTATTTATCTTATCCATAACAGTGTAAGAATGTATTAATCCGATTGATAAACAAAAAATAAATAATCTCTTAAACAGAGAGATTTGACTCATGTCTGGAGAGAAGAAACACCCTTAGTTATTTTCTTCATTCAGCTTAAGATCAGGATTCACTTCATTTTTCTGATTTCCTACTATATTTATTTTCCTTAAAAAGTGATTTATTTCACATCCTGAAACTAATTGCCCATGAAATTTCGTTTCAATTTAAAAAAATTATTTTAATTAGATCTGTGGCAGTACAATAAAACACCTTAAACATTTCTACTGTTTGTTAATATTTCACTTTTATATTTCAAATAAAACAGCACAGTTTGAGGAGGTTATGCTTGTCTTTCAGACATAATAAAATCTGCCCTGTAGAGGGAATGGGGAAAGGGAAATGAAACTTAGCGTGCTATGTCTTATCCTGAAGAAGAAAAAGAGAGTCAAGAAAATTAGGGGCTAATAATGGATAAGCTTGAGGACCTTTAACTGTACTTATAATAAAGGGCATATCAAGCAGAGAGATCATGATCTCCGCAAAAAGCTCTCCAGTATTATCTTCAAGCTAAAGAGGAACAAGAGCTACTGATTGGCACTTTGTTACTTGAATGGTGCCCCCACTGATGAGGCAGAAAGGCCATTAAGGATGATTTTTACACTATCCAAAATCGAGTAGATGTCAAACTTAAGACTGCGAAAGTTGTAATGCATTTCTAAAAAAAAAAAAAATGTGCCTAGGCCCAGAAAGCAGTGTCTCCCCCAGGCAACCAAGATTATATATATATATATTTCTTCCTCTTTATTACTTGCCCAGGACGCTCTTCATGATAATGTCTCCTTTCTTCTTCTACAAACCAAAGTATCATCTTCATTTATATGCAGTATGAACCTACTGCCACTACCGCCACAGTATAAATGTGCTATATTAAAAATTTAAAATATTATTTTTTAGTCTCCATCAAGATGAACAGTGAACCTTCTTCTCATTTGCAGCTCTGCTTCTGCACTGTCATCATTCTTGTATTGTATGGCAGCACATGATTGCTAATAGGAAGCCAAATTCCTACAGACCTTAATTTACCTCAGCTGTACTCTGAGCTGGAATCCACATGACAACAAACACAGAAGAATTTTCAAAGGTAAGCTAAGATGGTTGCTGTGCTTCACTGGGAATTAACTTCTTTGATCTAATGTCAGAACAATAGCATAAAGGAATGTATGGAATGGTTTGTCTTTCAGCACAAGGTTCTTGAAAGCTGAAGGACATATTATTTGCTTTGAAAGCTGAAAAATCAGGAAAGTAACTCTTTCAATGCAGTCAGCTTATCTTTTAAAAGTAAAATAAAATGCCTGCTAGATGGGTATCTCTTAGATCCTTTGTCCACTTAGTTGTTTGATTTTTTTCCTTTTGCTGTGGCAACACTGGGGTCCACATTTGTGTTTGCAGAGAAGTAAGGTTACCTTTCAAGTTGGCTGCAGTCCTGGATTTGCAAAGCGCTCTGTTTTGTAATTTGAAGGTTAAAGTCTTCTCAGAGAACTGTGCTGGAGTTAGCGTTCTCACTCCCGATAACTGTAGGAGCTACTTGACCTTTATAAGTGCAAGTCAACATTCCCACTGTCAGAAGGAGCATCATTGAGAGTAATCTTCACAATCACAAGGAGAAATGGCTAGCCACAGGCAGATCATGACCAGTGAAGGGGAATCAGGGAACAGTCAGATAAAACTGTTTTAACTAGATTCAAAGTGTATCTTTTACAGAGCTTCAAGTTCTGTTCAAAAGTCTGCAGACTGCAGTAGCCACAGCTCCCCTCCAAAATCCCCTCCAATTCAACAAGATCAATGGGAAATAATAGTAAAAAGGAATTAGAAGTGAAACACTCTAAATGTTTTGACCTCCAGGTCGTCTTCTACCACAACGCTCTTTGGCAAATTCTGACACACGTAACCGGAAAAGATATAAAATAATTGCCCGTTGCCTTTGTCCTCTACATACTATAAATCCTAAGGAATGTTTAGCATCCAGATATTAACACACAATACTCTGAACATTTTAATGAACCTAATAAGCATTTCCAGTTTTCCATTAGAAACAGGAGGAATTTTGAATAAAGTATCATCTGACCAACAATAAACAGCATTGTATTTAGTTTTTGTCTCAAAGCAATTGCAGATTTTACGTGAACTGAAACCAGGATACATAGGTTTTTGCAAAAGTGGAGGAAAAAAAAAAAAGAGTTTCCTGTTTTGAGAAAATTGTGTTTTTATGCAAATATTTCCAAGTTGCAGTAACAGTTACAAATAGATGAGTGGGTGGCAAGCAGAAAGCAAACATGGAACCCAACAAGAAAAGGATGGCCCATGATATGCTGCACATAAGTGAGAACTGTTTGTCTTTATGAAAAAGAAGAAAGATGTTCTGAGAAAAATATGTTTTGCGACTTCCACCCTATTTCTCCCTCAGCTCTAGAGATCTGTGATTATTAGAAATTCCAGAATTTTGCAAACCCTAAAATAAATGGTTTGGACCATTGCTCCTTTCATCTCAATTTTCAGTAAACGAAACGACAGTTTATGGCAGCAAATAAATGACAATTGAAACCTGGCAAAATAATATAACTTGGAGCTAGCCTGACTCAAGATGAGTTAAGATGAGTTTCTAGCACTGTTAAAGGAGGAGACAAAGGCAATCAAGCCAGTGGGAATTTTACAACTTAGCTAGCTTAATGAACTGAGATAGTATTTCTTTCTTTCTTTTTTTTTTTTTTTTTTTTAAGTTCTTCTTTTTTAAAGAAACCATTTTTCTAGAGCTCATGACCTGGCTAGTGTTCTGACACATCTGTTTTAGGCTGCAACCAGGGCAACCAACAAATCCTGGAAATTTCATAATAGCTAAGGAATGTTAAAACGTTATTTGTAGGAACACCCTAAAAGTGAAAGAGATTTTAACCAGAAACTGCTTAATTTTAGGCCCACAGGCTGCAAAAATATATGCATATGCTTTTCTTCAATAGTGCAAGACATTATCTTCACAGAAAAAGATGAATTGCTCCATCAGGTACATAAGTTTTCATATGACTGGTCTTTGTTAAATACATCTTTCAGGAAAAAAACATAAAATGCAGCATTGATTTTCATGCTAAGTAGACCACTTCCTCAAAAGTTTCCAGACTTTACCTTTTCCTGTCAAATGTTTCATTCAGACAGTTTTGATTGCAATAACCATATTTTGATTTTTATAGATCAAAATATTTCAGTCTTTCCTTATTGTATAAAAGATATATTCATTTAGACCTGTAGCCATGTAGCCATCATTAATTTGTGCGAATCTGAATTTCCATAGCTTTTTCTGTGATCTGTACTATGGTTTTCTCTTGAGCCTCTTTTTTTTTTTCTTCATTTTGCACTGAGAAAAAATGTATTGTAATCCTATAATTCTTCCCCTGGCCTGTGTTTGTTCACTTTGGGGGAATGCAATGAGGTGCACTATGGGCACTCTACTACAACCTCTCGATGTTCTCCTGTATACAGGAGAAAGGTGAGAAATGGAACCAGAAAGAATGAGGAGAAAGTGAGAAATCTGATACTTAAACTAAAAGTGTCTTAGGAAAAAAAATCTGTATGATATTTAAAATGTTAATTGCACAGAAAGTTTTTGTTTTGCCAAAACTAAATTTTAATCATAAAAAATGAACTGCATGAAGTAGTTACTGGGGAGATACTATTCATCTAATTTATTTTTTTTCTTAGGCAGATTTCAGACAACAATTGTTCAAACAATCTTTATGACTGAAAATAAAATAAAAAATACAACAATAATAATCATCCAACTGCAGTTTCCTAGCAATGATTTTGTTCTTTTATCTAAAGTTTTTAAACCTCTCTTTATTTTGTGTAGGAGAAAGGAAATGGATTTTAATGGTACAAAGCTGCCTTGGGCAACAGATTATATTCTTCAAGGTTTCTATTTTCTTCACAGAAGGAGATGTAATTTGGTACCAAAAGAATCACTTACATTTTCCCTGCTTGGGTAACATTTATTACGGCATTTTATAATGCCTGATTTCCTGAGATTTTTTTTCAGGCTTGCCATTCTTTTGATGTAGAGGGTTGTGATTATTATTTCTAGAGCATGGAATATTCTTATATAGAAAAATATATCATCTACTGTCTCAATATCTAATCATTGTTTTATCAGAATTTTTAGTTTAATCAGCAATAGCATTCAGGAGTTTGAGAACAAATTGATTTGTTTTAAGCAATGAGTTTTGGGAAGGCTGAGTTCCAATTATTCCTTCCATCTTGAGTTTTCATGTGAATCTCTAGATAGAGCTTGGGCTTGTTCCCATTCACACTGATTTACTGGAAGCAGGATTTGGCATCTACAGGTTTCTGAACTTAGTGAAACAAACTCTCCATGCAGAAGTGAAATGTAATCATTATGTGAGCCAAAGTATGAAAGAGAACTACAAGAAAATAGTAAGAATATAAAGGGAGCAATGATAAAGCTGATCTTCTGGGTATTATTAAAGGAGTGCATATGACACGATCTTGTTAACTGTGAGAAAACTGTGACAAGAAAAAAAGCAATAAAATTGATATTTCTTAAAAGAAATATTTAGGTAACTGAAGGTCACAATTTCAAAGTCAAAGTTGCAATGCTCTTTCCATTATTGTCCATTATAAGTTTTTTTAGGTCAATAATTTGCAATGTTGCCTAGTACTGACCACTGCTGGCCTCTGGATTTTTTTTTAATTAATACTTAGTTTATATATTCATAGTTGAATATGAAGGAAATATATTTTTTACTGATGTTAAAAATCATACCAGTCTTTTTATGAGAAACTGAAAAATACTTATTCAATACTTATTCGAATTCAAAAAAACTAAATGAATTCTAATGTTTCACCCTCCTGCCAGGGACATTTCTTTTCTGTTGTTGCTTCAATTTTATTTCAAGGCAAAGGTCTAACCCAAAATCTTTGAAAAAATCTCAATAAAATTTTGCTTAGATATCCTTGACTTTTGCAATAAATTCTTTTAGAGTTCTGCTGCAACAAAACTGGCTTGTTCTTGGGACTGAGAAGAACTTTCTTTATAAACACAAGTGAGGGAGAAGAAATAAGGGAGTCTGTTTACTCCATACACTTAGTGATCTCTATTCTACCTGGATATTATATAGAGAGAAATTACCTGCTACACCTGCAAAAGCAACAAGCTTCAAGTCTGTAGGCAGGTTAGAACAAGAATTTCAAACAGACAATAGCAGGTCTAGTATAGAAAGGAAATGTTTTATATAAAAGACACCAAAAAAAGAAGTTGGAGAAGACAGATGCTTTATTAGACAACTTTGCCAACACATTCAGATTTACAGAAGACCTTGAAGTGAACTTTCTATGACTGTTGAATACCAGCATGTTCTTCTTTTTCTGAGTTCCTGACTTGAGATTCAAAGAGAAATGTTGAGAGTTTATGGCTACAATTTAACCGGACAGCTTTAAATATATGAAATGTTATTTAGAAAAAGAACTTCAACAGATCAGATGCAAGCTATCGAAGTGGGGCACCCAAAATTATTAAAAACTATTGATTTTAATCCCCCTTGGCAGTATCAATTAAAAGGGGACTAGAACTGAATCTCCATCTAATCTCATCTAATCTCACCTAATGACAAACTGCCTTAGGTCAAATATGATTAAATAGTTTTCATTTTCTAGCTTCTTAGAGAATGACATTGCAAGTCTAATATTCCCTGAATATAACTTTAGTTAGCTGTGTATATATGCATGTCATGCATTAAAGCGTGCCTGAGAGTATGTGTAAAATATAGGTTTAAAAAAAAAAGCGACAGAAGGATTGTTGGTTAATGTGTAATATCCTGTAAACTGCAACTTCATTGCTACCCAGCAACTTCGTTGCTACCCAGCTATCCTTTCTTTCCTGTATTGTAGCAAAGTACCTATGCAGCCCTCCACTAGGTATGTATACATGTGAAAAAGGTGCTCCTTTCAGTGATCAAGTGGCCAGTGGCCCTGGAATGAAGGAATTTTTCGCTTTGGAATTATTTTTTCCCAGAAAAGCCATTTTTTTATGTGCTACAAAGGTAAAGTTCGAGCATGTAAATTAGTGCTCCAGTGTCCAACTGAAGCAAAGAAAGGAACTTGTTGAGTAACAAAAGGGCAGAATAGTCTCCACTCTGTTGATGCTGATATAAAAGTAATTGGCTGAATTTCATTGGTGTGAGAGAGATAGGGTCTGATTTTCCGTAGATGAATCTTTCTTTAACTCCAAATGCCAATTCTATATCAAATCTGTCCAGGCTAAGGCACACTGATGCAATGAAAAAGATCCCAAGGGATTTTACTGAGTAATTCGTGAAGTTGTTACAAAAATATTTGTAAGGAATGAATCACTTCTTAGTTTTGAGTGTGGATCAAACCAGCCCAGGCTATTGCCAAGTACCCTGAGGTTTGAATGAAATAGTTTGTGAAGATCTTCTTACTATTTGTAGCTACTGACTACAGATATTTTAACATAAAAATAAAGGCTCATGAAAGGCAAAATATTCATTTGAAAATAATTTATTATTTTGGACTCTCAATCCTGTATTGGACATTTTCTTGGGATATTCTGAAAAGTGTTGCTATCACAAGGTACACAGAAAGTGAAATTACTAGCTGTGAATGCCACAGAATTACTGATTAAAGCATGAAGGAATAAATTGTATTTGACTGAATTGTTGAACAAACGATATATCTAAAGCCAAGTGCAGAAATTAAAACAGTTTTATTGTAACCTGGATGATGCACTAAAGATAGAAATAGAACAGAGAGCTTCATAACCGAAATTTTTATTTTTTCAGGACTACATCGGTTGGCATTTATAATTACGGAAATAGGTTTATAAAACTGACATTAATTGAATGTCAGAGAAAGTCTCTAGTGCTAAGTTTACTACTGAAGCTAGGTTAAGAAGCACTTAGCAAAGGAAACAATGAAAAGAACCTTAATATTCTACCTTTCACATTCTAAGTCCTATTCTATTATGAAATAAGATTCTGCACACATATTGGCAAAGAGAAAATAAAAAATATACTCTGTGAAATTTTATTGTATTGCTTTTACTTTTCTTCTATTAGTGTATTGCAAGGAGATTTCCAGCAATTTTACTACAGGTGCAGCCACAGCCATTCCATGGCCACAAATCCCAGACAAGGTTTTTTCTATTTGCTAAGGAATGATCCTGCCTTGCCTGTGCTGGTAGCTATATTAAAACAGAAAGACAGAAACAGTTTCAATGATTGCTCACACTCTGGGAGTTATGCTGAGACTGCTAAACCATCCCTCATATACGGCCTCAGTTATGACTGAGAATATTCACTCTGATATTCAAAACTCAGTAGCTCCTCACAAGCAAGCATCACAAGAGATAAGAAATAATACAAAATCAGGAGACTGCATGAGAAGCAATATTCTGCTCTTCAACCCTACACTTCCTTGGACTAAAGGTCAGTTATTTCAGTTTCTATGTGAAGGGGTAAATCTCTCTCCTACTCCTACTTTTATCCCCTTGTACCTAAGATTATTAATTATCATTGTCACAATATTCAGAGCTGAATATTTTATGCTGTCAAGAAATGATGAGGACATGGTACAATAGGAAGAATTACATTACTGTGAAAATGCTTAAAGAAAAAATCCAGCTTTTTAAAACACAAAAGCAATGTGACAGTAACAATTACCTTTTTCTAGTAGAAAATAAATATATTTGATCCAGAATCAGCAAGTGATAAAAGAAGTGAAACTTGCAATTGGTTTTACAGATCTTCGTAAAGGGCAACCAGGAACGAAGTACAACTTCCATCAAACACTGCAGCTGCTCATCTATATCTTGAAATAAAAATAAGCTCTTTATTCTTATTAACTTTAGAGTCTTTTAGAGTCTCTCTAATTTTTAGAGTCTTTTTCCCACAGAAAATTTGAAACAGTAAAATCCTATTCAGTAAAGTGCCAAATCTCAACTGACTTTACTCTGGGCACCCGTTTGCAATGAACACTGCAAATAATCTCCTGGAATTTATTCTTTGGATCAAAAATCTAGTCTTTCTAATCTTTTGGAATAAAAAATGTCTTTTGAAAAGTGGAATTCATTCATTCAGTATTCAGTTTTTGCAGTGATTCATGTCAGAAGATCCTTCCACACTTAGTACTTGGAAATCTTGGAAGGGGCTGAGAGATCTGCCTGCATCAATCACAGCACAAAAATGGCCAAAATTTGAAGGAGGTGCTAAAATCATCTGGCTGCCTCACATGTCACAAGTGTCTCTTAAAATAAATCCTGTGCTGCTGGACTGATATTCCCTGCAAGGAGTATCACTGGACCCCTTGTATCTCAAGTCTGCCTATTATCTGGGCTCTGGTCCAGCTGTCTTTTAGCTCTTCTAGTGTGTGTCAGCCCTGAGCTGAAGGGATTGCTCAAGAGATTTCTGTTCTTCCTGATTCCCTCTTTGGCCTGTCTAATAAAATTTTCAATGAAAATGTCATTTTGAGCAGCCCTTCTGATTTACATTTTCAAACCAAAAAGGGCAAATATGGTACATTATGTTCCAAAACCCTTTTAGCTCTGGATTAGGGAAAACAACAAAGACAGAGTCTGTAGGGAAAAAAAAAAAAAAAGTGGGAACAGGACATATTATCTTCCCTAATGTGATAATGACTCAGCTGACTGGAGACTACTTCCTTTCGGTCCCTCTGCAACAGCTACAGTGTTCCAGAGAAGTCTGGAAATCTTACAGATGAAAACTTGTGCTCGGGAAGCTTCCCCTTGAAACTCGCCCTCGCAATGCTCAGATAACACAAATACAGACATCTAGGTTTTAAGGTTGCAATTTTGGTGAGGTTGGAGTAACACCAGGTTTCTGTTTATATATGTTGCCTTTTCAGATCTTGGATTCTGGGGGAGAGAGAGTCGTTGGTTCTCAGCTTCTTCAGCTTCATTTAATTAACAGCCCCTGAAGCTCAGAATAGAACTTTTCCCTTTTAAGATTAGTGATAAATTAATATAAATACATACAAAGTAAGACTGATTTCCTTCACAGATGAGTAGCCATCAGCAGAATCTGTTCACATTAAAAAGAAGTTCTGTCTATAATTATATTAATGAGCCAGACAGCTGAAGCTGCGATGAAGAACTGACCCAAGTAGGAGTTAAGTAAACAAGGATGAATAACAGGGTAACTACCATGAATTAAAACCTTGGTAAAACGTGGGAAATAAAGGATAACGATGAAGTGATTATTGTCAAAGGATCCCATAAATTACTAGAGGATTTGGGTGATTCAGTGTAGCTACTCATTTGGAGGAGAGGTTAATAATAAAGCACCCTGCTGTCACTTTCTCAAAATCTGTTATCATTTATTCATTACGTGCTATCCTTTTTAGATGATTTCAAAGTACTGTGTATTTGCACAAGTATTTTAGAATTCTGACATGCAAATGCATTCATAATTCCATGCAACAGAATGTATTTCATATGCAGTGACCTTTTGGCTGGACTGTGCTGAAAAAGCAGTACTGTCTGCTTAATGCATTTTATAGACCTAGGATACGTAATTAGATTAGTTTGGTAACTATTACAGTGACTATTTTAACTTATTTAATATAAAATGCCTATTCTAGGCATATAAGATACTAATGAAATACAAATTTCAAATGGTAAATTTATGTTTATAAACTTTCATTAAGAACAGTAATCGAAAATTACATCTTTCAAATATTGCAAGTTATAAAATAAGGTTGATAATCTTTTCAAATATCTTATGAGTCATTTCTAATTTAAAATATTTTTATCCAGATTCTTCTATTATCATATTTTTATTCATTTTAAGTGTGGATTTTTTCATGACTCTTGTAACTTTGCAGTATGTTTCATACCATCTTCCTATCTACAATATCTTTTTCTACAGAAGTACCTCCTATTGCTAAAAAAGATATTCACCATTTTCTAGGTTAAATGCACAGCAAAAACTGCTAAGACTTCCAAAGAAAATTACATTTCTTTGTTGCAGCTATCTATTATCTTCAGCAGCATCATCACGCATCATCTGGTAACACTTTCATTTCAAGAGAAGTTTTACATTTCTTATCTTTAAAGTTCAGAATCCACACATCTAATAATACTCATGCTGATAATGCACTTCAGTAACTGTTGTGTGTAGCAAATATTTCTGCATGCAATTTTAAATAGTTATTCAGCTGAATAATGTCCCAATTCATAGGATCTATTTTAAATGCCAGCGTGTTCTCTCCATTAATATCACAAGAATGAGCCTGACATTATTACCACTGCATAACAAATGAGATACAATGAATCTCAAGGCACATTACCCAACGTGCAGCTATGCTATCACAGGTATGAAAATTTATTCTCTACATTGTAAGACATTTTATAAAATACTAAAGGATAACTTTCTTTTAAATAAGGTAAACAGGATTTAGAGGCAACATTATGTCAACATTTCTCACTAAGGGTGGACACGATGTCTACTAAAATGGACATTGAACGTATTCTCAAAGTTTTTTTCAAAAGACATTCTGCTTTCTGAACAATTGTATCCCATTTCTACAAGAAAAAAAAAGGACCCCTTTAAAAGCAGACTCCAGAATAGAAATTTTAATGTGTAGGATGGAATATAAACGTTCAAAAATACATTTTTGTCTTGTAATAGTAAGAAATCAAGGAGAAGAATACTCAAAGTTAGCATATTATTTAATATTTATTGTTAAAGTTAATTTGTCTGAAAATGAAGTGCTAAAGATGGTCTTTGGAGTACAAAGAACTGTGGTTATTACTGTGTCTTCAAAATGTAGACATGTAGATTTTTACTTCTCAGTCTATCAATTGGTAACTAAGGATGACACTCTAGATAAGAATGAAATGCTAGATATGACTCCTTCATATTTACTGTATTTCCATAATTACACAAAATACACTGCATTATTTTTTAAATTATTTTGTTATTTTTATTTTGGTTTGATTAAAGGTATTATTTATTTTAAATTGTCTAAAAGATTCTAGGCAATGTACTGTGAAGTCATAAAAAACCCTGTCCTTCACTTGAGGATGTGTATCAGAAACACACATTTATGGGTGTTTTGACCATAGGAAGAGAATAAATCTAATTTGATGTTCTAGATACACACTGTTACTGCAGCAAAGGGCAGTACATTTCGAATACAGACACCTCCTACAGCAACCTCTTTGCTGTCTCACTGAAAGATAGGCAACTGGCAATAAATTGGCAGTAACGTCAGTAATTTCTCTTTTCTTATTTAATAGGATTCATCAATGAGAAAGAAAAAAGCAAACACATAACCTCCAAACAATACTGTTATTTTCGATATGAAGTGCTTCAGTTGTGTCAGTATAAAATATGCCAGCATTTAGCTCAACGTTCATTGTTTAATATTTATCTCATTAGCATAAATAGAATAGTAGTAAAAAATAAGTATAAATATGATCAAGCTGATTTCTGATGTTATGTAATTATTTCTTATAATTCAGGGACTGTGCGTCCATACTAATTTCTAAATATACAAATAATTTTAACATGAAACCTTGTGCGAGAACTGCTCAAGAAAGGGGAAATCAAAGAAAAACTAGGGCCTAACAGAAGTTCTGGCATTACAGAGGCTTACTTGAGGTGAGAGACAGTTACCACTTCCAGGCTGGTTGGTATGTGCCAACAATTCCCTTGGCAACACAATCTGCCCTCCTAGCACACACTAAGAGTAAAAGAAGAGTGGAGCAGAATGGAGACATCGTGGCCAAACTCTGTTGTGCTCCCTGCAGAGGTGGCAACCTGGTCGTACCACACAGCTAATAGGCTACAGAGTATGATAAGATGTCTGGTGCTGGACCAACAAGGGTGGCAGATGGACTTATGATGAACTTTGGTCATTCTAATCTCTTTGTAATACCAATACACAACCCCATCCCAGGAGTTACTCACGTCCAAGGAACGACCACTCACTGAGCATGCTCTCTGGGTTTTCAATTAACTCAAGACACTTTTTAAACCAAAAAATAACGAAAGTATGACTAGAGTCATTCAAGCTCCACCTAAATGTAAAAGTAAATATATAAAAGGTGAACTAAGGACGGATATAGTAGGTAATGGGAAGGAAGAAGGAGGAAGAGGGAAGAAGGAAGAGGGAAGAAGGAAGCGGAGAGAGGGAAGTCTCCATCGTAACTTCTGGATCAGTCGATGGGCTGAACCCCCTTCCTCCCCTCGGGTCAGGACACCGCCTGAGGAGACTTCGGGAGGTTGAGAGTCTACTTGTTTTGTAGGCAATTGGACCTATAGTCAACAGGTTATTTATGGACCCGATACTGCCAGAGTTGGTCCTGTAGCTGATCATACTCTTTGTGAACTCAATTTGTTGTTTGGGAGGCGATCAGACCTACAGGCTGATTGTTTATGAATCCAGTACTGCCAGTTTTGGGCCTATAGCTACCACAGTATTTGGTATCCCTATTAAGATATGAGTCCAGCTGCTCACAGTCCTTCTAACCTTTGAGAATTGGCTGGAACTCAAGGGGATTCATCTCTTACCAAATTTGCCCACCCTCACCATCAAACTGCAACAAACCTCTTTGTTTAGTCAGTGACACAGTCTGCCACCCATTGTCATATCCCCTTTCGTGGCAGTTATAGCATTCAGAAAGACTGAATGTCTTTCTGACATTCAGAAAGTAGTTTCTGACATGTAGTATAAACACTCAAAGAATAATTTTCTAAATAACAGGACTTAGGCTTTTTTCCTCCTGACAAAAAAAAAAACTAATAACTAGCAATTCAGGAAGGGGGGGAAAATCTGCAAATATATATATATATATATATCTTGACTGAACAGATGAGATTAGAAAGCAAATGAGGCTTTTAAACCAGAATCGCCACTAACAGCTGGAGAATGTTTGAACTATCCTTTTAGTTTGCAGCTCTTTACAAATGGCAATATATGCTCTTGTTCAGGTTTGGGTGCTCAGGTGGTTCTGGAGTGCCCACACCACCCGGCTGTTCTCTTTCTCTGGACATGCAAATTACTACTCCTGGTAGAACCCATTTCATCTCCTACTTTTGACATTCATCCCTGGTTTGCTGGAATACACACGGAGTTCAAAGTCCTGTTCTATTAGGAACAACTAAATATTTCTTGGAACAGAGGTGAGCACACACAAGTGTCATTTGCACTAATACAGTCTTACTTTCTTGCAAGGTGAGAAATCATATGGGTAATTGATTGTTCCATGTTCCTTTGGTGAACATTTGAACTTTCCTTTTCATAGCAAAAATCACTTTTAAATTATAAAAGAGGCTTTCTACAAATGATAAATTTCACTCTGAATAAATGTCATTTTACATAGTAAAACCAAACCAATACTTTTAGCTTTCATGATTTTATGAAACTCATAATTTTCTAATCCTAATCTGGCAGTATTCCTTTTTTCTTGAATCTTGTTTTTTAGGGCTAGATATCAATGCAAATAGCTGATTTTTATTGCAAGTATATGCTGATGAAGCTTACAATGTGAAAAAAATCTAGTGTAGCGGATTCCAGGCACCTGATTCCAGACACAGAGTTTTAATTAAAATAGTCTTAAAATGGCAGACGGAAATGTTGGCCATATTGGCAAATGCTTGACAAGTAGGTGATAAAATCGAGTAAGAAGCATATTGAAGAAGTCTGGAAATATCAGTGCTACTGTATGTCTCAAAAATTTATAGGACTATTGTGTGACTACCATTATTAAATAATGCTGAAAGGTCAAGTAGCACTAAAATAGTGTATGGGCCATTATCAGTAATCAGGAAGACGCTATCAGTATCTTTTGACTGAAGACTTCTCAATACCAAATGAGGCCCAGTATGAAATCATATAAAATGTCTTTAAGGGAATTAATAACTAAAGGAGGGAATTAATAACTAAAGGATGAGAGCAATAAAGATTTAGTTTATCTGTCCCTCACCTCTTATTGCCTTTTCAACAAATAATTATTGTTCTTCTAAAGTATAATAAAATATAATATATAATATTATATAATATATATGTAATATATATAATAAATAATATTTGTGAAACAAATGTTTTAAAACATTTAAAATTTAAAATGATTTAAAACATTTTCAGTAATTATAAAATAAAATGTTTGGGTTGTGTTTTGTTTTTCAATCAGTTCTATGTGCAGGATAAAACCTAAAAGAGATATTTGGTATACAAATTCTAGATAATAAGGATTGCCTAAACAGAGCGGTACCACTTACATACAATCCAGTAACTATTAGAACACCAAGATTTCGGTCACAGATAATTTTGTTCCTTTCATAATGTTAGTAATCATTCAGGTAATATCTTTAGGATCCTCCATTTGCAATTAAACGTTAATATGTGCCAGAGGAAGGAGTCATAATTTTCAACACTTCTGCGGTAAGACAGAACACAAATCACATTTTCAAAAGTGATCTGGGTCCAAATCATTGTATGTGCATATGCTGACTCCTTCTGGAGTCAGTTCATGGTGGTGGGGTGCTTGCAAACCTCAAATGATCTTGGATGTAGATATTAAAATTGCTTTTGAAAGCAGTGATGCATATGTTACACGAACACACGCGTATGTTTTCTAAAGAAAGTTACTATCTGAAGAGTAATATTAGAGCAATAAAACTGTTAAATTTGTTCAATATTTTCATGACCTACTTCAAAAAGTGCTTTATTTTCACTTCTACTCATCTTAAGTCCTGAAGCAGCTGAAATTCCTGACTGTGTGTAGAGCAGGGCTATGGCTTACAAATGCCAATAGCTGTTGATTCCTGAGCTTGTACCCGATGTTCCATAACATATGCTCATTTCCTAACGTAACATACTCCCAAACAAGAACTATTATATATCCCTATAGGTGGTCCACCAAGACTTCAAGGACATCCAGAAAATATTTTAAAATATATTGCAGATTACATCTTGCAATCATTATGACATTATCCAATGTCCAATATATTCTTATTGCAGGTGTAGTCTTCTTCAGATTAAGTCCTTGTCAAGGAACACACTACCAATGTTTTAATTTAATAAAGTCTTTCTCTCATATTTAGGTCTTTGAAATGTCATAAATAAAACAATAAATTACGTTAACTGTAGTCCTCAGAAGCTATATGGTCATTCACGCCCTAGCACAATCTGCATGTCTGTCTTGTTTCTTGTATCGTTCTAGGTTCATAATACCTGAGTATGTAAGAGATGATGAACATTTTTTCGATTCATGACACAATTTTAATATAGAACATTTTAAATGTATTCTTTTAAATATAGCTTCATGCATAACATTTATTTTAGTGTTTTGGAGAAAAAAGACTTCTAAAATTCACTGTAGGCTTCTCATGGTGACAACAAGATGTTGAAAATAAGAAATTTATCAGTTGTAGAAAATGTAATTAAAGAGAATGTCTACAAGCTTCAATTAGGTCAACAAAATAGACTATGTAATTGCATTTTGAAGACATCATACTCCTAGAATTAGAATTAATAAATTCACAATTATGGAAAAATCATAAAGGATTCAGAAGCTGTTAAATTTGCAAATGTAGGTGTTTTTCAAAGACATTTTGAAATTAATTTTGATATTTTCCTCCATAATTTATTAGAACCTTACAACATTGAAGTTAAAAATCTATATTTTGTTGGCTAGTTACACAGCCAACCTGGTATTTTTTGTGCTGAGTGAACTACATCTATTTTTATGTATTATTAATACTGTATAAAGTTTGTTAATATCCTTTGAGATGACTGCTAAAACTTCTCTTTAGTATTGAATATCACAAGTATTACATTTTGCTCCAAATGAAAGACTGATTTTTTTTTAAGAAACCCAATTTGAAAGTCAAAATATTAATACAAAAATCTATCCTCTTTTTTAAGTTCCATTTTTAGTGGGAGGGAAACATTTGGGTTTTTTTGTTTGTTTGTTTGTTTGTTTAATTCAAACCCTATATAATATTTCAAACATTTACCATGGAGTAGAATATTGTTTGGAGTAGTCATTCATGCTTGTGTTCAACAAGCTACTGAAAGGATTTTAATTTAATTGGACTTCTAATAGACTTGAAAGTCTTAAACTTTTTGTTGAGCATTTACTAAGGTGACTGAGACTGCTCCAGTTGACTACATTAATAATAGAAGCATTCACTATATATACTTAAATATGATTGATAATGTCTTTGAGAAGTGTTCTAGAGCAATAACTCAAGTGCAGCACCAAAGGTATTTTAACATATTTAACATATCAGATTCATCTTCTACTGCTACCAATTTGTAGCATTAACTACTACTAAATATTATCTGCAACAGTTTTCTCTACATCCTTTCATGCTATATTGTGGGCTTTTCTTTTGAAAAAAAACTAGGTATGTAGTATATTTTTGAATATACTCATGTTTTAACTTGTGAGCATCAGACTTCTGGGTCAACCAGCCTAAAGCAAAATCAGTTGTTTTGATTCTTTCATTTTGCTCAGATAGCAGTCACAATTCAATTCAGAGCTCAGCTGGTACACCTTTTTTTATAACCCACATAATTGATACCTGTGATAATGAACTCACCTGATTGATAAGAAACAGGAACACTTGCTTACCGATAGAATACTTCTCACATAACAACCTTTTCAACAGCAATTCATAGCAACACTGGATATGAGAATTATTATCTCAGCAGAGATATGGTTTTATGACACATTGCAATTTCCTCCTACCCTATTTCTCAGTGCCCCATATGTGCTGTTATTCTGTCTTTTTCCTCACAGAGACTAGTGGCTTCATCATCTCTCCCCTTACTAATATATTCTTCCATTCTCCAAGTAGAACACCCTTTTCTCCCATTGGCTTATGTGGTTATCATAATTAGGTAAAACTCAGAGCTATTGCTCTATGCTAAATGATAAATTAGCTGATTCAGTTTCACATTGACAAAGGACTTGAATTACTCAAATCTCTTTTTAAACCTGCATTATTTAATCTATTTAAAAAGAATGCACACAAACGATGCCTTAGGAAAATCCTTATATCATCACAATCATAGCTGCACTACTGCTTCCTCTTACAAACACAGAGGTGAGTCCTCTGTGCAAGAAGGGTGCAATTTAGAGAGCTCAATGAGTTCTCTAAATATAAAATGATAAATATTATTATAACTTCACATTATGGCATGCTTTTTGAAATGGAATAAAGACTTAAGTTGAAAAAGATTTATTGAAAAATGTCTTAGATTTTAAGGCTTTAAGTAGATGCACGATTGAAAGATTTCTTACCAGAAAACAGTGAAATTGTTTGTTAGTGGGACTGAGTAATCTGAAGCAAAGATTAATGAGCATCTGTTTAAGCAAGTACATTATTCATATTGCTGTAGATATAAAAGATGCCCCAAACGCTCATGCAAATTATGACCTCATAGTAATAAAACAAGGTCCATCAGTGATCATCTGAGCTAGTGTTGATCAAAAACCTTGCTAACAAATGAAGAGAAAAAACATAGTTTTATGAAATGTTTAAAAAGCCACTAGTTTCTAAGATGATTCTAGACAAGGATTCAACCAGAAATCTTACATATTTCCACACGTAGTATTATGTACCATCTGTAGCTTATCATTTACAGCCTCAAATTCTTTCCCAATAAAGGCAGAATTAAAAAAAATCATTCCCGATTCTGTAAACATGCCTTGATTTAAAATAGCATGTACAATGGGGAAAGATTTGTTTGCTTTCATGACAGTGTATACTCTCTGAATGATCTCTGAGGATGACCTTCCAAAACATGCAGCTGTTATCTATCTGAAACACACATCAAATTAAATGTGTTCTCTTCTGCTGTCTGTACAACATGTATTATGCAACATTACATCATTGATATGTAATGAAAACCCCAAATTCTGCCATCACTCTGCACATCTGGAACTGCACTGATGATGGAGTGCAGCTGTTGCCTGCCTTTTTTGTGAACTATGATACAGAACCACACAGCATTTACTTAAAATCTTTTACTTATGAAATAATAGGTGACAGAAATGTGCATTCCTTCTTCATCCCATGCTGTTTTCAGAATACTGTCAAACCAAGCAAAGATATACATACAATATTTCTAGGGTAAGATGTACAAAGAATGAAGTTTCATCCCTTTTAAGAGTCCCTGAGAACAGTTTATCTTAAAATATTGTGAATCATTGAAAAACTTAGTGACAGAATCTTGTAAGTATGGAGTTCACTTCAATACTGGCATAAGAATGGATTAAACCCTTGGGGTATACTGACCGTTACTCTTAATGCTTTTGGCTGTTTTTTGAGTAATGTTTATTTAAATCTACCCCAGTGCAATTTTCTTTCCACCTGATAGAACAGTCTGAAATCCAAAGTGAAAACTCTCTCTCTATTTTGTATTGCTTCTCTCTTATGGACAGCATTTTTTTAAAAAAAAAAGTCTGTGGAGAGATAGATTGCATGAGTAAAGCTCACCTTTTTATTCAATCTGATCATCCTGCCAAAGGCCAGTTGTGCATAATTTTCATAATTCCGCTGAATAGCAGACAAATAATCACATTCTAGTCTCATAGAATATGGCCTTATCTAAATAGTTTTCTCTCTCCCTGTTGAACATATCCTTATCAAGTTTCCAGGGACTTTATTAATGTCTACAGTTTATCCTGCCATACACTCTTGGCCTTTAAATGATAAATCGATGAAATTCAATAACAGTTCCTCAGAGCCCCATCTACGGAGTACCAATAAGCTTTTTTCAAAAAACCCATATAAAGCTGTATACTTTAAATGAAATATTAAACATTTCCACACATCTAAATTTTGGTGCGAACAATAAAAAGTGCAAGAAGATGTTTAATTTCCTGACACAGAATAGTTTACATACCTTAATTGCAAAGCTGAGCAACTATGTACATTTCCTCATTTAGGAAGGTACAGATTGGTCCCTAAAATAGGCTGTTATCTCTAGCAGACAGAGCAGTCCAATATTGTATAGTGCACAAA
Organism: Crypturellus undulatus; assembly: GCA_013389825.1. NCBI lineage: Eukaryota > Metazoa > Chordata > Aves > Tinamiformes > Tinamidae > Crypturellus > Crypturellus undulatus. The sequence goes on from VWPW01021686.1 coordinate 3,124,502, forward strand.
GAACTGATTTTTCACCTTAGCTTTATTTGTAAAAGGAACAGGAGAAGGGGAAGAATGTATACACAGCTCAAGCCAGCTTTAGCCTCCTCCTCAGTAGTGGTGCCTCCTAGGTATGCTATATGACGTGACCTGAACAGGGTCCAAACTCAGGTAGAGCAGAAATGGGCTAGCCCATCTGCCCTCCTCGCCCATCCTGCTCCGTGGTTCACATGGATTCACCCCCACAGCACTACAGGCGTGACACGAGCAGCACGGTTGCACTAAACTCTGTACAAGGTCGGCTGAGAAAGCTAGCAACTTTAAGGAGATCATTCAGTCCTTAAGCAGGATAAATTGCTCCTTGAAGGTCCCTATCTCTCTCCATTGACTATGGAAGCCTACGGCAACTTCACTTCTGATTTAGATAAAGTAGTTGGATGCTTAACGCTGTGCAGGAGGAAGCTGGGCTTAAGGCTTCAGGGCACAGTAGGGATAACACAAAAACAGTGAGCAGTATCTCCAGCCCTTGTAGCTGTTCAACCCTTTTTTCTGCATCCGTGGTTTGAAATGACTGGATTAGATTACAGAATTTCAGGATACACATCCAAATACGAAGAACAAGGAGAATTAATTAAGATTTTTTTTAAATAGCTTAATTCTGAAGAATCTTCTTTTTTATGAAGGAAATGACCACATAAACAGGTAAATAATATTTTATAGCAAGAGCTTGCTGAAATATCCCTGAAAGTGCAGCCTGTGAAGGTGTTGCAAATCAAAATATGTTTTTCACATGATTTTCCCTTCAAACATGGCATCAGTCTTTGAAAACCATAATGCAAAATAATAGAAACCAAAATATCTTCCACAGATATTTTAACCAATCAGTGGCTTATCTGAAGAGAAACCTTGGCATCACAACAATAGGAAAATAGCAAGAATATATTCGGTAATGGGATGACCAAAAAAGACATGCAATTGATCTCTTAATGTGAAAGGTGACTGCACAATAAAAGTGGACAGGCTGATTTTTCCCTAGCTTGAATTTTGTTTAGATTTTTGACTGTATAAAATACTATTATTTTAGATCTTGGATTTTACAATTATTTTCAGACATTTTTTCTGTGAATTTGCATAGCTGCAATCCAAAGCCCCTCTGGAATCACTAAAACACTTTATTTGATCCCTCTTTTTGCAAAATAATTCTCCATGAGCATACTTCTAAGTAGATGTTTTCTCTATCTCCATGACAAGGACTATAGCTACACAGTAATCCTATTCCCCAAGATACTAATCAAAAGCCAGCATGTTAATAACATTAACAGGGATCAAGTTATACTAATGCAAAATAATTTCCAAACCCAATCAGTCATTCAATATTATATTTGCTCTAATACAGCTGGAATTCAGAGTTAACTTTTGTGGTGCTTAAACTTAATTATAATCTTATGTTAATTTAGCATTTGGTAAACTAAATACAAAGATAGCACTGAGGAAGATTCTTTGTTAATCATTTACTTAGCCTAAGCACCTTCTTTCTGTTCTATCCCTTCATGAAGCCAAAAGATTTGCGTCTGGGAAAATATCATATGGTGTCATATCATAGATATTAGATATATCATATATCTAATATATTGTGTAGATATCGTATAGTGCATTTATAATAAAAGGAATCTGAAAACTGAATTTCCTTCATGATCAAAATTACTGTGACTAGAAAGACACGATTATTGGTGCATGTTGTCTTGGATAGGATAATATGCACAGACATTTTTAGTCACAGCTTTGCATTTTGTGCTCTCAGTCTCCCAGTTTAGTTTTTCAAACCTGTGGGACTCCTTGATTTAATAAGATTGTTGAAGGAATAGATGACAAATGTAGAGCTAGCATAATATAAATTTGCTGCAGATCACACCCAAAGCTGATAAACAAGGAGCTTTCTTAATTCAAATTTGGACATAGGAACAATGACAGCACTTAGATTTCCTGGAATTCTTCTTATGATATGGGTCACAATAATCTCTCATTGTGCCAGGATGCCAACATTTTAATTTCTGGAATGAAGAAAAAGAATTGTGGTGCTTGATAGTTCATATGAACTGCCAGAGGACCAAGCTCTTCATCACCCTTTTAGAAGCCTAAGGCATAACATTTATGGGAAACCACATTATGTTTTCTATATATATATATATACATCATATGTTATAATGACATTAAGATGAGATGAAAGGAAATTTGAAATTGGAGCCAAGAAGCCAGCCTCATTGTTTTCAGTATGTTTCAGGATAGTGGCACAGATGATATGGTAGAAGTATAATCACTCTAGTGGCAAATGCTACACAAACTCTAACGGGAAAAACAGCAGTTGTATTAATCTTGCATTGCATGTAGGTGTCCTATTTCAATGAATATTCAATAGCAATCTTTTAAAAATGAGAAATTCCTAAAAGTAACAAAAAGCATTTCAAAAATTGTCAAGTATACATTATTTCTGTTGGACAACCACCAATCCACCGTTCATGAAACAAATATTTTTCGCATGTTGTTTGGGGAGTTCAGAAATTTCCAGAATAACAGTTGCACAAAGATGAGTACAGTTGAGCCTGATATAAGATTAAAGAACTGAAGGCAGTCTGACTCTTGAGAGAAAGACAATAAAATAAATCCAGAATCATCTTCACATCTGGATCATTTCTTTGTAAGTCTAGACTTACAATCCATATCGGTCCTAACATTGATATAAAATGATTTGATTGTGATTCCAAAGTACTTTACAGGTGGACACAAAGATGGATACAATATTAATTATTTACTAACTTATCCTAAAAATTCCCCTCAGGTTTAATTCACCTATCTTCAGATATGACAAAGTTTGCAGATAATATGCAGAAAGAGAGTAGGTTTGAAGAATATCAAAATTTTCATCATAAACAACAAGATACGTCATAACACTATCTCAAGGATTCCATTAACTAGAGGTCAAAGACTGGCCTCAGGTACTGTGGCTGGAGTTCCCTCCTGCAAAACCACTCTCAGAGGTGCAAGAAGGTGCCAAGAAATCTGTCATTGTAAAGCTAAGATTTTTGGGGTGCAAGTGCTCAAAGATGATACTAAGCACCTATACTTACATAAAGGATAAATTTTAATTATGTCAAATGTTGGTGACAACTGATAGTTCGAAACTGTTATACTTAAACATCTACAGCTATAACAAGACTGACATTTTGTAGCATACTGCTTAATGATTTCTTTTCACCAGAAAAAAAGGCAAAAGAATAATGAAATCACATATCAATCCAAGTATGGGGCAAACTAAAATGTCGTGTATCTGTGCTGTATACATTTCAGGAGTAATTAATATAAAATATGCAAACCATATTACAGTATAGTAGAAGACTAAAATAATTTGGTGGTTTCCTAACAAGTTCTTGGTTCATTCAAGCATTAATAAAGAAAAGGAATGAAACTCATTGCAAAATGTAAGTTGAGACATACCTAATTTCAATTAATTCACTGCACTGATGAAGCAGAAAACAGTTCTACAGGTAATAGTAATAACTTGAATTCATGACAAAACATACATTAAATTTGACTTCTGCTTCGTTGCATGTTATAATGGAAACTGAATGCTGTGGAGAAAGAGGTAGTAAGATTTTGTTCAGTACCTTCAATGTATGTATTAAAATGTTTTATATTGATTATTACAGAAAGAGATCCAGATCCTCATGTGATGTAAAAATATATGTATGTAGACAGATATGTAAGCATTTAAGCCAACCTTTTCAAATTTAAATCAACATTCACTACAATAACTGTTGCTCTTAAAAGTTATTATAAAAAATGAGTAATATAATATCTATCTTCTTCTCTTATGAAAAATGCCTTCCAGCTTTGGAGCAAATATAACGTTTGTCTGATATTTAATAATTTGTGCAGTTCCTTAAGGAATGTAGCAGCATTTACTTCCAATTGTTTGAAAAGCTTAATTAATATTTTACTCAAGTCATGCCATAAAAATGGATAGATTAGCTTTACACTTGGCTGCCCCTTAGAACACTAAATCTTTATGCATTCCTTAGAATGAAACAAAAATTACTTAGAGCAAAGTTTGTCTGAAGAACTGTTTGTTTCTCTAATCATTCTGACTTGTCATTCGAGACAGGCTGATCTGTTACTTCTTCTGGTCCGTCTAAACTATGCCTATCTAATAACTAGGAGGCTGAGCTTTTTTTTCCTTCTGCCAAGAGAAAAAAAACTCTGTTTTGGTTAGCTATGTTATCTCTATACATGTTTTTTCAACGACTTGAATTTTACTAGAGTAATGATGTACCGGCTCTGTCTAAATCCTACAAAAACAAACTCATAACTCAAAACTCTATAGAAAGACATAATGGAGGAGTGTAAATCCTACACCACAACAAAAAAATGTCCTAATGATGGAGCAATTACTTCTCCAATTGCAGCTAAATGAGTAATTAGCAACAGCTGGGATGAGAGCCTAAGGGCAAAGGGATATTAAGTGGCTGCTCCTAGAGATATTAAAGTTTATTTTGGGGGAATATTCTTAACAGCAGATAGCCTGACTTAAACAGTGGTAAACTTCTGAAATATTTTTAATAGGATTTGGATTAGAAAAAAAATAACTCTCAGGTGAAGAAAAGCATATTGTTCTGATTTTAGGGGGAAGTAACAAGATTTTTTTATCACAGATTTATTTGTGATTTATTGAGATTGAGATTTATTGAGATTTATTAAATGTCACAGATTTTAAAACTCAAAAAGCATTTGTGCTTCATCAATAAAATTTCCAGAACAATTATATATGTCTCTGTAGGAGACTTCTTCCTTCTTAAATACATAATCAGATTCAACAAAAATCCATTGATTTCGGACTTTAGCCTAGAAAATATGACTTAAATTATGCTTTCCTTGTATCATACCAGTAAAAAAAACACATACACGTTACAAAAAAAAGGTGGTAGCGTTCGCCCCTTAGCTTAGTAGTTTAACTTAAAGTTTGGTTTTTGCAACTTGGAAGGATAAAAGAGATTATGGGGAAGCAAAAACATACACTGAAAATACCAGTCACGAAGTGCACCATAAAAGCATTCATTCAAGGAGACGAGAAGCAACCTGTCATCGTTTAAATGTCACAGAATTTGCAGAGGCCAGTATTTCTCTGTCTTAGAGTCTATGAACATAACGATTATGCAGTTATAATGCTGGGGTAGCTGCATAATTTTTTTAAAAAATTATTTATTTCAGATGACTGTTTTCAGTCTTTCTCTGCTGATTTCAAGTTGCTTTCCAAAAGAGCAGTCATTCTCAGTCTTTGTGAGGGCAGCCAAGTGAACCAAAAGGTCAATCTAATTAAAAAGGAAGAGAACTTCAGTCCACGGGGAAAAGGGTCCAGTAAAATGCCAGAGGAGTTTGTATTATAGAAGTATGAAGTAAACAGTCCAAAATGAGGAAAAAATACACATTGGTGTCAAAAATGTAAGGGCAAAAGGAGCTTATATGACCTTTTCCTACATTAAAAATAAATGCTCCTGTCTGTGTATCAGAGAACTATTGTTTATTAAATATAAGGAATGCAACTTTTTGTTTGTAGATTTTGCCTACCATTTTCTCAGAGGCTCAAGAAATATTTTATTTTAATAAGCACTTTGAGGGGTAGGGGAATTAAAATACAACCTGTTTGAAGTTGTTTTTTTCCCCCAAAGACACGCCTAATGAATTTAATATCAATATGAGTCATCCATCATTCAGAAAGTCTCCAAGAAAAGATATAATTTTAGCCTCTAATTTAGTTTAGTCAAACAAAAAGCAAGAGATTTAAACCTCTGTAACAAGTACAACTTCTTAAGTCAAACAAGAATTTATTAATGAAAATCAAACCACTTTTAGTCTGAAATTTATCGAGCCTGGCTTATTGACTGGAAAGAAATAAGAAATGAATTTCAAATCCTAAGTTTTCTAACTACTTCATAAACCACCTGGGTTCACTATAAAAACTCATTAGAATAATAACCATTAGCTATTTCCCGCTACAAAATCTTTTTTTCTGCAATATGACCCCTTCCCTATGCTATTTTAATTACCGACCAAATTTTTTTCTTCAGTAATTCTGCTTCAAGCCTTTAGTGTGAACTTTTCTTAAAATATGAGCGGATTAGAGTTCAACATTTTCTATTCTAAAAGCATACAGATAAAACATGAATTTTATGTAGAGAAGATATAATATAATGTGATTTGAATTTACTAGAAATACTTCTCTTAAATTTAGTCAATGATCTTATAGCAAAGTCACAGTGCATTGAAGAGTAGTCATATTGTGGAGCTGGACACTAGTGACCGATTCTGTCACAGACATGTTTTGGCAGTTAGACGGGGACTGTGCAGGTTCCCAAGACCCTGCAGAATGGAGTATTTACAACTCAACCAACTTTCTAAATTTTCTTTCTTCTGAACAATGATGCTGTGAGAATAGTATTCAGGAGCTTTAATGTTAAATGTCTGAATACTTTTTCAAAGAAATTTTTCATTAAAATGCAACTCTCACTGGAAATTATTATGTGTGAATAAAAAAAGTTTTTGAAAGAATACCTGAACTCACTCATTCATCCAGAGATTTGATGTCTCTGATATCAAGTGAATCCTGAACTCTTTTTCTTTTTTCACACCTATAATAAATAAGAGCTAGGCATAAATCTATGAAAGACATTATCTATAATGAATAGGTCAAATAATTTAAAGCCAAATAAGTTAAAGTTTATTTAATAATTGCATTGGTGGCATACACACCACAATTAAATTCTGGGCTTTTGAAAATCAGACTATAGTCTTTCCTGAACAAACTTGATTTATTATTAGAATTCTGTCTTCAAAATTAGGCATTATTTCATATTGATGAGAGTGATCGCATTATAGAAACCTGACTTACAAGCTTTAATTTTCCTTGTAATAAAGCAACTACCCTACAGCACCTGGGTACATTAATAGTTTGAAAATAAAATGTTACTTTTTCTTACTGCAATCCATATTAAGATCTGAGGTGACTTTTACTTTGGTTTTGCTCATAACCTCACAATGTCTTTACTTGTTTATAAATATTTCCAGAGCGTTTTTTAGTATACTTACATATATACTTATAGCATAAGTAACGCAATTTCATCGCATAAGATAGTAATGGAAGCTGTATGTATTTACTGGTGCAGAAAGATGTAAAGTAATAGTCATCTTGTATCTGAAGTGCTTTCTGAATTACCACTCTTATTCCATGTCTATATTTGGTATAAGAAGGATCATTAAGTATCAGACATTCTTTCATTCGTTTAAATGCCATGCACACAGATCTATGCATGTAATATTACAAGCCCATTCTAATTCTCAAAACACAAGAGTGATATAAAATGGGGGAAAAAAAGTCCAGATTATTCTTGCATTGATATTAACTTTGCATAATTTAATTATCCTGCCCCAACTTACAATTTTTCAAGAACTAGTAAAGTGACCATAGCTGAGAAACAAGAAAGGAGCACTGTATAGAACTGAATATTCTTGATCTTTTGAAAATCAGGGTAAGATTAACTGGAGGTCATTCTGACTCTGTCACTGCAGATTTATGCACAGATTAATATTCAAGCAGGTTTTTTTAAATCAGTTCTTTTTTTGTGTTCTCTATTTTTCATTTGTATTTTTATTGTTCAGAGACCAAATGGAAGAATATTCATAGTAAGAAGTTTATAATAGATAATATTAATATCTATTAAAGTTTATAGAGAGCAATATTTATTAGTATATTATTATATTTAGTATAATGATTTGAATAATGAAAAATCATTTAGAATATTATATTATATACTTTAATATTCAATATTAACATAATGTATCTTTTGTATGTTTAGAAATGGTTATCGGTTCTTCGCGTGAAATAGAAAAGACTAGAAAGTCCTACCTAATTTTTGAAAATTCAGTCCTCAGTGAGCATCCCACACACTGAATTTCAGGCAGAAGAGGGGAATTATTATTATATTATGACAACCAAATATTTATCCTGAAGTTTCAAGTAAATAGGGAAGATCTCTTCATTTTCTGGACTAAATCAGTATATATAAGTATTTTGTATTGAATCTCAGAGATGGATACATTTTTGCAGTAGTTGAGGTGTTTCTTATATACCATGTGCATGGTATATAAGCATGTTATTATATGCTTTCAGGTTAAATTTAGGAAACTCCTACTGAAAGTAATGGGCTTTATACTTGCTTCACTCAGTGGCAGAATTTAGTGAAAGCACTATAGAAATACCTGCTAAACCTGGCAGGTGAAATCCACTTTTAGAAGCATGGGCAAACCTGTTCCAGCGCCAGGACGTGTTGTTGCTGCTTGTCACTATTCACACCCCATACCTAATTGAGAGGAGCCTCAAGGGTGTAGGGGGATGGCTGCAGAAGTTCCACTTGTGCATCTTCTGCTGGGGTAAGCGTGTGCGGAAGTGCTTTTAGGTATAAAGCCTCATATTGCAATCTAAAGCTAAACAAAGAAGAAACAGACCTTTAATACTTTCATGCAGATTTGAAATGCTGCACACGTATATTCCTTCCCCCAATTGCCAGCTCTCTTAGGATAAAACTCATCTCCCTGCAATATAATAAAGAATTCAGAAACTTCAGGTTTCTCTATAACAATAAGACTGCTCCTTAATGTCGCTGTACTATATCAGCTCTGCTTTCTTTCTGCATCAGTGGAGAGACCCTTAAATCTAATCTAAGAAGGTATCCGATCAGTTATTTTGAATTCTGTGTTGCACACGTGTGTATATTATCATAGATCTCCAGCATTTTAAACTAGTTATGCAAGCTATTGCTAAAACACTCTGCAAGTTACCAAAACATGGGGTGAATACTAATGATGCTGATTTGATTCTTTCTTGAGTACGTAGGGGTTTAGTCTGATATTGCTGTACTCTTCGTAATTTCATGGAGTACCAGGAACACCCACGAACTGAGCTTTATATTCAGTAAGATTTGTAACTAAGACCATTTAATTAATCTACCAGAAAAACAAAGCAAAATGAATAAATAATGGCCAAATTTTATAATACTGAAGGTTTTATTCAGAGTTTAATAACTAAAGGTGATCAGATTTTGCTAAGCTTATTTCAAGAGTTATCTTATTTTGCAGCCTGGGTTAGAGGAAATAAATGTACAGGTCTTGTGCAGAAAATATTGCAAGCTATAATTCAATTCTATTCTTGGAGGTCCCCATTGACTTCAGAATGAGCTTTACATTACATGATGGAAAAATCTGAATCAGTTTTAATAGTATCTGTAGCAAAAACATAGTTCAGATATGTCCATACAAGTTTGACACAGATAATGAAGCTCTCTAGGTAGAGCTATGTGGAGGAATGACATAGTATTCAAGATATCTGAGTTACTCTCAAGAAATCTGCTTCTGGAACTGGAATTTGTAGAACCATGGTATTATACTCAAGTTAATTAGTTCTTCTCAGAGGCTATATATTTTAGCCTGGCAGAAGCTAATGGAGAATCGCTGTAGGAATTCAGCACGCTGCATCCAGAGCCAAAGTAGTACAGCATGGGGCTGTATGGAGTATTCAGCCACACAGACATAATTCAAAATGTCATTATTATCTGTCTGCTTTCTTGTTCTTCCAGTCACACCTGATTCATGAAACACCGTGCCAGCTTATCGTTTTTTGTTTTCTTTCTCCGAGAGAAACAGAACAGTATATGTGCATGCAGGCAGAGATAGCACATTGCTGCACAAGGCACATCTTAGGAGCAGTGAAAAAATAAGGAGCAGTAAAGTATTAGTAACAATATTGAACATAATTTATGCATCAAAGTCAACAGTTTGTTGCAGATCTGCAATGAATTATATGACCATCTTCATTACAAAATCTTTCAAATCACCATCAGTATTATTTGGACATCTCTAAAAGAGCATCACTGACTAAGATTACAATACATGATATTTTTGCACTTCATATCAAACACATTTGGTGCATTTTTCAGTATTTCATAATACACAGCCTTAAAAGAAGGAGAAAAGGAAGGAATATGTTAAAAACAAGTCAGGAATTATGGTAAAGTTTACCCCATTTTTGCCTCAAGCCAGATCAGTCACTGGGTTTTAGTTCCAGATCTTTTCCATATACAACCAAGTGCTTGACTGCAGCTCAAAATCTTTTCTGACATGAAAAGTGTTTGTCTCAGCCATTCCTAAACACTTCTAAGACAAGGATCTTCCACAGACTCTCTAGACAACAATTCCACTGCTTAAGTATATTAATAAATTATTATTTTTAATATCTAACCTAAAATCTTTTCACCTGTAAATTAAGGTAAATTAAGGTTTCTCCATGGACATGGAGAAAAAAAAATACCATTGTCATATTTATTCTTTTCCAAATGAACGTTATTTGGAAAAAGTCAATAATGACTTGCATTTCATATACTATATATTTTGCTAAAAGATTGATTCAAACAGTGCGACAGAAAAAGACTAAATTACCTCCATGCAGCTAAACCAAGCCTTTTGTATTATACAATCCAAATTTTGTCCCCAGCAGTCCCTTTTGTTGTTTCCTAGGTAAACAACAGCAATTTCTTCATTCTTTAGTCTTAGGTCTTATTATTCTGTTCTGTTATTATCACAGTTTGTCTTATCTGCATTTTTTTATTTTAACTCACCAACTCTAAATACTACTATGTCCCATGTCTCTACATATGAAAATATCAGTACCCTCCCAAAAAAGTCTTTACTTCCCAAGATGTTCTTTCAGCAGTTATTTTTTTTTTCAGCTAACAGACTATTATAATCCCAGATCTCCTGGAGTCTTCCCTTCAGCTATTTGTTACTTCCTGTTTTATAGTCAAGCATTTGATTTCTTCAATTTCATTATAGTACTTTGCAATAGTATTTAGCAAGTTTTATTTCTAAACTTGCTTGGGGAACTGCTTGCAAATTCTTTTTTTCGTGTGTTCCATGCTTTTAAAAGCATATTTTTTACTTACTTTCTCCATTCTATCACCCAGTTTGTTAATGAAAATATTGATTAGTGTTAGGCTGCTAAGCCCTAATAGGATTAGGCTCTTTTTCAGTATTTCAGCTGCTTGTGAATCTAGCTTTTGATTATTTCATTTGGTGGCTTTCATGTACATAGCGCTTCTCACCAGAATTCTGTGTGGGAGCCATCCCAAAGGGTTGGCTGTATTAAGTATATATGACACATAAGACCTCTTCTTACCTTGAAAGACAAGAGTTCCTCTTTCTCTGTCAGACAAGAAAAAACAATAATGTTCTTATTGCTAGGAAGGAGAAATGCTTTGTCTTATTTGCTTTTCTATCTAAGCACATATCAAAACTGATGTGGCAGGTTATATCCTGTCTTGGTGACCCAAATGGTTTCAAGAACCAAAATAATACTTGGTCCAAAACAGTCAATACCTGACAAAGGCATGGCTGAGTGTCAGGACCAGCAAAATAGAAATCATAAAGATAACTCCAGCATCTTTGTGAGTAGTAAAATGAGACTGGCTTTTATTTCTCCCTTTTAAAGATTCATACTGAGTTTTCTTTCATCTGCTACCACGAGTGTCTTTTATGAGTTCTCAGAAATCATTATAATTGGTTCAAACACTGCCTCAACTAGCACCTTTAACACTTTGAGGTGATTTTTAGCATTCCTTACTAGGCTAAGTACATTTAACTTACTAAATATTTATTTAAATTTTTCATTTCCCAATGTGGTCTATTCCCCTTGTCTAAAAGAATGTATGTGTGTGTTTGTACGCAACTGTTTTCTTTTTCTTTTTCTTTTTCTTTTTCTTTTTCTTTTTCTTTTTCTTTTTCTTTTTCTTTTTCTTTTTCTTTTTCTTTTTCTTTTTCTTTTTCTTTTTCTTTCTTCTTTTCTTTCTTTCTTTCTTTCTTTCTTTCTTTCTTTCTTTCTTTCTTTCTTTCTTTCTTTCTTTCTGTCTCTCTCTCTCTCTCTCTCTTTCTCTCTCTCTCTCTTTTTTTTAGAGTTATCAGTACTGTGGACAAGTGTGGTCTTTATTTCATCACTCACAATGAAGAATGCTTTCATTCAAAATACATCACTAACAAATACTATTGATAATTATGAGATACTTAGGATCATACTGAGTAAGATGAAGAAATTCCAGAAGTCATGTGCTGTTGGAATAAAAATTTGTGTTCAGCTTTTTTTCTTTTTTTAAGATCACCTCCTCTTAACTGATCCATGAAGTAGTGCAACAGTTAATATGACTAGTGCTATTCTAAAATCCCACTTACACGTTATAGTGCTAAAATATTATAAACGCCAGCAGGTAGAATGAAGGTCAATTATACTTCAGCTTTAGATCTAATAAATCTCAATTCTATTCCATATTAGTTTTTTCTATCCTGTAATTATCCTAGGAAAATATCTTCCTAACATTGGCTTGTCTTTAGAGGTGAGGATTGAAGCAGGCAACTGCAGAAATTAAATAGATAAAGTTCAGACAAAATAATTTTCAGCTGCTTGAAAGTTGATAATGAATGTGAAGTCTTAAACAGGGAGGACTCGCAGAAAATGTGCTTAACAATCTATATCAAACCCTGACTTACAGGAAAAAAAATATGTTCTTCTCTAAAGAGATCTCTGAAACTGGAAAAATAAGAATTCTGAGGACATTAGCTTATTCTTAATTGTGTCTGCTGTGCAGTAGCTTAGAAAAGCTGATGCAGTGGTATCAGAGCAATGAAATTTTATATATTATGACAGACTGAACTACCAGTAGGATGCTCAGCAAAATATTGTAGAACCAATTTTGCTTCTGGACTATTACATAAGCTATAAAAATAGCTTTTTAAAAAGCATAATTTCACCCTCAGATCCATGTCTGCTCTCTGCTGTGAAATGATATTTTCCATAAGTTGATCCTATGTTGCTCACACCTCATCTGATATAATGAGACAACCTAAGATGCTCAGCAAAATGCATCATTGATTCCATATTTCTGCTTCCACAAAATGTGGTAGCCACAAATGCATATGTTATACTGGTCTGAATCTGCATGTGCAGACAGACACTCACTTTCAGAAATACAGTTTATTTCAGGTCAGCTATTAAAGCCACTAGTTCTGAAAAGGCTTCACGTTTCATGTTAATTCACAGACACAGATGCCACCATGTTACTTTGTATATATAGGATATAAAAGGGACCCCTTACTCCTTCTGAAATGGTAACAGACCTCTAGCCAGCTTAAATTGCCTTATTTTTTGATCATGAAACCATTAAAACCTTTGAAAGAAGGCCAATTTCTATGGATTTTTCTTTTAATCTGAAAACAATGGAATGAGTTCTTTCTATTATATTTCATTTGAAAAGTGGGAGTGGTGATTTTTCATCTGAGTAAGATTCCTGTGAAATCATACAATTAGTTTCTAACTACTTCAAAAGGGAGTGGGAGAAATCCAGCTCTCCTGATCAAACTCTTAGGAGTAGAACTTCAATATTCAAATATTATCACAGATAGATACACCATCTGCAAGAGGAATAATAAATGCAATTATATGCTAATGAGATTTAGATAGCATTCAGCACATTTTGAAAGTTCCCCATGCCTAAAATGAGCCAATTAGTGAAATTAAACTTTAAGTTTCATATTCATACACTAACCTCTAATAGTTTAGTATATATCATATATACTAACTTCTCATAGATTAGTATGAACTTTGTAATAACATGATGTTCGTCAGAATTCTTGTGCTTATTTATTGGATAATCTGAGGTTGCCTGAGAAGTCACTTTGTCATATTAACACTACCTTTAAATCTGTAAAATTGAGGGATTTCCCATCATTCTACTTTTGCTGTGGTATGTCTAGAATTTGTACAACAGAAGTAAGAACTGGAGATTTGTTTTAATGTGTTGAAAATTGAAAATGTTCTAACAGAGCTAATTTCTTTTGCAGAAGAGCAAAGAAAGCTCATAAACTAATAGTTTTGGAGTAAATTTATCTTTGCTCTTTTTGTTTTATCAGCACGAGGCCTTTGTTGTACAGTTCTTGGCATCTTTTCTGTCATGAATAACCCTACACTCATTTCTATCCTATTTAATTATCCACTCTGGCTTAAAACATAATCAGCATTAAACCAGCTGTGCAACCTTGAAAGAACACCATTTCAATAATACATTGATAAAAGGGAGCAAGCAGGCTATTAATTTTAATAGGAGCCCTCCCTTCTGACTATAGCCTGGACACCGTTTTAGAGGCTGTATCCATTTACCGCCAAGCAGTAGCGTCCCTAGTGCACTCATTATAGCAATAGATTCAATTCATGCTCTGACACTGTGACTAGCTAGACAGCTACCCTGGGCCAGTAAGGTCACCTTTGAGGTCTAGGCTTTCCTGCTAATACAGGAGAATGACTCATGGAAACACTACTGTGAAGCAGAAGGAAATGTATGTGGAAAATAATGGAGAAGCGTACCATAATTTAAAAATATTTTATCTATGCAAAATCTGCAGTGAGAAAACTATCATTTAACACTGTAAGAGTGTTATTCGTTTCAGCCTGTCAATTATGAATTCTGGCCAGAAACCTTAACTACCAAAGAAGTCAGAATTTTATAACATAGATTCCTCGATCCCCTAAGCTGCCAGGCTATAAAGCAGAAGTGTGAAACAAAATACCTGGATCTGGGCTTGAATTCACAAAATTGACTGTCATCTTCTTTGGCACTTTAAAAATCTGTCTGTGTTTGCTGTTATTCAGTGGGCAAAAACATCCTAGCGAAGCTACACTGGAGACAAGCAGAACTTTCAAACATGTTGATATTTTCCTATGTTCAAACACGTTGATATTTTCCTATGAGTTTTATTTGCTACATACTAATACACTTAATTTGGATGGAAACATTACTGAGTTCAGGTTCATGTTTTTTATCATAATGCCCTAGCAGGTAGATGCACAAAGAGTTGATAATACAGGTACTAAGTGAATTAAAACTTCCCCTCATCGCTGCCTGCAGCTATATTGATCTCAGGAACAGTATGCACTCCCTCAAATATAGTAACCTGTCTGGCCTGGTAGGTACCACTACCCTATTTATGCATAGCAGTATTGAGGACACTGTGCTGGTCGCTGGGGAGCAAAGAACTGTCAGAAATTACCGCTGACAGAAAATACTGAATACTGTTCGGCTCATCTTTCATGGTGGAAATAATGCAGGTATAAAGACCTGCACTGTTGTAAAATAAGTTGTAAAGCATGCATATGTACTCACCTATTATTATTTCATTACTTACTATGATCTATATATCAATGTATTTTTGCTACAGCCATGATGTGCCTTTACTCTTACTAATCAACGCATAATTACTTGTAATAGATAACTGCAGTCTCCTGATCATCTTTGTAGCGTTCCACGTATCTCTTGTACTGGTGAGTCCAGAACTGGACACAATACTCCAGATGTGGCCTCACCTGGGCAGAGTAGAGAGGGAGCTTCACTTCCCTTGACCTGCTAGCAACCCTTTTCCTAACACCCCCCTGGATACTGTTGGCCTTCTTGGCCACGAGGGCACATTGCTTGTTCAGGGTTAACCTGTTCGCCAGGATTCCCAAATCCCTCTCTGTGGAGCTGCTTTCCAGCAGGTCAACCTCTAATCTGTCCTGGTGCCTGGGGTTATTCCTGCCCAGGTGCAGGACCCTGCACTGCTCCTTGTTGAACCTTAGGAGGTTCATCTGCACGCCAAAGCTAAGTGTTTCTAAAAACTAAAAGGAGCCTAATTCCATAACAGTGCTCTGACTCAAACCACATACAAAATACAATAATGAATGCTGTTTAAATATCCACAAATATTAAATGGGTACACATTTTAGGACAACTAATAGCGTTTTCCTGGCTATTCCAGTGCTTCATAAAGCAACATTACTACTTGAAAGGCTGTATAATTGACCTTATAGATCACTGAAACACAATTCTGAGCCTTAAAGCATTTTGTAGTAGCTCATTTTAAGACTGGGGAGGGAAGTGAGAAGTGTGGGGAGGATAGTGTCCTTCTGTCTTAGTTAGGGTTGGCACAGCAAAGCAGTGATTTCTTATGACTAGTTTACTAGTTTACTAGTTTTATGTGATCTGTTTATGAACTGTAATGAAGCGGCTGCTAACATAACCAGTGTCCTCAGGCAGAAAACTGTAAGTGGCTGGGTCAGCCGTGCCCCCAGCCAAACAGCATACATCTTTTCTGATGGCCTCAAGTCTACTCAGTTCCTATTTTCACAGTAGATAGTTACTTAACAGACAATGTTGAAAACAAAATACATAAAATCCATTTTTCTGGGTATATTTTTGGCGTGCCATTCTTTACATCTCTTTATTTTGCTGAGATATCTTCATCCAGCAAATTTTAGCATTAACATTTTCAAGCATTCCATGATTCTAAGTGGTATCCAGTGGGCTGTAGTGCCTGTGGACCTCCTCCTCTAAATCACAGGAAAAATGGATGATGTTTGCAGACCCATGAATAACACACCTGCAGAAACAGTAACAGATTAATTTCAGACTATCTTAGTCTGAAAGTCATACAGTCACATTACATTTCCATAATATAAATCTAGTTTGTATTGGTTGATGAAATGTTTTCCTCTTCATAGGTGCACTTAATTATTGTGGGGCTTTTCTCAGCCATGAAAGTACTAGCGTTGTTTTTATGCCTTGAAAATAAAATGTGATCTAAATAAAGTTAAAAGCTGTAGGGCACTATTAAAAATAAATGCTGCAAAAATGTGAAATGTTGATTAAAGATCAAAGAATAGTAGACAAATTAATTATCCAGGAGCTATGCAATCAGTTGTATACTTCATCCATAAAAAAATAAAGATGATTCTAAACTTATTTAAAATTTTATTTTACTTACAAAGTTTTAATAAATACAGATTAAAAAAAGGAAAGAGGATTCTAATGCTTCTAACAGAAGTTTGGCATTTCCAGCAATTGACTAATTCTAAGGAAAATATAATAGTTATAATTGATTTTGGTGTCTCTGATTTGAAGACAATCTTATTTAGTCAGTAAAAAAGGTAGACTACAGATATAAAAGAGCTATGAATATGTAGTATCACTGATTTCAACTTTGAAAGTGTCATCTAACCAGTACTGTTATTCAAAAAGCCATTTATTATCATACAGGGAATCAATGCTGGACTAAAAGGCAATATAGGCAAGAACATCCTAAGAATTACTGGGATAAAATACTTCCCAGTTATAGAAATAGAGACTACATGAAAAAATAATTTAAATTAATTTTACTTATTTTTAATCTCTATTTTTTTCAAACAACTGAAAAAGCATTTCAAAGAGCAGAATTTAGTTTTAAGTATATATTTAAATATATGTAAAATTTATGCTTATGATGAGAGATTATTAATTCACTGTATATCAAAAGCCTAACTATTACTTAGGAAGTCTCATCATCATCATAGTCCAGGATGCCAAGACTCAGAACAATTCAGAACAAGGTAGGAGAGAGAGTCTTTGTAACAGAAATCATGTCGTCCATAGCTACCTGTAATATCCTGAACATGACGCTGTATTGATGCCCCTTTGCTATCTGTTTTGTGTTGTGGACAAGGAAAAAGCTAAATATCACCATAGACAAGAGAGAGAGAGAAATAATTTGATTGTCCATATCATGTTATTCTTATTCCTGCATTTTTTTTACTCGACACCAAGTTTTGAATGGCAAAGTGAAACATATAGAGCCTTAATTTTAAATCAAGACTATCTGCATTTAAAAAAATGGCAATGGCATTTTCAACAAGATTTCTGTATATGTTACCTATTTTGTTTTAAGTGAAGGAAAAGGCCAAGCTCAAATTCACTTCTAATGAGCCATGTGTTAATGTCAGGGTCTCTGCTGTCCACTCAAATGCCATAGTACACATCTGACTTTATAATGAGCCAAACAGTTGTCTCTACATAATCTCAGTTAGCCTTCTGTTAAATATCTGTTTCCAAATTTTCCAACACTATAGTTGAGGTGGTATGCTTTCGTGGCTAAAATCCAGCTGAAGATGTAGTTGTTCTAAAATCTCTCACATTTTGTCCAAGTTATTGGCCAGCACTTGCCTTCATATCCTTTGCAGTGAAAACATTTGACCTTACAGAGTCCAAATGGCTTATTGCCTAGTTTTGATCTACTTTTTACACTAATGGGGAAGAGATCAAAACCAGATGACAGATATCAAGGCAAATGGCCAGTGGCAGAATGGTTGGCCTGTAGATAGAAAACTGAAATAAACCTGCCAAATATTATTTATCTCTAGGGGAAACTTATCTCAAACTGACCACTCTTGTGATTAACTCCTAAATGATTACTGAGAATCACCAATAAAATTTATTTTGAAATTTGATAACTTAAACTTTTTTCCTCTTTTGAGTGAGTTTTCCTGCACTGGCTTTAGAAACACAGGTAGGAAAAAAAATAGTTCAATAGCTACAAAGAAATACAGGCACATCTTGAGAAAATACAAATATGGCTGCATGAAGGACATGGTAATAAAAAAGGTGAATTTCCAGTATTATTCTTAGAGCAAGGACAATGTTAAGCACTTTTAGTTTCGCAGCCCTTTAATCAAGTAAGTTGGCAGTGTCTGCCGGATTTTTCTTTCTGATATAACCTGAAGCAAAATAATTTAGCTACAGACACTGCAAAATGAAAAATATTAAAAACCAAAGTTATTAAAGCTTTATTTTTAATGAAAATAAAATAAATTGGAATATGTTTCTGCATTATGATTGTTTATCACTTCTCCTGGCAAAATTAAATTAATTCTCAGAACAACTAATAATAGAAAGGCTATACAAAATTAATGCCTAGTAAACAAACATTATTGTCATAAGTCAAAGTCACATTCACCCTCCATAAATTACACTTTAAGTCTGACAACTTGCATTTTTCTCTTAAAAATCCCTTATACATGTTCAGAGTTAGAGTACAGCAGCCTGAAGTAAAAGAATCCCCCAACAAGCCATAACTGTATTACTGACAGAAACAAGGACAAAAACATCAGAAAACACTCAAAACATAATTACAGTGCCTTGATCAAAATAGTGCATCCAAAAAAGGATGACACAATCACTTAGGTGGGATTAAACCAAGTGTCCAAACTTTTACTAACTCCCTAAGTTTTTACTAACTCTCTACCTATATGTAGTTGTCTGAATTAATTCTATTAGATTACTATAGGAAAATCTTCATCTGGCAACCCCCAAAAACTTTGGCCCAATTAGGGATTCCTCAGGGTAAAAAAGAAAAAAAGAGAGAAATGATCTGCATAAGTCCAGAGATCTCTGTCCCTACCTCAACACTCAACTGCATGAGTCTTTAACATGATAAGGAGACACCAGGTCCCCCAAAGTAGCTTTCAGACCCTTTTCTTAGGAAGACTGTACCTTCACCATCCAGTTGTATGTTTTACTGAGTGAAACAGTTGATAATCAGTGAACATTAAAATCTAATTCAACACTTTTTAATGGGAAGACTCTGTAGAAGCAGTTTGCACAGAAAAGTGTAGGAAAGGAATGGAAGGAGTAATATTTACAGGGTGCTTTGTGTATCCAATGGTATAAAGAAATGGTACAGGGCTTCTTGGTATTTCACAGTTTAAATTACATTTAAAACATTTTTATGGAATGTCACAATAATCTTCTTCATGATAATGAAGAAGTACCTTTCACAGTACCCTCAAAGTGTGAGGCCAGTGTAGTGGAATTGTTAGGTACTGTAGGTACTTTGAGAAGTGTGAAATGAAGATTAGCATAACAAAAATGGCACTTTTTCTTCTTGTTTGTTGTTTAAGGAGTGCCTTTTAAATTTTGCCTAGTGAGATCAAAATATGAAGCATGGTTTACTCCTTTATATACATAAAGAAGTCACTTGCTCCCCTTCTAACAATTTTGTGGTTGTTAGACTATTTCTAGTCTCCTTCATTCCTATTTCCATACCTTTCCTGTCCATTTGGAAACAGGAAGAGATATCGTTTAGGAATATCTGAACTTGCCCTGAATGCGAATAATCATATACTACTCTCAGCTATCTTATATTGAGACCTTCATCTAAACTATATAGGATGAGTTTGGGTATCCTTTCATGGCATTGCATTATGCCATGGAAATCACCTTTTGAGCTTTTGACAATTCAAAGTCATATTGATAAAAACAAGATAAACTCCTATTAAGAAATGTGACTCATCTATGAATCCTTCTGATATAGTATTCCAGGACGTAACTTTATTGTGGTAGCACAGAGAGAAATATTACCATTCAGAGGGCAAATGAATACCGAACTCTTGATTTTTTAGACAAAAGACTAAATTTATTTTTCATCCAAAACTTTCACAGAGATGTGCAGATGTTGCTGATCAAATTGAAATTTGACAAATTGTTTGAAAATACCTCTCAATTTTAAAAGTTTATTATTTTGAGATTTTTAAACAAAATGCTTGTACTTTTAAATTCATAGTAGTATTTTACTTTGAAAATTATTCCATAGTTTTTCCTTTTAACTATTGAAAATCCTCTAAAATTTTTAAAAGGGATATGATTCTGGGGAACGATAGGGTTATTTTTTAAATCAAATAAAGTTATATGGCCATTTTTAGTCATCACTACCCGTCCTCTAAATTATGCTGCTCCATCCCCTGTGTGGAAGGAATTAGTTACTGGGTCACAGCTCCTGATTATGCCTGAGCTCACTGACCATAATATCCTTGCCACTAATATCCTGGAACACAGTTGCTGTTCCCCCTGCTGTCTGTAACTGAGGGAGCTTTGACTTCTGTGCCCAGCATTAGACATGTCAAAGCCTTCCATGCAAGAAGTGAAAGCATGTCCCATTTTCAAGGTGACTTTGTTTAGAGAATGGCAAAATAATGATAAGATGGAGTAAATTCTCTGTGGGAAAGTAGCATTCCCTTGCAAGAAACTTCATCATAACCTACTAAATGGCAGATGCTTCCATAACAGATGCAGATCTAACTATTTAAATTTGTGATATACCCAAACCAAATCCAAGGAGATATAAATTCCGTAGGAAAGAAGATACAATAGAGAACATGTTCTTGCAGAGGAAATCTCTGCATTTTATTTCTATGTGAAAGTTCTTATTTTCAGTAAGTGTCACCATTTTCCCTTAAACTTCATGCTGGTCCTTTCTTAGTTCTTTTTTTCAGCAATTTTATTTCAATTTCTTAGATCAACTTTATGAACTATTTTGCTGGAATATCTGTTACTGCATTAACTAGAATACCAAAAAGAATCAGAAACCCAGCAACAAAATATTTTGAACAATGTACTATAGTCCCTTGTTTGTACCAAATCTAATGTTTTTAAACACTAGCAGATGAAATTAATTCTTTCATTGAATAGAAATTTTGGCACTGAAGGAAAACAAGTGTAGTATCTTACTAGCAATGCAAAATGTAAGCTACACACTTCCTTAATAAACAAATACCACAAACATTTCTCAGGATGTTTCTGGCACTTTTTATTTACAGAAACACCCATGCTTTTACAGTCTAGTTCTCCACATCTTTTGGTTTTGATATCTAATCATAATCCAAAGATGCATGTTCATTCATCATCAGTCATGCAGATCTGGCTGAACTGTATGATACATTAAGCTGAGGGAAAATGCCAAAACATCAGAAAAGATTATTACCTTTTTATAGACAAGCTGGATTCTGTAAGAAGGACTGTTATGCCATTAATTTAGTCAGCACAATCTTGCATCCTTGAAATTTTTTTTTTCCAGCAAGATGGAATGTTTTTCTTAACATGTCAATTTTAATTAGGAGATAATTGCCTCTGACAGGTGGATTTACTTTTATTCCAGAATTAGGTAGGAGAAATTAGGGAGGAGGGAACCATTATAATAATGTATCTCCCTGGGACCAAGCACCTTATACTGCCCATATACGTAGCCTAACACACTAAAAATACCAAGTATTTCTTATAGCACCTTGAAAATGCTGGCAAAATTATTTTTTATTATAATAATCATTAAAAATAATACACAATCATAAAAGACTTACTTTTTGAAAGAAGACTATAAGTGTTTACATAATGTTGTTCAAGAAATAGTTCTGAAATATATCAACCTTCTTTTACTATTAGAAACTTGTTTTCCATTTTTTTTTATCAAATATTCCATATGTCTTCATTTCAAAGCAATAGGTACTATAGTACAATAGTATTGTAGGTCAAGCTTCTATAATACAGAAATGTATCTCGTATATAATTTGATAGTAAAATAAATATTTTCGTGCAATTGCCTAGGAAGTATCTTTCTACTAGAGAAAAGAACTGATGAGGACTTGTCCTCAGTAGCAGGGAAGATATATTAAATTTCTGTGTAGCCCCAGAATTGCTGTGGAAAGAATAGGCACTTAAAAAAAAATAGGAAAGTAGAGGAATTAAGCATGCTACATGGATTTATATTTGTTTGACTATTACAAAATTGGGATGCTGAGAGAGACAACTCTAGGCTTTTCAAATGTGAGAGTAAAAGGATATCTTGCCAGCTCAAGGGTAGGAAAGGATCGTCCGTATCTTGATCAGAGTAAGAATAAAACTGAAAGAAAGAGCTGAATGTGCCAGTGAACTCTGAAGAGCTTTTGTGTGTGGGTGGGTATGTGGGTGAGTGTGTGTGTGTGTGTGTTAGTCCAGTTCTGTATTAGTCCAGGATGTAAAGCAGGAGAGAAACACGGGAAAGTTTGGGGTGGAGAAATGGAGGTGATGAGTGGTGCTGTTGGAAAAGGTCATCTCCAAAATAGCTCCTGCTCCACACCCAAAAACCACCCTGTCTTCCTAGAGCTGTCACAGATAGATTTGGCAGCAGCCTGTGACTGTTTCATCGGGTCTGGTAGCTTGATGTTCTAGACAACTCCCTTTTAGTTTATGTCTCCATCCCTCCCTGTTCAGCTCCTATGAGGCTCTATGGGAAAACTGAAAGGCAATTCAAATTTAACCTCATTTTCTCGCACACCAAACACGCTATTTCTTTGCAAGCCGCATTAAAGACAGAGGGCAAAAGACCAAGCTGAAACTTTTAAGCAAAGGAATTTAGTAATGAATAACAGGCAGCTTGTGACCTGAGCTGAACTGCCTAGTTTGAAATGTTAGGTCATCTGAATATCACAATTACAAGAAGTAGCCTATCTTGTTCAGCCCCATGTACTCCAGCAGTCCATGCACAGAACAATATGCCTACAAGTCCTTGTCATATTTGATCTATTACAGTCAGCTTGTAAAGTTATCATAGATAATTAAATGATAACCTATTTTCAACAACTTTTTTTTCTTTGTCCTTGTTTTGACTTGGTCAAAGAACCAAAAACAGATTTCAGAGCAGATGACAAGTCTGCCAGACTTGAACAGTATAATAAAGATTAAGAACAGGGGCTATTCTGTGGCATTTTGTAAAAACAGGTATACCTGAGGATGCCACCCCAAGCATTTAAAGATCTACCACTCCTATAATATTAGTTCAGAGACTGTGAAAGACTCTAAGTTCATTCACCATTGAAAGGCATTATCAGACAGTGTTCAAAGGATATAAGTCCATACCTTGCTCCTTCATCTCTGATAGGGAATATCTTTGCCTGTTAGCACTATCCATCCCCTTTGGGTTGGTGAAGATTTACTCTTTTGACCCACTATTATGTACCCAGGTACAGCAACAAGCTTGAAGAACTTTTCTTATGTATAGTGGATAGATATTCTGCTTCTAGGACTTAAACATCTCTGAGGAAACTTTTCTCTAGACTGAGATAGAAATAACACTAATAATGCCTACTTGAAGTTATCAGCTTGCACTTTTTGCTTTGCACACTAACAAGTGCAATAAAACCCCACCATTCAAATATCTTGCAGATCTTAAATATTTTTGAGCAATTTCCTCCATTCATGTTTTTCCTTTCTTCCTAATAATTGTTTTAAATTTATTCAAGCATTATTCAGCTTTCTTTGCTTGAAACTTTCATGTTTAAAATGTCCAAAGACTGCTAGCAGCATCATATTAAAATTTATCCTCTCTTATAATTAATCTTTTCTATATATCTTAATATTGTTCCTATTTCTGAATATAGTTCCTGTACTTAAATATGCATAATAAATATGTGTGTCTGAAAAGATTAATTGAAAAACAGAAACTACAGATGTGAAGAGCACTCATTGTATTAATCAACTCATTCACATATATAATGAATTATTTATATGTAAGCACATTAAAAGATCTTCCATTTACAATATATGGTTTATGTAACCTAAAGGCACCTTTTTTTTTTCCTTGCATAATTGTTCTTTTTTTGTGAGTTCATTTTATATTTTTTGCTATAAGAAATTCTAGTCAAAACTTGTGAATGTTCCAAATACTTGGTGGGGTGGATTTTTGCAGAGATGTTGTTCACGTGATGTCTACCTTCATTTTCAGATAGAATCTTGTGTAAGGAAAAAAAGCTTTTAAAATATATATTCATATAAATATGGCTCATTTTGTAATCAGAATTCAGACAAGCTGGTGTGAAAATAGGAACATACAGCAAGAAATGTGTGCTACATACACATAGCTGTGTCTTATAACTGCTTTGAAAGTGCTTTCAGAAAATACAGAATTTCCATTAAAATGTACTAGGTGGACCATTTAGACGAGCACATTGTTCAGTGACATTGGATATGCGCTCAACAAATATGTTCACTGCTGACCATCCCAGCAAATCCTTGAATTGCTCTTTGCATTGCCATCATTATTCATCTGTAATATCCCCCAAACCTTAAATAAAGGCAATGACAACCAAACCCCTTCTATAAGCTCCTATCTCCCTGAACTCCTTACTAAGAGCTTACCTTCTTTTTTTTTTATTATTTTTATTTTTTTCCAAAGAGCTGTCTGACCTACTTTCTTATTATTGACTACATGTTATGCTGTTACTAGGGATTGGTAGTTATACAGCACAGAAACACTCAGCGCTTTATTTAAGACAAAAACCTACTGTTGAATTCAATGTCACAGCAGAGTTTTATAGCGGTGAGGAATTACCTTGATAAATGGCCCTGACATTAGAGTTTTCACGACTCTACCTTCAATGTCATCGCATCACAGTGCAGAGTGTTAAAGTAAGGCCACTGCTACCTTCCAACAACATATTAGGTTGAAGCTCACTCTATCTCTAGATCCCATAGGCACAATAAATGGAGAAAATAACACACTTACAAACTGATAAAACCCAGCAAAGCTAATAAAATTAGATACTTTATAGGTTGGCTAATAGTGTCCTTTGAAGGGCATCAAATAACACATCATGTACTGCTCTGGGGGAAATCAAATTAGGTACAGCCATGTTCCCTCTGAACTGTGCATTTGAATAGACAGGAGATACTACAGCTAATCAACTGATAATGATAGAAATTTTATGATTAATGCACTATTTGTGTTAATGTGGATGTATGCTACCTTGATAGAGGCAGCAATCACCTATCGAGTTATTGAGATTTCAATAACAAAGTCCTCCTGAAGCTTTAGAAATATTCCAGACATTTCACTCTCCTCCCTAAGACTGTAATGTGTGATAGTCCATTGGAAGGACTCATTAGATGTTACCTTAGCACCTTAGGACCTTTTTTGTTATTAAAAGACTACTGCAACAATAGCTGCATTATGCATTTTTCTGTCTTCATAAATGAACGTGACTGCTTTATATTTTCTGATAAGACATTCTGTGCATCTATAAAGAGATACAGTTGCCTTTATTCTCATGTATATGAAAATATGGTCATTCCAGTTTTCTTTTAACCTGACGCAGGTGAATTTCACTGTGTCAATCTTAAGTAGGAAGCATCTGTTCTCATCTGTGTTGAGGCCTAGTTCTTGTTTCCAGTTCTCTCCATCTCCAGTTGCTTCCCTTGCTTTAACTCTGTCTAGTTTGCAAGAAGTGCAAAAACAAACTTGTTAAGTAATAGAGAAATGTAGTGCAGGGTGCCGTGAAAGGTAATAACACTCACTTGTGAGTGTGATTTTATTAGATTTGACAAGCTAATCAAGGTTAAGACTGGTTAGTAATAAGGGAGGTGATTTGCAAGGATGAGCCAGAGTGCAGAAAGAAAGGTACTGCTCTTCCATTTTTGTCATTATCTTCAAGATTATGAAGGGAACATTAATTTGTTGCAGAGGCTTTTTAGCCACATAAGCTAAATCCTTAATCCTTGCAACGTAACTGTTTATTATCATTGCTAAAAAAAATGACAAATAGATAGATCTATATCAGTATATCATTTAAAAAATGATATACTTGCCCCTAAGAGCAACTTAGGGGCACGAGCTACTGAAGGGCACAGTAGGTATTTCTAGTGCATAGTAAATGACTGCACAAAACAAAGATAAACTCTATTTGTGAGTAATGTAACTAAAAATCGCAAAGGATAGTTGGTACATGAGATCCCAATGCCTGTTCTAGGAGTCTGGGCTCATCTGATCCTTCGAGCAATGGTCTGTGGAGCTATCATCTACAGTCTAATCTCATTGTATGAGAAATCGTGGTCATTACTCGGAAGTCAGCAGCAATTGCTAAAGTTTCCATAATACTCCACCAGGCACAGAATAAAATTATATTATGGTGAAACTGAACAAATAATTTTCTGGTTTCAGACACTAAACTGTTTGTAAGTAATTGAATATTAATATTTTCAGACAAAAAATAGTCCTAACTCCTGCTTAGAAGTAGTGCAATTGCTATTTGCAGTTACAATTGAATTTGCTTTACAATTACAGCTACATTATGTCTTTGAAATTGGTGCATATCTCAAGTATGCAAAATATTCTTTATTCAACTGCATTTTGCAAGTTCTAGAGGTTTTTCCAATTTAAAGATTTTAACCAAACATGGTTTGCAAAATTATCTGTAGTTTTTATAATACTTTAGCATGGAGGACAGATTTATATGGTAAAACTTCTCCTACTCTCCTCCTTTGGCTTAACCAACCATTGTTGGTTAAGCTAAGCAAAAACTTAATGGTTTAGAAAATCCAGGAGAATAATACAATGTAAACTAAAGCAATACCCTTTCCAGTATTTTTTTTACAAGAAAACTAAAAAAAATGCAAGTTGATGGAATCAAAGATCTTTGAAGAATATTCTACCATTCCCTACTCAAAACAAAAAAGCTTATTCCTCTAATTTTCTGTAGTATCAATTATCTAAATTATTGATAGAGTCATGGTTTTGTATTCTTTTTCTATTTTGCTCTAAAACTACTTAGAATTTATATAAAAAAATACTGTTAGTTCTTGGATAGAAGTTACAAAATGACAGTATTGGCAGTCACTCTTAGATTGACTCAGCATTTCATATGATGAAACTTTACTCAAACATTAAAAGTATGAGGAAACTGAGTTGAATTGTCATATTTCTGTTGAATATGTCGTATTTCTGACAGCTCCTAAAATTAATCTTTTGAAAAAGTGAAGAGATGTATTTCCTAGAATCTTTTCCAAATTCTTCTTTTCTACAGCATTCTATCTTCTCTCAAGTTTTATGCTTGTGTTGAAACACAACAGAAATATATTCTAACTAGCAGGGCTACATCTCCTGTGCAGCATTTGTGACTTGCTAGACAGAGGTTATGAACTGTGTATCCAACTATTGATTATAGCTTAGCTGTCAAACTGATGTGTCTTATTGGGCCTCACGGGTCTTCAAGAATTCTATTATTTTAACTTCACTATCACTTTTAATTTGTCCTGACTCTTTCTTTGGATATTTTTACGGATCTTTGTGGTGACCTCCTCATTCTGGCTTTGGTTCATTTGTTTGAGTGTGCCAATGTAAAGTTTCTACTCAGCAGTTGTTTTCAGTGTCACCTACCCCATGTTTGTCCTCATCTGACTTGCACTCCATTGCAGATAGCTTTCTACCTTTTTTTTTTTTTTGCATTCCTGTATGTGCCAATTAAACTGAAGTCAGACAGCTCACCCTTTCCTTTCTAATTCTCTCCTCTATTATTACAGTCTCCTACCTAACAGTTACTCCTATCTACATTTTCATGTTGAAGATAGCACCAGGTAATCTTTCATGGGAAACTGAACCTTGTGTGTCAGTAGGTACAGATTTATTAAGTGGGATGAGAGATCATTATTAACACCCCCTCATCTAAGTTTCTGAAAACATAAAAACAACTTAAATATCAACAACAAAATATTTAGTTATCAAGCATTGGGAGATGAGAAGGTCTTTATTTCTCTTTGTCCACGTCTGTGCAAGGAAGGGACATGTTAGGAGGAGACACAGCTCTCTCCTACTCACACTGACACTGGAGTTTCACCTTCCTCTCTTCCACCCCATTAGCAATGGCAAAATATTGCAGATAGATAGATAGATGACAGATGGATGAACAGATAGCTCTCTTGCACTTCAGCACTTCTATACCTTTCTAGGCAGCTGAGGGACAATCTCATTTCCCTCAGATTCCCATCTGGCTATACCTTTTCAAATTTCACAACATTGTGGTGAATAAACTGGACTGAATACTGTTCATATTCTATAGTCTGCCATAATTTTTAAAATGCTCTGATCTTTAAACTTCTTGCCTCAATGTCCTCCAGAAATTCTCAAAAAATAATAATTATTAAGTATAATTTTTTTTGTCAGTATGTTCCTATGTTCTGGTTGTGATTTCTTATGTCTATAGAACCTCTTGTCAGTGATAATGCTATGTTTTCACATTTCAAACTCACACTCTTCCGTGGTGATTTTTACTGAACATTAATATCTGTGCCTCTCTGCCATGCTTCTCTCTTGAAGCACGAAACATTTATTTCTTTTCTTACTGTGGCAGGATTATTGCCCTGTCACCAAAATCTAGCCTTTAGATCCAAGTCATCCCTCATCAGGCATAAGTGGGTAATACCATTTAGTACTATGCCTTTGACTGTGATTAGTGCCAGAGCCTGACTGTTCTACTGCCTCTGTCAGCTCGTCATTGTTCAGGGCTTTGTTGGACTGAACCTCGTCTTAGAAACACAAATGTGCTGCATTCCCCTTTTTGTGTGTGTAGGTTCCCTTGAGTAAAATTCATGCTGTACTGTATAAAGCTAAATATAAGTTAAGAATTTGGCATTTCTTGTTGTTATTACAGTATATTAGGTTACCAGCTCCTTCAGTTGTTTTCAGCATCTTGTTTCGGCATCAAGTGTTATGCGCCTATAACCTTCTATTCTTCCTTATTATCACAAAAGATGGATAGATCACAAAAAATAAAATCTGCAGTATGAAGAGATGAAACCCACTTCTAACTCTTACAGAAACAGTGCCAGAATAGTTCTGGTGGCAAAAGCTACTGTTTACACTGTTACACTGCAAAGGATTTTGCACTCTAATCCTCTTTACCCTGGAGAGTTCACCTTTACATACTGATTTTATTCATATTGTATATAAATTTTATACCAGTCCACCAAGATGTCTTTGGGTTTTATCTCTAAGATATTGAAAAATATATTTTTAAGTAATTTTATTCCAGGCAAATGGCACAACACCAGGACAATAGACTTTAATGCTGGTTAGCTGTTTTTTGGCCTTAGAATTGCTTCAGTCTTCTGGATCGTTAGTCTTCAGACCACCAAATTAAAGGATGAATATGTTTTGGGAAAGGACATATGTTTCACATATGTTGGTAAACATGTGAGCTTTACTAGATTGCCTGCTTTCAAAAAAAAAGTCTCCTTTTATGCACTTTATTATCTTAATTTAATGTAATTTAATTCTTCATGGAATGAGGCAAGGGAAAGAGGAAATCAGGTTCTTCTGCTTATATTCCTGTAGATAGGCTGTTCTTCAGAGGATGGTAATACTTCATAAGGCAGAGATCTTCGATATACAAAGACCAAAGTACTGGAAGTGATGAAGTCTTGTTTTGGATTTCTTTTACAACTGTTACTACCACAGTCAATAAGGGCAACTCCCCGACTCCAGCTGCACCAGCCTTTTTACATCTTCCGTTCTGCTTTCAAACTATGCAGGCACAAATCACTTTGCTTGGATCAGTGCTTGATTCTGCTTGCACTGTTTTAGATAGCTTGCCTTCTTTTAGCTTTGCCAACTTGTAACTCACACTCATGACTTATTTTTGCTTCTGTTTCCTGTCCAGTTCTGCAAATGTGAAAAGGTCTTGATATACATAATAATGACATTTAAGTGCATATCAAAATCTCTGTAATAATAATCAAAGAAATTGGTTATAAAAACTATATATGACTTTTTTTTATAAAAACTATAAAAATGTCTCTGCACTAGAGGCACGTTTGACTTCCTTTTCCATACTTCCAGATAGAAAAAAAGAAAAAAAAAACTTCTATTTCAGCAACTCTCTTTCTCTCTTCAGTGTCCTACACTGAGGGTTAACCTATCTATCAGCAGTTCTTCAAACTCTACCCGGTTGTCATTGGGGAAGTTTCCAATCATCTCACCTCTGCCAACTGCTCGAGAGGTTATAGGATTATATTTGTATGAGTGTTTTGATGTTACCAGTGGGGATCTAAAGAGCTCTGTTTTTCAAATACTGCCCATATCTATTCCTAGTTTCCCCTGGAAGAGGGCAGTGAGGAATTGCTTACAATTCTGTACAGTGGATATAATCTGCAATATAAACTCACATAAGACTTCAGCACTAATGCATCTTCATTAGAGTGACAGCTCTCATCAGATACTTTGTGTGCTAGCATCTAGCAGTACTGAAGCAGTGATGAACCTTGGAGCACTTCCCAAAACTGTGAGGAACACACATATCTCACTACTCCTTTAGCTGGCAAAAGCCTATGTAAAGTCATTTAAGCAGTAACTTTAAATTCTGTTATGCCAACTGAAGCAGTACCTAGTTAGGCTATTCAGAAATTTATCTCTAAATGATTCTGCAGTCTCACAGACAAGAGTCTTGTTTGCAAAAACCACAATATGTTTGTTAAAATTTGATGTTTTCTATAATCAATAAATGAAATCCATGTAACAGCAAAGTCTTATGCCCTTGTCCTCAAAGATGCTCAGTTCCAATGCTACAAAGTACCCCTGGCTTTTGAGTCAAGTGAGACACAAGTGCTACACTGGCTTCAGTAAGAAAGGGCAGAACCAGACAGATATGTGAAGATTGATGTACTCTGTTGCTTCTAGCCTGTGCTGTCCAGTACATTAATACACTGGAGAGAGTGGAGACAGTCTGGGGAAACTTAACACTCTCACTAACTGCCCCATGTTTAGTCTTTAATTTTTATCTAGTGAGTATGATGCAAAATCTCCTTGAACTTCTAATTCCTAAGAGGTAGCCATTATTAAGCAACAGCAAATATGTTGTCATGTCCCTAAATTCTTTAAATTCTAGACTGCCCTTTCTGATAAAGAAGATATACCACATGTAATTTTTATTTAATGTGAACTGAATCATTTACTGGTGATAGCTTTTAGTTCATCTTTCAATGCTAGGTGACATTCATCAGCAGTATGTGTTCTTGGAAAAGAAGAAAGCATTGAAGGCTAGACAAGGTGCTCTCAGCTTCACTCACAGCCTGGATGTTCATATTATGAAAGTGTGATGAAGTTTATATTCCATCAAGGTGTGCAAGTGCTCTTTGGAAGCCTTTTTGCTTCATGCCTGAACACTTGCTGTAAAAAGAAGATAAGGGATAAGAATGTCCCAAGCAGCCATTCTGGAGACAGAATTTCACTGTCAGGCAACAGTGCAAAACAAGACATAAAGAGCTGAGCCAGAAGTTTGCTCAGTAAAATATAATGATTAGAATACTGCAGGCCAGCTGCCATGCATATCACCACAGCTTTAAAACTCAAGATTTGAAAATAAGTTCAAATGTATGACAGGGTGGTACAATAAACCCTTACCTCTTGAATCAGCGCATGCTTCCCATAGTCTCAAAAGCAGGAGGTATTCACTAATCAGAGCAAGTATAATTGGTTGAAGTACACCTCCTTCTACCTCCCAACAGATATCTGTTGCACTGGGTGTAATTAGAAGCAGAGCAGGCGGGTGACCAAAGATCTTACCTTGCCTATAGCTGCCCATCGTAACTGTTCATTATTTTCTTTGGTGTTTGCAGCCCATAGCCACATTAAAGGATGCAGAAAAAGACTTTTCATTGAAAAACAAAATAAAAAAAGAAATAATTTAGCTTTATTTTAAAGCAAAATTCCATTGTCTGAACTAATCTATAGAAGTTGATCCGATAGGAAAAGGGACTTTCCAACTGAGATGTGCAGCAAGATGTGGAAGTAGTTCTGAAATAATTATTATGACTTTTCTATGTGAAAATCTATGACCAGTATTTGCTTCTGGTTATTCCTGCCTGACCTTACTTTCAAGTACAGATGTGAGGGAAGAGTTATGGAGAAAATTTTGCTGCCTGAAGCAAACATTTTTGTTAGCTTTCCAAAAATGTCTGTTTTGGACTGTATTCTGGAAGAATGTCTTGATTCTTGTATATTTATACCTTAAAGTGCTCATTAAACATGAATAATTATTATCAGATTGTAATGTGATAACAATCTATACAAGATTATAGGACTTAAATTAGCTATTATTTAAAAATAATGTAAAATATGTCTCTGATCTTAAATCAAAATAGTAAATAGGTATAAATAGTAGAAAAGAGAAAAGGAGTGAAAGAGATCAGTGCACAAGCTATGAAATTAAGTGCTTACATAATTATGTTTGTTTTAGCCAAAGTTTTTTCTTCAAGTGAAATAAAGTAAATGTAACTATTCTATGCAAGTGTACAGCTGAGTTTCCACACTGGAGTGATTGTTTTTTTGCAGATATGTTACAAACTGATCTTAGGAAAGCTGATTTGAAGAAAGAAAATTTAGGCCTGGATTAACCTAAAACAGTAATACAGAAGCAAATGTGGTACAAAGGCAAGCACAAGTACCAAGTGATTCTGGGCCTGAGGGAACTGTAATATGTGAAACTGCATCTCTTTCCTTCTCACTCAACCACAACCTCCCCCCAAATATTCCAGCTTTAACTAAAGTCATATACAGATTTTGTTAACAACAGTCTTCTATAACAACCACCTTCTAAAGCAGTTGCTCTCTTCAATCAATCTTAGATAGAAGAAAATGGCTCTATAATAAATAATAATAAATACACCATCTCATACCCTTTATTGATATAATAACATTAACAGTATTGTGCTGGGTTGTTTTTACATCTCATGTTAACATGGAGGTTGACTTATCCAAGGAGGTAAAGGTGGCTTTCTGGAACTGTAAATTGCAAAGGGTCTATCTGGCAGGTTTCGGTTCCTGAACTCACGCATTCCTCAGAGGATCCCTGTCTAAGTTTTTGTTCCAAATCTGTAAATACACCGGGACTGGATTAGAACAGCTACTAATAAAAATGCTCGTCCGTAACGTAAGAGGGTTTTCACCTAGGAAATTAAATGAACAACAATGTAAAACAGCATCTTCTAAAAAGGTGATATTTTAAGAATTTTTAAGTCAGTCTTCAAGACCATTTGAATCTTTTTGGGGAGTCATGGTGTTATGCATGCAACTCCTAATTCTGCTAATCCTATAACCCTCTCACTTTCTTACATTACATGGGATAATTTTCTACAAGTGTCTGTGAGATTGACATTTAATCTATGTAAATATAGTAATCTATTTTTAAAATAATTTTAGAAGTAGAGCTTGATAATGACACTTGTTGCATCAGAGTTTCCACTCTGACACCTTCTCAGCAAGTTGCGTCTATGTCTGTGCAGGTGACTTTTTTGAAAGTTGCAGCAGAAATAGCTCAACCACTTCTGAAAATAAACTAATGATTTTTTTAAAAAAATAATTATCTCCTGAAACAGGAATTTGAATGTATCAAAGCATATGCATTAGCAAATGTACCTTAAAATATTCTTCATTCTGAATTGGGGACATCTTACTCTATAGCAATATTTGGAACATATTTAAAGTTTTCTGTTCTTACATGAAAAGCAATATTCTTAGCAATGTTTTTGTTTTGTTTTGTTTTTCCGTTATAATAAACTTCTCATTCACAAATTCAGCTAGGGAAGTCTGATAGTTATGTATTCTAGTTCGGTAGACTTGATTTTCTGTCGGACTGGTCCTGTGCAATTTGAAAGACCTTGTCAGCCCAGGGGCATACTATGAAAGTGGATTTCATATGGTTTGCATTTCTTTTCGTCTTTTTTATTTTATTGCAAACGTAATATTGTTCTAAGGAAAGAGAAAAGAAGATTTTGTTCTATTCATTCTTTGCAGTCCTACCTTTCCTGGGACTTCCTTGAAATAATGCTATTTAAAATGAAATGCAGGACTGCTCTAATTTTCTAAAGCAAAATCCTTTAAGGTTTAGCAGATACATTTTTAAAAGCCCCTTAGGAACTGACAGATAATAAAAAATCTACCATCAACTTTTCCCTTTTTTTGTGTCTGAAGCAGTATGGTCTCTAACTTCTATTGCATATGTAAAAACTTTTAAATAATCTATGAATTTTTAAAGGGGTCAGTTACACAATAATACAAGTGTATTTTCCCATGAGCACAGCATTCCTAATGGTCTTCTGAAAACAGGTCTCAGTAAATCTTCAGAACAGGCAAAAATAACTTTCTTTTGAAAGTTTCATTTGCACTACTGTAGTCTGGAAATATGTCGCAGAAGGAGAAGAGGAAAATTAAGGTAGTAATCATAAAATGGAAGTAAAGAACAGGCTCGAATCATAACAGAAAATTGAATGATACATATTAAATATCAAGTTAGGTCCTAAATTATGAAACTTTTAAAGATTCTCATAAAAGATAATATCTAGAAAGATATTATTAAAAGTTCTATGAAGCGTGTCTGTTGTAAAGGAAGGACAGGTGGTGAGAGCAATTTTATCCTCCGTAATTCAAACTTATTCCCTGGGTGTGTTATGGGAGTCCTAGCTGAATTTAAGCGCCATTAATGATGCTGGCAAAAACAGAAGCATAACCCAAACTTATATTGGCTATTCACATAAACATACCTATAGCTGTAGAATGAAAAATTGTGGATCAGGTGGTGTAAGTCAGCTTACCTTCCATCCTTCCTGCTGTGGGGCTATGTGGAGCCTGGGTAGGGCTCTAAGCTTTTTCTGTAGAGTATTCTAGAAGGACCTCCCAACTGTTTTGTGGGATCAACACATGCCAAGGACATTCTGCTGTTAGGAAGTCATTCATGTGAGGCATCCTCAGTTTAACTTTGCCCATTTTGATTGACTTATTCCATGGTGCAGTTGCAGTTTTGCAGCGTCTCGGGTGGCAAAACTGGTTTCAGAGTTTTCCAGGCTCTCTGTTTTCTATCTGTTTGCCCCTGCCCTCCCAACAAAAACTGACCTCTCTGTTGTACAGATACAGCTCTTTGGGAGGCCACGCTATAAATCAGATTAGTGAAATTATCCAGATGAAAGAAAAAAATCAAGCAATTATATACAGTCAGATTTTAAAACTGTTTTTCTCGTAAATGACCTTTTTCTACCAAGATAGAAAAATGTATTATAAAGAACCAACGTGATTAGTCCAGCCTAGTTGTTCAGAGCATGGTAGCCACAGCACTATCCCATGCAGCTAGGCATGCTAGCACAATATCAGCGGCATCTTTGGTTTCTAACAGGGGCAGAAATTACTAGACTGTGGATACTACTATTATGGATAGCTCACTATGTAGAACACTGGAAATGGTTTTCTTTCTGCTAGGCTACTGCAGAGGAAAAGTATAATATTTTACTCATCATTGTCAGGAGAACTGATATCTGTGCTACTTTGTGGCTTATATTCTTGTCATTTTGAAACCTTCAGTGTATGGGTAAATGAAAATGTTAGATTTCTTAAAGTACTTCTTAGAGTATTTTCTTTCTTGTACTAATCTAATCCTAGTGCCTTTTATTTATGTATTTATTTATTATATTATATAGAATGTGGTATCTTTCCACTCTATAGGCTTAGTTCTCCTAAAATACTTCTTCCATAAGAATTGGGTAGGTCCTAGAGCAGTTATGTAGAAGTTGCTGCAAGAACAATTAGAACTGTTAAATGATTCCCTACAAGTGCCATACTTTCTTTGGAGCATTTACAAGTTTATTTGGTGGTAGACACATGAATCTGGTCAAATAGTACCACCAGGAAAAGAACCCAACTGTTCAACAATTCATCCAACTAAGGAGAATTCTTCCCTGAGGCTAAAAGAGAATCACAGGCTGCATTTACAGTAGCATCAGTGCAGATTAAGGGTGCATTTTCATAACTTTCATAGCAAGCATTGTGATATTTCCCTGCTGTGATTCTCATTGAAAAACAATTTCAGATTAAAAAATTAGACAAAAAACACATTCTTTTGTATGGAACCAAACCAGAAAATGTGCTTCAAAATCACGGATAATGTACTTACTAATTTTTTAGTTCCTTGGGATAAGTCTAGAAATAGTCCAAAGTAAATTACCCCAAATAGATACACTGTGTGCTGGATCTTCCACTGCAGATGTTTTGCCATTCCACTAAAATTGCACTTTGCATCCACTAACGTAGATCTTAGAGGTACATAGAATTAACAAGAACAGCAAGATAGATCCTTGTGGATGATTAGAAGGGTGGAAAGACTGACACACTTTGTTTTCTTCTAGTCTCAAGAGAATATTTTTATGCCTACAATTATTGTATGAAAATGTCTTTTAAAGCTTGATTAATTTAAAAAAAGTTTATTAAATAATTTCTCAGGAAATCTATTGCTACTTTAATATCAGTTTTACAACGTACCTAAATCATGCATAGTTGAGTAATGAATGATTAACAACTAAAACGCTGAGGCGTGGATAGATAATTTTTTTAAGCTCTAATCTTTCTCTGAGTGTGTTTTTTTTTTGCAGGGGTGTGCACTGCTTGGTTTATGTCATTTGCAATTGTATTATATGCACAGTGATTATGTGATGTATACATCGCATGCACTGAAGTTCAGTTGAATTGATAGATTATTTTCACATTATTTTAGTATTTCTATCTTTTTCAATTGCAATTTCAATTAACTGGGTTTCAGAGAAACACACTGTACACAATAACTCTGCATAACAAATTAGTCAAACTGCTTTTCTGCTGTTTCAAATAAACTTGTGTTAACTTGTTACAGGTGATATTAAATTGCTTTAGAGAATGTCAAATACTTCTGGCCAGGCTGAGATTTTTTGTTTTGTTTTGTTTTGTCTTCTCCCAGATTATCTGGCTTGTGATCTTGCCCTCTCCCAATTTTAGAGGAATTAGTTTGCACATTAGTAACTTATTTCCCTTATATAACTATCACTTCAACCAGTATAGCAGAGATTTTGTAGCCATGCTATTGCTAAAAAGGGCATTTTAGAAGTTCCAGCAGATGCTTTTATTAAGCAGAATATGTATTTGTATACAGTCAGATTTACCTTTGAAAACTTTTTCTTTTTCCCAACACAGTATTTACCATGTGTCCATGCAAGTTATTTCATCAGGAAAACACAGTTGTTTGGGTGGGACAGATAATATTCAAGTCTACCCTGAAGATGCATTGCTCTGAGAAGACACACAGCAGAACTGAATGGTCAAGCACTTTCTGCAGATTTGGGAATAGCAATAGCTGCTATCTAGCACTAAAGAAACAGAAATATTTGTACTTCTGTTTGTACTTCTGTCCCATTAACTATATCTATGAAAAAAGCAGAGCAAGTATTTTGCATCAACTTTGCAACTGCTAAAATATTTATGAAAACAAGCAAGAAAGGTGTAAAAATGTAGCTTCTACTATGTAAAGAAATATTTGGCTGAGCTGGTTCATTAATTCTGATTTGTTATTAAATGTTTGGGTCAAATTTTAGTGAGCAGGAATTTAAGTGGCTTACAGTGAGAGATTTGGATGTGCCAATACTACTCTCCAGGGTAATGAGTTTGAGAAAAAGAGTGTCAAAATGATGAAGTGCCCACTACAAAGGCCTTTGGGATTTCAGCAATATACACTACTGCTCAATACAGCATAGCACTGGTAAAACTTGGATTATAACCCAGTAATGTTTTGTTCAGCATAAAACTGCAAATAAGTTTTTGCTGATGCAATGATAATGTAGAGCTTTATGAAGACAGCTAGAGTGTAAGAAAATGCAAATAGTCTGTTCTCAAGAACTCCAGCGCCTCCATAAGAAGGCGGGTGATCATAAAAGCGATCATTACTCAGTGGAGACTCGTTTCAGTAGCCTGCCTCTGAGGTTCTTTTTAGCAGAAAGGTTTTTCAGATGAGGTTCCTTCTCTCTTTTTACCATATGCAAACTAGGGAGACCATTATTTATAAGCTAGAATATTTTGTCCTCTTTGGTAAGGAATTGCAGCAATAATGTAAGACTACAGACGTGTAGCTGACAGGAGTCCTTCTTTGGATCTCTCCTGAAAACAAACAAAGCAAAGCACACACCACAGGGATTAAAACTAGACACAAAATTAAATATAGCTACTTAAGAAATTCTATTCATGCCCTAAATCTCATTTGTTAGATTTAGTATTATCATAGATACCTGGATTTTTTTTTCCCCGTCCTACCACTTTTGAGCATTGTCAGTGATTTTTACTGATTTAAAGAGGAATGCAGTTATTACAAGTTATTCTACATTTCAGCCTACATATACTTTAGAATGGAAAATTTGATTTTCAGAAGACAGCTTGTGATATTTTATTAGTTCATAAATTCAGCTGAAAAGACAGATCTTTCCACTTGTCTGTTATACAGAAAAATCATTTTCATTACATTGAATGATATATTTTTCTTTTTTATTTATGTAATTTGACTATTGAGCACAGAAATAATGAGAAGATGAAGCCCAGACTGATGTTCTGTTAGTATCTAAATATCTTAAGTATGAAATATCCTGTTTATCAATCATAGAAGCCAAGTTTGGATAAGAATAATATGAAGTTAAGCATCAGAATACAAAATAAAGTTGACTTTAATTATAAGGAAGTTACTTTCAAAAGTTAGAGTTATACTATTCAGACTTGTAGGACTGTGTGGAATTAGTTCATGAAAAATATACTTGGGGTGAGCTCATTTCTTTATTTGATAAAAATGAGCCCATCTGGCATACTTCACCATACCCATGAGGAGCTGGGAACTTATCACCTCTCACTTTCATAATAGATTAGATGCTAAATGAGTGGCAAAGAACATCTTGGAGGTTTCTTGATTTATATACGATAGGGAAACTTCAATATTTCATGAGCAATGCTTGTGCTAAAAGAGTTCCAAGTCAAACAAGAAATAGGTTGACTATCTGACTATCAGTAATAGACTAACCTCTCAGAATTTGTTTGAATATTGAATATTGTGATTAATGACATTTCAGAACACATTTATTACACTGGGTAGTTTTACAGGATGCTGCATGTTGCAAAGACTTTTTTTTTTTCCATGAGTAGCAATCTGCATGTATTTCAAGAGTTACCAGTGCATACTTATGAAAGGAAAAATATAAATAAATAAAATATTTATATCTCTTGATCTAAGTGATTGGTTTGCTTCTGAAGCCTGGCAGTTTCTTTCTAACAGGTGGAAAAATGACCAGCCCTCAGTTAAAGGCAGTGCACAAACTGAACCAACAGCTTGGCTGCAGGAAGAGCAGCAGCCCCTCGTGACCACAGTGACAGACTTTAAATTCAGCTCTACTATCTGGGAGTGAGATTGTGTAGGGAATCGTATGAGCTACAAATTAAGACTATCTATCTCAGATCTCTATTTCACAACTATTGATGGACAAGCTCACACAAGGCAGACCCCTAGTATCTTTCTAAGTAATCCAGCTCACAGTTTAGTACATGACATTTATTTTTTCTGCTAGTGTGCATTTTTTTTTTTATCTTGGTCCATATTTGCTTACACAGAACATTTCCTTATTTGATGAACAGCTGGAATTATTTCAGCAGGATTTCCACATGCTATGGCTTTCATTCAGCTTGAACATGACAAGTATGATTTAATTTGTTAGTGTTTTTTGTAATAGAAAATCTTTGTTGTAAAGTTTGAACTGTCTGGAGTCACTGGCAAACAGAAGACCTGGGAGAGTCC
The DNA here is from genome assembly GCA_013389825.1 of Crypturellus undulatus. Taxonomy (NCBI): domain Eukaryota; kingdom Metazoa; phylum Chordata; class Aves; order Tinamiformes; family Tinamidae; genus Crypturellus; species Crypturellus undulatus. The sequence goes on from VWPW01021686.1 coordinate 3,164,652, forward strand.
AGACATTACATTTGTGATTTGTTCTCATTTTGTACCCACTCGGGGACTCCACCTATTTTGAGAGTTATGACCTATTTCAAAGTGTCCATTTAATCATTCTTCAGTGCTACGGTAAAGGAATATTGCATGGATATTTTGAATCCATCTATAAAAGCTGGACAGTCATATACTCCACTGAAAAACTTAGGACTACTTTTTATGACCTTCTTTAAATTAAACTATTTCTTAAACTATGTCTGACTTCAGAAGAAATAAACTGTAAGAATATAGTTAAAATGAGTAACAGTATTACAATTTGTGTTGTTTTCTGAAATGCAGAAAAACATATAGTCTCATACTATAGTATGGTACAGGGTTATAATATAAATATTGCCCTTATAGGCAGATTTTCAAAAACACTGAAGACCTTATCTCTTGTTAGGAGATAGCAGCACACTTCAGAATATACTTGCCACCCAAAAAACTCTCAACCATCTAAAAAGGCTCAAGAGAAAATAAAAATTGAGTTTTAATTCCTTTTGGTGTTCCGTTCCATTGTACTGTAGTGTCCATGTTATCATACTTAACATCTCCTACAAGATAATATAATAAAAACTAGTATCTGAGGAGGACAAATCTTGTTTTCACTGTCCTTGCTCTCTTTCTCTCTTTCTCTTACAGTAGAAGACCATATGTTCATTGTTTTTCATTTATGTGCATAGAGTTTTCCTTATACAGTGGGAGGTCTCAGGGTTTGAAAAGTGGATTAATAGAGCACTTCAATAATAAGATCCTAAGTTTGGGTCATCACATTTTAATTCCTCTTATTTTTTTCAGGATCCAGAGTCTTTTAACCCATGGGAAATATTTACTGCTTAACAATTATTCTTTTTCTTCTTGTAAAAAGTTGAATGTTATTTGAAAATTTACCTCATTATGTATATGAAATTGTCATTTAACTGACTTTATTTTTCTACTTTAGCAGATTCTTCCTAATACTTCCCTAAGGAATTTTAATATACTAAGAAAAAAAACAAAAGCCTATTACCAAGGTCACACGAATTAAAGTGTGATCTAAGAAGCTGAGGAATATTAACTAAGTGCCTACTAAGGAATATTAACTAAGTGCTCCCATATGCAAAGCTGTAGTTAGCTATAGTTACCTGGTTTTATAGTTTTTTTTTAATACTCTTTGTTACACAACAGATTTTATTTAATCACAACAGCCTTTGAGTTAGAGATGGTGAGATTTTATTATAAAATACTGTTCTATGAAAAAAAATGTGGAAAAGCCTTTTTGTTAACAAAATTTAATTGTGCACGGTTCTATCAATATTTAGTAATTATAATTTTTTCTTACTGACAACCTATTATGGTAATATCTATGATACATACTTACCTCAAAATATATATAAAAAAAGAATATTCAAAGTTTGCAAGATAAAAAAGCCATCATATCTTGTATTAAATATATGAGACCAATGTTTTTTTTTTTCATTTTTACCTAGAGAGATTATTCCTTTTCAGTTTAGCCATGATACCAAAAATACTGTTTGACCAGCTTAAATCTGCGCCAGTCTCTATTTTGCAGCCTAGGTAAAACCCATCTATCAAATCTTTTTTATTTGGATTTGGTCTTATAACAATATTTCTGTTATCCATTCTCCTTTCACTGTCCTTTCTCCTTTCTTCTTTCACTGACGACATCTGACTAAAAACTTCTTACTATGTCTTACTTCTACTTAATTTCATTGGATGTTATTATGGTATGGGTCAAGAATATCACAAAACATGTTACAAGTCTTTTCATAATCCTACCTCCAACCTAATCTAAGAGTTAAACAATTGTTTGCAATCTTCACATTACTATTTCTTTATCCTTTAAATCACTTCTCGATCTTATTTTGTCTATGACTGACGAGATGACTCTATGACATGCCACACTCATTTTGAATTTTGGCACTAAATTATGCATTTTCCAGGCTATCAGAATGAAGTAGTCTAAAATATATAAAAAATGAAGCTGCATTGTGCCAGGCATTCTGTCATTCTTAGAACTCTTAGGTCAAAGTTATCTGAATTTGCTCATACAAGATGGTTACCCTAAAGAAAATATAATTTAAGCTCAATTTAGTTGCCATCTGCCTGTACTTCATTCTCCTGTGATATAAATAGATTAATCAAAAATACGGAGTTCTCAGTGCATTTGCCTATTTTGTGTCCCTGTGAGCATATTATTCCCAATTTGGGAAAAAATATATATCTTTTTAAGGATTTTAATTTTATTAAAGGTTTATTTTGTTTTTAACATTATTTTAAAACTACATCAACAAAATACACTTGCTGATTGTCTTTATTTTAAAGCCACCATGGACCCTCTGGTGAATAGACTTGGAAGTAAAGCACTGGATTTAAGTTATGACTGAAGAATGTTCAACATGTTCCTGTGGACTTTGCTAATAAAGAAACCTACACTTTTATCCTTGGCTGAGCAGAGAACTGTAACATTTGTAACATTATGGGCAGTATAAAGAATATTTTTTTTATATATGTCGAAACAAAAAATTAATTGAAGTTGGGAGTGTGCATTATTGTGCATTATCACCATCGTATTTTTAACACTGTGTTAAAAAAATTTAGCAGATTCCAAGGCTGAATTTGTTGACTGCCACAAATTCTGAAAATTAATTGTGTACAACCCTGGCAATTCCTATTTCTGTTCAACACCACATTAATTTTTTCACCTCCGTTTTTCAAATCCAGCAGTGCTTGAATGTTAATGTTCTCTGAACAACAAATCAACCTTTACTGCACCAGTAATCTCTCCTAAACTCCTACTATACAAGACATAAACCTGTGATCACTTTTATTCCAGCCTGCTGTTTTCACCGCATTGCCCTCCTGATTCCAAGATGGATGCCTTATCAGCTTCTCCTGGAAGTTAATGGTAGAATCTCTCTTTTCCATAAGTTTTAATCACAAACCAGGCAAAAGTTCACATTTGAATGAGGATTACTTGGGAATTGTGCCTCCTTTTCTGAACAGATAAATTGCAGATATGACTTTTAAAAGCCTCTGGAATAGTCATAAGCAAAACTTAATTCATTCTTCCCTGCATTCTGGAAATAATAATAATAAAAAAGTGAATGATTTTATGTTGCAAACTGTAATTCAGTGAGGGTTATTTCTCAGTTTCTTTGCAGCATTCTCAAGCTGTCCAAACAACACAAATTAAAATCATCTTCACTATTTGAAATACAACTAACAAATTTAGAGGCAGTAAACATAAATTTAAAATTGCAAACAAACTGAAGTAGTCTTGGAGCAATTTTTGATGTATTTCTTGCAATGTTTTGGCTCTTCCACCCATTCTTACCCACTGCTAATACATATGTGCTAAACAAGTTAATCCAAACATCCCTTCCTCTTTTGTGACATATTCCAGTTTTCCTTCCTCAAGCTGTTGAAGATGTCATCTGTTTTAGAAAAAGAAATGCTTCACAGAGCAGTGAAATGGTTCTCCATGACCAAAATAAGAGGGCAGTGAGGGCTACAAGTTTAACAAGGAAACCTATTCACTCCTTTATCCTTTGCATTCACTTTTATTTTACAGTACAGCTGTAGTTTGTTTCTTCACAAAATGCTGCCTCATAAAGGACAATAGTCTGATCCACTGGAGTTGATCTAATTTTATAATTGTAGGAGAAAAAAAATAATATACCAAGAGTGTGTTGGATATGGGAAAGGTGCTCAGAATTTAGTCTTTTAGTGAAACTAGTTAATTATTGGTCAAGTGTCTTCAGGACAAGATCTCCTGACTAACGCAGCTGAATTCCTGAGGGGAATGCCAGTGGGAAGAAAGGAGTGCACAGATGGATAAATTTCAAAACATTCTTGAACTTATTCAGTTTGAGTTTCTCGCTGTGTGTACTGTTCTGGTATATAAGGTGGCAATAGTAATATAACAGAGTAGTATTTTGCCTAGAATTCAAGAGCACATTTCCTCAAGATGCAGGTCAGTGCTTGGTATCCTTCCCAGCGTCAGCACTGCAGAGCAGAGGTGGGACTTGCAACATGGTTAGAGCTGCTCTAGTTTAGTTAAAATTTTGTATATATGAGAAGCACTTTTCTGTATGGCAAAGCATTATTTATAGTAAAGTTTTCAACCAAACTCTGTTATAACTCAATAAATATGAGCCAAGAACTCAAGTGCCAGAGAAACAAGGAAGCTGAAAGAGATCTAAAAAGAATTAGTGTTAGTCAAGCATTGAGGGAAATCTATTTAACTATTTAAAGGTTAGACATTTTCCTCCCTCATAGGCAGAAATTTGTATCTTCTAATTTACAAATTCCTTAAGAGGTTCCAGGATCATTGATTTTGAAAAGGCTTGCAACCTTGAGTCTCTTTGCATGATTGTACTAGAATTGGTAAAATGGTTTAAAAATAAACAATGGTTCTTTAAAAAAAATGCACTGAGGAATTTATTACTGATATTGTAAGTCTCAACTGAAAATTACCAGCCATCAGTGCATAATCTAAACTGCATAAAAAGAATAAGTGAAAAATGTTTCAAAATGAAAAGGTGCGCAACACATTTCTAGGACTAGGATATTTCCATTTATCTGTTCTTTAGTTATATGTATATAACAAAAACATGGCAAAAATTGACAGCAAAGATGTCTGTAGAGGAAACCTCCTCTTGCATTCTCTGACTTCTTACGGGCATGGACAAGATGTATACATACTATTGAAAGACAGTAAGAGTGTTTGAAGCATATTCTATAATAGTGCTTATTATGTAATTTTCAGTCTATCCCAGGGCTGCCAACTTAATAAAGTAGTCCTCAAAATGAAGTGAATGCAGCCTTCATATAGATTTGCATGTCAAGCAAGTTTGAAACCCTTTATTATGTAAGAAAACTGTATTTTTCATTTGCTTTTTGAAAAAAATCAAAGTAAATTTTCATAAATGAATCTAAAAACTATACATGATATACTTAAGCTCATTATTTCTTCTTTGTCTTAAAGCATCCTTGGAATTGAATATGTTAGGGATATTAAATGCCCCTCAGTTAAAACCTGAAAATGCATACAGCCAGAAAATATAAGATGAGCGGGCTTTTCTACTCGGAGTCTCATTGCTAAAGTTGACCCTTCCACAGGAGCTGATGAATTCTCTTCTACTGCAAAGAAGCCCATACAGTACTGTGTCCTTTCAAAGCTTGCCAACTTTTAGGTGATTTTTCTGAGATGGCTATCTACCCCCCATTGTTTTCAATTTGTTCTGAAGAAAGATATCTGCTGGCTTTTCTCCCTGGAAACAATAGGAATTTTGAAAGAGAGCATAGAACCTTAACTGAATCTCATTAGGCAGAATAGGAAATCACAACCATTTTGAAAGGGAGTGATAGATGGGCTGCTTTGAGGATTTTTACACATCGACTTCTGATGAAAATACTATTAAAAATGAGTATTTAACTCAAGTTTTTTCAAAAGTTGTTTAGAAAAAATCCTCCCTTCCTTGTTTCTGAGGTTGAATCTAAAATCTCCAACCTGATTCCAACCTGATAGTTTATGTCTGACTTTTTTAAATGCCTCCTTTGTAAATATATAATACCTAAATATATAATATCTAAATCTATGTAAGTATATAATATCTAAATCTTTCTTGCTATAAACTAAGATAATTATTTTCCCTTGTCCAAAGGCATAGAAAGTATTGTTGTCTTTATAACAACATTTTAGCAGATACTGAAAAATTCTTATGTTTCTTCAGTCTTTCATTTTGCTAAACATATTCCTTCCAGTCATATTTCATCAATATCTTGCCCTCCTAATTACTCTCCTCAAGATTGGCTCCAGTTAATAGAATACATTTTCCGAAGTATTATTTCCAAAATTGATAAAAATGCTTCATTATATCTCTTGAATACCAACTACAGCAGCGGAATAACCTATGCAACATATATATACCACATCTATTTATTGCACAGTGAGCACTCAGTAAACAGGTCTAACAAATATTTCCAGAATATATGGTCAGCTATTTATTTCCCATCCTGCACCTGTGCATCTGATTTCACCTTTATAAGAATCTCATGCCGTTCTTGTCTAATTGAATTCCATGTTCTTTGTTTTATATAAATTATTCAATTTATCAGAATAATTTTGAGTTCCAGTCCTGTTTTCTGAATTGTATCACCCATTCTCATTTGGGCAACTGCACTTTCTTGAGCTCAGTTTTTATCTCATTATTCAACCTAGAAATAAAAGTGCTGCACAACAGGACCCAGGACAGATCTAGGCAGAAAACAAGCCCGTGAAAATTAATCTCAACTTTTCAAGTGGTTTTGTACTCATGTAGTGATTTCACCATAAAATTTGCTTATGGAAATGGTAAATGGAATTTTAAGACCCCATTACCATCAAAATATATCATATCTACTGCTTTTCGTCTTATCTAGTAGGCCAGTTACCTTGCCAGGGAAGAAAATTAGTGGCTTGATGTCATTTGTTCTTGACAAATCTATGTTGACTGTTTCTTATCACCTTATTATCCTTTACATGTTCTTAAATTCATTGTTTAATAATTTGTTCTAGTATATTTCTGAGCATCAAACCTGGCTTGACTTGATCTGCAATCTACCCATTTTTAGTATTTTAAAATAGCACAATCAATCATTGAAACATTATCATGTTCCTAGTATATGTTGCCAAAATTATTTTTAAACATCAGATTTTGCTATTTTAAATTGATCAGGAATGGCATATGTTACAGACATATTTTTAATAATAAATTTCTTTCTACATCAAATCTTTCCTAAATATATATTAGATAGAGACCAAAGGAGAAGAAGAGAGATTGGCCCAAAGCTTACTGGAATTGGCTGAAAGCCTCCCAGTTGAGGCTCCAGACCTAGATAAGGCTTTTAGTGTGTATATCAGTTTGGCATTTGCATTAGTTTGACAGACTGATTGATTTTTGAGCCTGACTATGCAAACTAAGAAGTTTTTTAAAAGACTTTGTTTCTGTACAAAACAGAGATCTATAATATCCTGGCCATAATTTCATTGATACAGGTAGCTGTGCATCTTTTAAAGGGGTTGGCACTGGGCTACTGTTTTCTGTGTAAAGGTTCAGAGTTTTGGGCAGTAATTAGAGATCTGTTAAAAGCAGGACTGTGGTGACTCTACTAGAGTAGAAGGAAAAGCAGAGAATTTGATGAATTCACAGTTCTAGTAAAATCTGCAGCCAATTAAAATACCTAGAGATAGCTTTTGCTATACAAGGATTTTGCAAAACACTAAATATAAACCAAGAAAAACCAAGCCACATTTTTTTGTAGTTTTGTGTTTTATTTATGAAATTGTAAGGTCGCCATCTGGTGGTTTTTTCAACATCAAAAATGTGAAGCTCTTTTGGAACAGAAGCTGTTTTGTGATTGTGGGGTGGAATTTAAGCCCAAAGGCATATGGCTTCAAACTCTACCATAGTGAGTTTTTTTGCCAAACTTTCAAGCCTATTACTTCACTAACTGTAAGATTTTCTGTTTACCTTGAGCATCACTTTCTGTTGTGTGTTTTTTCTCCCAACAGGTGGGAAGAATATGTGAGTTAGCTTGATGGAAAATGTATTCATCAGCTATATATCTTGGATGCAACTATGCAAAATGGATATCATGTATCAAATGATCAAAATGTAGGAGATCTTTGTTTCACTCTACAATATGACACAACTGTTCCCTGCACACATGCATATGTAGCCATAAAGTCTGTTACAGGGGACGTTTTTATTTGATGCTTCAAAGATGTTCCACAATGATGTCCCATTCACTCCAGCTAGTCGCAACCTCAGTCTTCAACATGCCATCTTCCACTGAAAATATTGATGTAATCTGTATTTGACATATTGACCAACTGCAGGAACAGCTCCTTAAAAGGTAGCATGAGAATGGTACAAGTTTGACAAAGTCTTCCTCATTCTATTGGAGAAAATGAAGGCAAGGTTTCATAGTTATTGGGTTATAACTCTGACTTTAAGGATGATTATGAAAGAAGATTGTATTTTTCTGGGTAAAAGTTAAGGAATCAAAAATGCTCATAAAATGAAACACATATTAATTATTTCTCTAATGACACAGATCACTGATACCTCAAACTAGTAATAAAAATATGTATCACTGGATACAATTAACCTACCCACGTGTGCTAGCCTTGAAGGTATGATATGGTTTTTTCAGTTGCAAAATTCTGTACTGTATTATGAAAAATTAATTTGTTTTATTAAATATACTTTGCCACCAGTTGCAAAGGCAGTCCTTGATGTGTAGTCTATCTACATATCTAGTACATTCCACTCTCCTCTGTGGACGCTGAATGCAAGCAATGCATATCCTGTAATCGGCTTTCGGAGACTTGATCAATGAACATGTCATACAGAGCCAAACTTAATCTAATATAATTTGTTGTTATTGCTACTTATAGAATTATCTAAGCATAACCAAGTGAAACATGGAATTTATTTTATTGTCAGGAATTTGAAACAATGCAGAACAGATTTAACAGAGCATTCAGTTTGCATAAATCCAGTACCAGGCTTTTGACAAGAAGCATCAGAGTTATTCCAGATTTAAGTCTATATAGTTTTTAACTTTAAAGAGCATGCATATGAAGTGTTAGACAGCTCTAGAATTAGAAACTTCCTTGTCGGGTTCGTTATCAACCCGTGGTGGTTGTCCGTGGTTATAGAGGGAATACTGAGGCCATCCACCTCAGGGTCAAGAAGCACTGACACCTATGAGATGATAGGCCAAATGACGTTTATTGAAATTCACTGCTGGCTCTTATAACTTCTGTCCAGGTGTTTTTTCGTATGTACCAATTAGGCTCCAGATATCACTTTTTGACCTAATATGGTTAAACCCTTGCCCATTCCGTGACACCGCGAGATCTTCCGTCCGCCATTCCCTATCTCTGCTTCTGTCACGTACAACAGGTCTCGTTAACAGTACGGCTGCAACTCCCACAACGTGCAACAGGTCTTGTTAACAGTACGGCTGCAACCCCCACACTTCCTAGTGCAGCTGAATCACATTTGGAAGATTCTGTTCTGAATAAAAGTGTGTTGGTAAAAATAAGCAAATCTTGTTGGAATCAAGGGACTTCACTTCCAAAAATGTTAAAAGAAAAATGAAAGATATTTTTGATAGAAATGTATAAGAAATCCTAGAAGAAAGGAAAAGATTTAAAGGATATTCACTTAATTCTATAGCCATGTTGTTTATTGGCATGACAGCTTCCCTGTCACTTTGGGTTTCTTGCATGAGCATGGTGGTCCTTAAAAGATATTCACCATAAAAAAAGGAAATACTCTGCCTTGAATAAAAAGAAAAGATCCTATGGCTCTTTGAAAATAAGCAGTGCAATTGTTACTGATTCACTGTCTGAATCCAAGAGCAGCAAATATAACAAGATGAAGAGAAATTCACCATGATTTTACTGAATTTTGTTCATGCTTATTTTCACCTGAGACTAAATGTTTTCAGAGTTTTAAAAATATTATTATAATTATTAAAATTAATTAGAATGCAGAATAAAAATCTTTTTAGTTAATTCAAAACTTAATTTTGGAACCTCCAGATAACTTAAATGAATAGATCAAATTTGGAGGCTGAACAATCTTTAGGTGCCATATGTAGATTCTGTTATTTAGAATCTGAAGAGTGGAGAAACCTCAAGAAAGGATCTGAGTGTTTAGCTGGATATTTGGAAATTTTGGAGCTCTGCTAATGATTCAGTGAATTCATTCACTGAAATCTGCATTTTGGAAAGACTGAAAATATTAACATTTCAAAGCTACTAGAATATTTCTTTTTATAGTTTTTAAAATCTTTCCCTTCTGGAAAATAACATTTCTGGAAAACTTCATCTCAGAAAAGAAGTTACATAAAGGAATAAACTAAGCACAGTACTAAATAAAACATTTCACCTCAGATACATCTGCATGTTTTGGAATGATCCTAACTGCTTCTGGATTTTGTGTGTGTGTGTGTGTGCGTGTGTGTGTGTGTTCGTGTGTTCGTTTCACTAAAAGGTATATTTAAAATGTTTTCAAGTTGACCTGCATAGACCTTCTTTTTTTTCCAGTAAAACTACTAGACCATAAGTTCTACTGGCTGAAGCTTTTGGAATTTATGTAGATCTGTATATCCTGTGAAAGTCTTGCCATAAAGAGGATAAAATTGCATAGGAGTATTTATATATGTATCATTTAATTACCCTATCATAAACGAAATGTAAGAATGAGTTAGATATACAATTTCAACAATCCTCTCACAAAGCACAGAAGAAAATGTGACATTGTCATTTGAAATAGTTGCAAAAAAAATTCTTTAAAATATATATTTTTTAATTTCATGTAGGAATTCTATTGGACTTTCAAAGATCCTAAATTTCAGATCTAGGGATCCTAAAGATCAAAAATTCATTTTGAGACTTTCTCAAGTTCTTAATAAACGGATAAAGGGAAAGCTTATTTGGAGCTGTGCTCCAAATAAAATTTAAGAATGCTATCATATTTAATGATTGAGCAAAAATATTTTCTGAATAGGACTCTTGCTTTGCTTTTCCTATGGCAGTTGCCTTGAATGTTTTAAAGATTTTCTGTGTATTACTGACTCTATGCCCTCAGTATTTGTAGGATGTAAAAATTGATAGTGGCTTTCCTCTGTAACAAGGAAATTGTCAGAGAAAGATTAAGTGTCTCACCCAAGATCTCATTGAAATTTTGTTTTAGGAGAACTAGCACTTACCTTTGCTTGTAAAATCTTTGTTATAAAATTCAGCTTACAAAAATGTACTTAACATTTGGGAATTTCATTTGACAGTATCTTTTTCTAGTAGTTTGTTTTTAAATTCAGTCTAAGTCTGTGTGATTGTTTAGTCTAAAGGTTAAATTCCCTCCTCCCTTTCCCCCCGCCAAACTAGTCTAATTTTCTGTGAGATTCTAGAGAAAAAGATCTTTCTAGTAATTTTAATAAGTGCTGTCATAGCTCTGAAGAAGGCCACCTTCTACCTTCCAGGAACACTTACTCTCCCTTCCTCTGCTACAGGAAAGCTTGCTGGCATTCTGAAGTTACTTTAAGATGCTGCTGAGAGCATGCACCATGGTTCCTGCAGGCCTGAAGCCATATTCCTGGAGCATCATTAATTTCCTATTGCGTATTTTACATTAATAGAAGAAGATCACAACTCCCAAAGGCTCCAAGGAACAGCTGTTTTATACACAAGATTCATACACCAATGTATGAGTAACTAATGAGTTGATATTAGTGATTACCTCAGCACTCAGGCTCCCCTCTGTAATGGTTTGGTTTTGGCTACCAATACCAACCATGAGGTGGTTGGTAACCACTCTTTAGTAACCACTTGTTACTAAATTTTCTTAAATATTTCTCCCTTTCCCCCCCCCACCAAAAAATAGCAGGTAAGAGATGTAACACCAGCTGTTGGTTTCTTCCTCCATGAAGACTTTTATCTGCTGATTTTCAGAAGTTTGTCTCACCAGACTGTGCCTTTATACATATGACCTAACTAATCAAAATAGCAATTCAAACAGGTTTATGCTGCAAGGAAATTGAATTATCATTGTGGCAATGGACTTCAAAAATGCAAATTGAAAGCACATTAAAAGAGTTTTGATGTTGAGATGGTGCCATCAAAGCTGTCGACCTCAGCACATTTTCATTTTCATGGTCTATTCTCACAATATTATTTTATCATTTACTTTGGATTTCATCAGTCTTTTTGTAACTGTGCTGGTTTTGTGAAACAGAACAAATTCAAATAACATGCAAATATACCATACTTCCATTTACTATAAGTCTGTATCAGCCCAAACCATCATTGTTTACATAAGAATAGAGTAAAATATAGTAAGAGATTACAGAAATGAATTGTGTACAAACAAAGCACAAATAAACTAAGTGCTATCTAAAAGTATAATGAACTGTTGATTAATAATGCATCAGAAGTTAACACTGAAATCAAATTAGTCATCGCAGGAAGTTTCTATGTTTTTTTTTTTTTTTTCCTTTCACCACTTATGGTGCAGTAATAGTTTTTAAAGCAAGTATATTTCTATGATGAGTTCATTTAGTATTCAATATAATAGCACCGATAATAATGAGCTCATTTGGCTTCCATTATATAAGCATTAGATAATGGATACCTATATTAAAGTGTTACTGTTTCAGTGGTGCTTTTTTTCCTCATTCAGTACACAGTGCTAAATCTTTTAAAGTAAAGCTTTTATGCAAATTGTTGATGTTTTTATCTTTGAATCATGACTAATTTTATGGACTCTGGAATCCTGTTATTGTCAATGTTCCTTATCATGTTAAATTCTGCAGTAATTTGAGTTGTCAAGAGTTTTATAACCATTAGTTCTGTCCCCGCATTTTGTTTTCATCTTTTCTCCCTTTGTCAGCCTATTACATATTGGTACTCATAGTATCATCCAACAAAAAATATTGAAACACTTCTGGAAATGCTCTGCTAATGTTAGCCACTGTTAAAGTGGCACACTGGCTTGTCCTTCGGTAAAAGACCTGTTTTGCATGCTGAATACTAGAAGCTCCCTGACAATTACTGATGCTGTACTTCTTTAATTTCTGTAGGAAAAAAAATATATATTAAAGATAAAGAGATTTGATTAGTAAAAAAGCAGAGTCTGGAACATTATTTTATAATGCTTATCCTACTGTAAAATGCCCCAGAGTAGATGCTGAGAAACTGTTTATTCACAGTCATTTAACACTGAAATCATTTTAAGATTTCAAAATATATGTAGCATGTTAACAGATCATTTTGTTTCTGTTGTGTGCATATGCTACAGATGGAAAAATGCATCCTGGTTAATCTACTACCCTGCTAGTTAGACAGTTGTCCCTACGGCAAGCTATGGACACTGACCCGTGTGTCTACATGATGAGCCCTACACCCAGGGCAGTGCACCCCTGCTTTTTTCAGTACACCTTTATTTCAGGTGTGGAGCAGACCCTACCTATACTTGGGTTTTTTTGTTGTTTCTTTTTATTATTTTGTGTGCAACATTAGGTCCTTCTAGGAAGAGTCTTAGGTCTGATTTCTCTTTCTGTACCGCTCCCTGGCCTCACTGCATAACATGCCTGGCAGGAAGTTGAGTAGTGTGAACCTATCCTTGCTGTACTCAAAACCTAAACTCGAGTTTAGGTTTTACAATAGATTCGGGCCTGAGATTAGAGAACATACGTAGGACTTTGTCTCACCAAAAGAAGAACAAAGCTATTCCCCCATAAGCAGAGAGCTGAGAAGATATTGCACTAAACAGTGTGAGATACCATGATAATGGTCCCACATCAGTCTCTAGAATGCCTGGTAAATCCTGTAATCATTGCCTTCTGATTAATAGCTCAGGAGAGAATTGTTTTTAACAATGAGGTCACCTGAGGAATGATTATAATAATCTACTCTAAGAAATCAGTTAGGTGCTATGCTGTTCACAGAGAGGGTTTTGTTTGCCTGTTTGTTTGTTTATTTTAAGGGTAAAAATAGTTCTCTCAGTAAGATAGAGAACTGAGAATAAAAGGATCCAAACTTGCTGTGGAATCCCTAATGTCTTGGACCAAATGCAAATTATTGAAGCATTACTAGAGCTGTGTTAGAATGGCATCTTCCTTTCTGTGAATCTGTTTGTAATTTATTTATTTTTTTTTTCTGACAGCACCATAAAGTCTGGGATATCTCAGGCAGGGAAAACTTAGAAACCCCGCTTTGCTCATACCTTGTTTCCTCATTGTCATGGGACTTGGAAACCCCGAAAACCCTAAATATTTTAAGGTTGGGAGTCCAGAAGCGTGTCTAATGATAATTGCCACAGGCCAACCTCCAAGCTTCCTCCCTACCAGAAATCTGAAAAATATCCAGTTTTGCTAAGTCAGGTTTTATAATGAAACCATATTTTATATTTCTGCCAATAGAAATATGAGATACATGAATAAAAACATGTAATGTGTGTTATTACACATATGAATCAGGATAAGGATGTCCAGCTATTTTATTTAAGCTGGAGTAACCATTCTGTTTATCAGTATTGTACCTTATACAGCACTTGTGGGAAGTCTTTTTAGTTTGTCTTTTCCTGATACACACTTCATTTGAGAAGGTCAACAGATGAATATGTACAAGTAAAAAACAATGTCTCCACAGAGAGGGTGTGCAGTTATGAGTATATTGCTTCCTTTCTATCTTCCTTGAAATTATTGCATTTAATAAATAAAGTCAAAAGTACAGTTAATAATTAAAGTTAAATACTCCCCTATCTCATTGAAAGGCAAGCTTTGGAAAAAAATGTCTAGTCCAGCCTTCCATCCTGAAGCAAATCAAGTATCTTTCAGATAGATATTATCATCTGACTTGTTCAGATGACACCATGACTGGGGATGCTTTTGTGCTTATCTCTGTACTTGCTACTTATATATACATTCAAGTGTGTGTGTACATACATATAAGTGATGTAAACACACATACATACATATATATGTAAATAATAATGCATGGAATTAAAACAGGAACTCATTGCTAACTGGACTTCTCATTTGCTCTGACAAGTCAAATTATTATCATATATTCTTTAGAGGGAATAATGAAATAATAGGGTTTTCTGGTAGAACATAAAGGAAGGAGTAATGGATTAGACTGAAGGTCCAGAAAACATTATATTCTCTTATGAACTGAGACTAAAATAAATACCTAAGCAAAAGTATAAATGTGGGGCAACAGAAGTATAAATGATACTTCTGTTGAGTACCCCTCAGTCTCCGTCTGTTTGTGGCTCAGAAGTTTCCTGAGCCAGTGGTGGTTTCTGTGTATTAGTGACCCTCACTCTTCAAGGACTGCATCCAGTCTCCCTTTAAGCCAATACAACCTTCCAGCATACCTATTGCCTGAGTGCCAAGGAGATCTAAAGCTTCAACGTGCAGTGTTTTAAAATCATCTGCCTGTAAGAGAAAAACTGCTACAAGGTGCTCAAACTGTTTAACTAATGCAGACACTTGAGATATTGGCAGAGGTGATGCTGCAGTAAAATTGAAAGTGGGCAGTTGTGCAAGTTTTCAACAGCTTGTGTTCATATACTGCTTTTGGTTTAAAAGTTCGCATTTGCTTGATATTTGTTTATGTCAGTTATGGTTAAGATGTATTCATGCTGTCCTCACTTAGACTCTAGAAAAAGAATAAGAAAAGTAGAATCTTTTTTCCTTTAAAAGAATCAGTTTTGTCGTATTTGTCACGCACAGTTTTATTGTTTGTTCAAAAATATTAAGTATGCAAATGATATATTACACTCTTTTGGATATCCAGCAAATCAGATAATCTGAGAACTATTGCTGTCTTTGGCAAGGTCCTAAACATCTCCAAGGTTACAAATATATTCATCTCCTAGTGCACCCAGTCTCTATAGGATCAGTTCATGAAGGCTACCTATAACTGATTTTAAATTGCTTGTGATAAATTATACAATATATATGCTCTGAATTCATTTTTTGAGAGTACCATCTGAGCTATCTAGTAGCTAAAAGAAGGTAAATTAATTTATCTTTTCATCTTGAGATAGCCCTTGGAGTAAATCATTATCATAAAAACATTGTAAATCTAGGCGCTTGGCAGCTTCTACCCTGAAGAGACATAGGATTTGAGTAAATATGGAAATTTAGAGATTTACTGTCTTATTCTTTGAAAGTATGATTTCCCTTGATGGGTGTGAAGCAGCATGGACACAAAAATAGGGAAAAAATAACTAAAACAAAATATCTTACATCTACTTTACATTTGAACTATATTGTACTCAGTCTGTGAATTCATTTTCTTTGTGATAGTTATTCCTCAAGCTCTGCCGTGATATTTAAAATATAAAGACAAATAAAATATCTTTTGTAAGAGTTTTTGTAAGAGCATCTGCCATACGCATCCAGAGTGAACTGGAACCATTAAACTTATAATCTACAGATCTGAACACAGAGCTCAGTTTTCTGTTGGGTAGTTTCACATGAGCACTCTCTTATGAAGGCTGCAGAGCCTGTACTCCCTGAGGCACAGGCATTATCCTTTAAGCAGACTTTAGTAGTCAACAGCAGTACATGCTACTCCTGATGGTGATTTCTCAGTCTACAGATGCAATAATATTAATTTCCAAACATATTTTCATGATTTTATTATGGGAAAACAAAGCATAATAATTGGGAGAAACAAATCAGCTCCAGCATTTCCCATCTCAACACACTCAAAGACTAATTGAAATGCACCTCCAGGTGCAATTAATAAAAGTAGAACAACACAAACACCTTTTACAAGGACCAGCAATTCAAATCCTAAAACTTTGGCAATGCTAAGAGGAAGAGACTTTTTTTTTAACAGGCAACTGACAAAATGAAGTTTTATCACTACAAACCTTGGAGTTAAGAATCCATGGGAAGGACAAAAACAAGGACTATCATAGCAAAAGACAGTGTATGAAACTGGATTCTTTTCAGTTTCTGGTGTGATTGAAACAGGAAAATAAATACAAAAATGGCAAAAATCTCTTCAGTTAAATAATAGATCTCTTAAAACCGTATTTTCCTATGTATTGGAAGGTTGTTGTTAGTCTACCTTAGGGAATTTTTAAGAAGTTTTAGAAAAAGCAAGATGAGGATAAAGACTTCTCAGTACTAAAGCTAGGACTTGATGAGAGCTAGGTAGAAAAGTTTCCTGATAGTTAAAATGAAATTATTCAACAGTTGTCCTAAAATTCAAGTTTGTTCAGCTCCTTATTTTTTCTCCTGCAGCATGCAGTCCCCTGCCTAAAGGGACCTTGGAATAGTAAAGTTACCAGCTGGTATGGTTTATGGGATGGGATATGGTTAGGGGTTTTTTTGTAATGATAAATCAAAGACAGTAATAGAGGTCAAAAGTTTCAGAACAACTCTCATGTTCAGAAGATGGAAGTACATTGAAGAACATCTCAGGGACGATCAAACTTATAAAAATACCTTTCTGTAAGTTGCTTTCTAGATTTTCCTTCGATTTCATTCTCATGTTAATCTGCCCTTCCTTGTATGTGTATTTTGAAATCTAATAGGTTGGTTAGACTGCTTCTTCCTTATCTGAACATTAATACAATTTTCAGCTCTTGAGAGACTTCATATTATAGACTTCTTAATTACCCTACCGTATATAATATCTGAATTGTAGGGAGTGTAATTCAGTGTAATTATATTTTAGAGTTGTTCTTTAATTAATGTTTAAGGAAGAATTTCATCAATTTGATCAACAAGAACTATGCTATATAACTCCTTCATATCTTCAAGCAATCCACACAGTATTTTGACTTAATCTTCCTGCTTTAAAAGCAAGGTTAGGATTCAACAGCAGAAAGCAGAGACTAGCCCTTGAATGTTAGACTGGTCCCTAACAGTGGGCCCAGAGACTCTCTTGTGAGTAAGGGGTGTAGATCACAGATCAGAATTTTACCTGAATTTTGCACAGGAAGCATTTTAAAAAGTGTGTGGCAGATTATAGGGATTTCTACTAATTTCAGGGGCAAGACAGCAATAAATTATTGGAAAAGAATGCTGGAATTTTCTTTCTCCATTCTGACAATTTCTGAAAATGCTGAGTAAACTAGAAGTCTCTGACACTGTGAACTTTTGCTGTTTCAAAGGACAGCCCAGAAAAGAAAGAGGAGTATTAAGTACCTGTCCCCCACTGCTACTCATCTGCTGAGCTCCACATGGGTAGGAGAGGAACAGTCTGTGTCACCTTAATGGATAGCATGCTGTGTGAGCATCTATCAGGGAGCATCTCGGAGAAAGACTGTGGCTCCTCCGGCAAATTCCTCTCAGTGATCTCCATGGGGCGATGCAACCTTCTGCTCTCATCTGTGCACACTGCAAAGCCTAATTGCAATTGGGTTTCCAGCCAGTCTAAAAGAAAACCAGATTGTTTTCATGCCCTTAATCTTCCTTTTTAAGTGGAGGCCAAAGGAAATGGGCACTTCTAAACCTTTTAGCTTCATCATAAACTCTTTGTTGACTTCAGTGACTTCAGTGATCTTTCAACCAGGGAAATACTTTGCTTAAATAGACAGTAATATGTGTCTACCAGAGGTACTTTAGAGAATGATGGATTTATAACATTAAAATTGTCTCCTTCACTTTATTTTTGAAAAAGAAAGATTTTTTTCCTTGCTTTATTGTTACCTTACTGTTGATGTCAAATCCCAGAGTCTTTGTATGTTGATGTGGCCTGAAGACTATTTTAAAATTTCTGGTACAACTCAGATGATAAAAAAAAAAAAAAAATGTACTGCTTAGATGTCAGGGTTTTGGAGTTATTTTTTGTTGTTTTTCTTTCAATAATTTACCCTCAAATACTAAGGAAAAAAAGATATTAGATCTTATATCAGAATTTTTAATTAAATTCCTAATTCTAAGGAGAGTTAATAAAAAATTTGATTTCAAAAGTCCTTAGATGAAATCCAGTTTGTAACTCTTTCATTTTATAATTATTAACCGGGGGTCCTATATATGCACTGCTGTTGATTAACTAGACAATTTTTGTTCTTGTTTTTCTAGGTTAAGATACAATGACGATTTTTGACTTTTTAAAAGCAATTTCAAATGTGTTTAAAACCTATCATGAAAATTTTATGAAATTCTTATTCTAACCCTTCTCAAAGGAGTACCTCCTTCTTGTAGAGTTTTGGGGTCATCTCTTCCTTTAAAGCTTTTCTGGTCTCCAGGGAAGCAGAGTAACTCTCACAATCACTCTAATAGTTCATTGTTGCTTCTAATAGAGATTTCCAGTATGAAAATCCAATATGGGCTTCTTGGAGAACCGAGCGTTAATGGTATTCTGCATGAATGCTGCTCCTCATACAGAACAATGGAGAACAAACCTCGCTAGCACAAGAGAAGAAGAATGGAACTTTCGAACATTTTTGAAAAGAGATGCACTTAATGGAGTGTTTGAAAGAAAGAAAAGAAATCAGGAGAAGAAAACAATAGAAAGGAGGAGTAGAGGGGAGCAGAGAGGACAGGACAAGAGAGCAGTGGAAAGACATGGGGGATAAAAACAACTAGATTTACAGGGTAGAGAAAAACAAATAGAAATAATAGCAGAGAAGGAAGAAAGTCTGCCAAGAGAATTAAGATTAAAATTAATTGGAAAGAAACTTTTGAAGTGAAAACAAGCAATCTAAAAATAACAGAAAGGCCATAGAAAAGCAAGTTATTCAAAGAGGAGATAGGAAGACAATTTTTGAATAAAAAGTGCATGTTGTTGAAATATTACATGAAAACATGTAGCAAGAATAAAATAAAGAACTGAGAAAAGACTGGCAAAGATAAACTGAAATGAAGAGGAAGCAAGAGAAAAAGATATTAGAAACTGAAACTCACCGTGCACTGAGAGTCAAAATACATAGAACCTACATATAGGTTCCATGGGAAATGGAATAAATCCAGGGATACCCAAAATGGTGTTCTCCTTGTGATTTAGCAAATGGAAAGATGACTTTCAGAAAATTTTAAGTAACTCATTTCCTGAATGTATGTATGGTATAATTCAGGATCTTGATGCATCAATAAAATTTTATGACCCTTACAATAACTTTTTGAAATTCAGACTGAAATAAGCAATGATCGCCCTATATCCTATAAGTCTCTTTATTCCGGAATCTTGGGGCATCAAGATCAGCCTCCATCTACTGGTAACTTCATGTGCATTCGCATGATGTTTATTGTTTTGTTAATGCCAAGAAAGTTATCTGGACAGCAAAATGTCTCATTCCTTTAGAGTATAAAATCTGCAGTAATTGTAGATTGCTCAGTATCTTGTAAGTGACATAAAATCCAAATTACTGAAACACTTCCCATCTCTAAACAGACAAATGTAAATAGCTATGGTAACATGATCCTGCTGGGAGGATATTAGATTATGATAAAGCTGGAGTACATGATGTTAAACAGAATTATTCTATTAAACTCTTATTATGTTTTTTTTTTTTTTCTCTTTGACACTCATTAGCAGCTCCATTTTTATCTCAGGAGTATCTTCCTATTTTTCTTTTGCCTTCTTTTCTGCTTTCGTCACCTTCATTTAGAGACTCATTCAAGTGATGCATCTAGGGCACATGCAGCCACTGAACTATTCCATGGCAGATGACTAATGGGTCTTGCC
The DNA here is from genome assembly GCA_013389825.1 of Crypturellus undulatus. NCBI lineage: Eukaryota > Metazoa > Chordata > Aves > Tinamiformes > Tinamidae > Crypturellus > Crypturellus undulatus. The sequence goes on from VWPW01021686.1 coordinate 3,184,888, forward strand.
ACAATTGGCACAATTCCAGCATAAACCGGTAACCTCAACATGATCTTCTGATCAAGAGGCTGCATTCGCCACATTTTTTGTTGAGGGTATTTGTCTCTGAGTCATGAAGGCATAGTACCAGCTGAACAAGTAATGTATTTCTGCATTCAATGCGTGAGAAGAGTGCACTTTTTGATGATTTCTTTACCCCTAAAGAAATAGCATCACAGATGTGCCTGTGTCTTGAGACCAGATATATGTTACATGACCAACATGCAAATACTCTTTTGCTCTGGTCAGAAGTGTGCCTATCATATAAGGAAGGATTGCAGTATTTTGATATACCTACATTCAAATTGTATACCAGTCATGGGGCTGTTAGTTTTCAGTGCTTCCACTGGAAGTCATGTGTTTGGCTCCAGTCCAAAGACTCTTTACTCCTGCCATAATAGAAAAGAAGCATAGGGAAAAAACAGATATACATGCATACATGTGCATATATATAGATACCTTATATTTTCCTCTGCTCTTTTAAAAGCACTATTTTTACAAGCACTTGCTAATCCCAAAGTCTTAACCATCTACAGAACAACTTCAGATGAGAAGGTGTTTATAAAGTGCTACGGATATCTAGGCTTGCAATTTGCTATTAGTGTATGGTTAGGTAGTAGTAGTAGTAGCTTGGAGACTTTAAAAAATAGACTAGTGTGAAGCCTGTAAGTAGCGTCTACAATAAGGACTTCCATACCAAAAGTCTACATCCAGAGACTGAGATTGAGATTGAAGAGACTTCATATTTAGGAGTTTTAAAGTGCATTGATTCAGGATGTAGTTCCAAGGAAAAGAAACTTGGTCTGTGACAGAAGGGTTAACGACTTTCAGTACTTTTATGTTAGATATAGTAGATGATAACCTTCCACACATGCAGCTACAGCCGCAGCTTTGAAGTCAGGGCACAGCATGAAGGTTTCCTAGGATCAAACAGCATAGTGAATCACGCAGTGGTGGTGGGAGTTCAAGTCATCACAGTTGTGGCTCAAGTAATACTGACAGTAGTGACAGCTGTACCTAGAAACAGCTCAGAATCTCTCTGTTCCCCCGACTCGCCGCACCCGCCAGCTACCTCCAGCTGTGCGGTTTTAAGTGGAGTTTGCAGAGCCTCTGGAAGACACGTCATTGCGTCCCCTCACAATTGTCAGTGCTCCTAGCAAAACATCTTCTTTCATGTATTCTGAGTGAGTTCACTCAGAATGGTCTAGGGATGCAATTTGCATTAGGGCAACCTGTTAAATGCAAATGTATTGAGAAACAGAATATTTCTGACCCTGACTGGATATACCTTGGTCCTGCAATCATGGCTCTTCACATAAATAAAACTTGGAGAGAAAATGTCTTAAGTATGTATTGCTTCTGACCAGTGTTTGTGACAGGTAAAGTAAATATAAATATTATCACCGTCTTCAAAGCACACTGAGCAAAATGTGTCCCTCTTATTTGCTGGAATATTCAGAACAAGTATATTTAAAGTGTAAATGAATCCACAGACTACGTGAGTGTTGCTGTTAGGAGATATGAGCGTATGGATCAGTGAGATGACAGTCCTGCCTTTCACACCTCCCCTCTTCCTGGACAGCAAGATAATTCCAAGTCTAATCTATTGTTTTCACTATAACATTTTAATCTATTATTTTTCATTTCGTCCTTTTGTCCTTACTGCCTTTTAAAGCCTACCAGATTGTGGTGTAGTATTTCTCTGAAAGCACACTGGTTTTGTGGTTAGCATGTCACCGGATCAGATGAAACTGCCCTGTAAGTATGATAAATGAGCGCCTTGCGATTGTTTCTCTCTTTAGAGCAATAAGTGCTATAAAACCAGGCTTTTTAAATAGTGAGGGGAGTCAGAGCTCGGTAGTATAGACAGTATATCAAATTCAGATACCTAACAAGAGAAATCAATCACAATCCCATTTCCTAAGGTGAATCAAAATCATTTTCAATTACAGTAGTAGAATTTACAGCTGTTTTGACAGCATCTAATTTATATGCAATTATAACAAAGCTTATTTTGGAAGATGCTGATAAAATTGGTCTTCTCATTCCAATTAGCAATCAGTTTTAGTATTCTCTGCCACTACGCACTATGACAAAACTAAGAAGAGGGAACAATGTATATCAGTAATCTCCTCCAAATGGAAGGTAGTGTTTCAGGACTAGTGTTTTGTACATGCCAGCTTTGTGTTTCTCTTCAACTTTTCCTCCCCACCCCGCCCCCCATCTTTTTGTTATTACAAAAGCTGTTAGCCCTCTTTCAAGTCCTTTGGTACTGTAATAGCTTTAGTGAGCTATCAAAAGCTACTTCTATCTGCTGTAACAGATGCCTAAAGCTACAGTGAGAAATCAAAGAAAATAAACTCTGTTGGCATGATTGGTAGCATGTATGTGATACATCATTGTGGGTTTCAAAAGTTGTCTCTGTAAAAATGAAAAAAAAGTGTTTTTATTCTGTAGTTATTTAAAATCCTCATATTAAAAAAGGTGGAATTAGATGGAAATGAATATCACACTCAGAGGAGACTCTCAGATGGTGTAATGTCATGCATTCATAGTGTAAATGTGGCAGTTTATATTAGCTGAGAATTTGTTCCTTTATCGTTATACTAAAGTATCCAATATTAAAGACAAAATAACGTGTTTTCTCAAGCTGCTGTAAAGAAGCAGTCATACTTTCTCATTTGTATATGAGCTTCATGCCATCAAAACAGCTGTAAATTTTGCTATTTTAATTGAAAATGAGTTTGATCCACATGAAAAAGTTGGATTATGATTGATTTCTTCACTTTAGGTATTTGATGTACTGCCTGTTGTGCCATGCACTGAATCCCTCTACTATTTAAACATCTTATATTCACTGTGCTTACTGCTTTAAAAAGAGAAATGAATGCAAAGATGACATTCATCACAGTTACAAGATAACTTAGTCTTATCAGTGATACACAAATTACAAAATCTTTGATTGCTTTGAGGAGCAAATCAAGAGTTGTGGCGCGTTGTTTTTTTGTTTGTTTGTTTGTTTTGGTCCAGAATAGAACCAAAAAACAACTCTACTACTTTCTTGAGAAGGCAGTTTTACAACGATATGAATGGCTCTGAGAACTCAAATAGAGCAGGTCATGAATTGCTGAATACAATCTTTTCTGATGGACAGCTTCTTTTGAAATTTTATTGGAATAGCTCATATTTGCCCAAATCTGCTTGTTTCCATTTCAAAAGTAAAACAATTTCTGTCATTTCTGTTAGTTCATCCCAAATACTTTCACTAACTGAAGTATTAGATGCTGCTACAATATGGAAATTCTAGTTGGTAGTTGCATGAGAAAGAAGAAAAAAACTTGTGTTACAGAAACTTTTTTGAAGAGTCAATTCAAGCTTATTTAGAAAGTTCTGAAAATTGCAGATATATTTTTTATGTAAAGCAACTTGCTATCTGTTCCTATGGAAATTAACCATGAGATACTCCTGAGGAAAAAAGATACTTGAAAGAAAAGCCCCATTGGTGCTTTACATCGTTCCTTCCTTTGGGAGCCATTAGAACTGACTCCTGCTATATTTAGAAACCACACTGGGTTATGCAGAGGATTTTTATAAACTAGGTGAAATCAATATTTCTCAGGCCTCCGTCTTTTCAATATAGGACAGCTTCTCTCAAAGCGGAGAGGCATTTGAAATAGTTTCAAGAATTCAATACCAAAGTAAATGGATAGATTAAAGGTTTCTGATGGATGTCTTGGGCAGCATAAAGAATCTATCACATATTGATATATGTCATAGAAACTTATTCAAATGAGAATGAGATCTACTGTGCAAATGAGTTGCTCTGAGCATCCACAATCAATGCCTCAGCAAAGAGCTCAGTAAATTGGCAGATGGGGTAACTGAGGCAAATATGCAAAGACTTTAAGACTTATCACAGAATCGCTTCTGCTCTTCAGACTTCCAAATTCAGCTGCTGGAGTGGGATACATCTTCCAATGGGAAAATACCACTGGAAAGTGTGTCAGTGCCTAGGAAAGAGCCTGTTGACAGGCCTGTTTCACTGAGTGGCTGGTATTTAGAAGATGGAGAGTTTTAAAGGCTTAACATGAATGACGTGCAGATACATGCAGATACTAAATAATCGTTATAACTTTTAACTAAAATTGTCTTGATTTTTCTGCACTAGTTTCTAGACTGTACCTAGAAAACCAAATGTCTTCTCAGGAACGGTTTGAAAAAGTGTCTCTTAAGAAGAAGTTCCGGAATACTAATGGAAAATCAGTTTCACTTTCAAAACACAGAGTTTCATATTTTGCTAAAAGAACATTCATGTCTATTGAGAACAAAAACCTAAAAACTTTCCCAGTTTTGAAAGCAGCTCTTTGCCTGGACTTTGACATATGCAGATCAAGACAAGACTCACACACATACAGACACCATCCTTTTCAGGACCAGACCATGGCATCTCTTCTTCCCCACAGTCATGGGTTAAAACGCTGCCATTGGGCTGCATGGAGCAAGGCGCTGTGGAGCACTAGTCACCCATTACTATAGTTAAGCATATCCCTAAATTTAGTAGGCAGCCTCCTGCTTTTCTAAATCAACCTAATCTGTACTCTAGCACTTGACTGCTGCAATTTTAGAAACAAATGCTTTTAAATTATATTTTTCCTTCATATTTTCCTGAGCAAAACTTTGTTCATATACTAACAAAGCTTTGAAGTAATTCACTGAGCTCCCCACTAAACATCTGTGTACAAAAATGTGCACACAAAAACATTTTCTCTTTCCTTAGAATTTCACACATATAAGAGAGATAATTGGTACCTAGCACCCATTACAGAAATGGTGAATAACCACTCAGAAGCCAGGCCACAGCACAATAGCTCCTGTGCCAGGCTGTATTGGTGGGATTCTTCAATTATTCCTTGAGTGAAGGAAAAGCAGATAGAGATTAAAAGCTATTTTGTGCTGTTAATCCTTTTTGTGCTATAAATTTCTACCACATCTTTTGCCAGAAATTGACTTTGTGCTAGGAAAATCTGCCTCTTTTCATCATGGTGTTCGAATAACTTAATGTGCTGTACTTCACTAAGTAAGTTAATGCTCAGAAAAAATAGGACTTACTCTTATACCTTGAATTCAATAGGTTTTCCATGCAGCACAAGTAGTAATGTAGGTGTTAGAATCAATGCCGAAGCAAAGCAAATTCATTAAAAGGTAAAAGTGATATAGCTGTTATTCAGCAAACACTTAAGAGCCACTTCAAACCTAGTTTTGAATACTATTTATTTTTTTGGGCCAAAAATTACAGGAAGTCTTAATAAATGATAAAAGGAATAGCTGACTTGGCACCTTCCCAATACATTTATGCATTGCATTTTATGTTCAATATACTTTAAGAAACAAAGCTGTGTTTTCAAAAGTGCAAGAAGTTAGGCACATAGATGCTTTAGAACTGGTTTATATGCACAGTGCTAGTGTTCACTGGAAGTTCTTATTTGTATCATCAAATGCAAAGATCTTCAGAATATGAACACAGCATAAAAGCTCAATACTGTTAGCTTTTCTTTTGTCCCCTAGGAAAATCTGGTATTGTTATAAAGCTCTTCTACTTTTTCTCTTTCTAACATTAATGCATTAATCAGAGCAATGTGTTTCGAACTCTATGTACACAAGTAATGCATTCCTTATTTGAAATTTAATGAGTACAATGGTACAAATTCTTGGAAGACAAAAAGATAATTTTGTTCCACTATTAGCATAATAAATTTAGTTATTAGCATAATAAATTTAGTGAGTTGTAGCTTACCCTCCTCCTTCACTAGGTACTTTGACTGAGAGCAGAGATGAACTTCAATGTTGACATGGAAATCACACACAAAGATAGTTTTATAGAAAGTCAGGTTATGGCAATAACCTTAGGCATTTCAATTTCCAATAGTTACCCAAAGGTAGAATAATAGCATTTTCTCAGTTTTCTTTCCCTTATCATGGATGTGTGAGGACCTGGTCAGGATGTCCACTGCACTAAATAATTAATCCTTAGTTTGATGAATGTTCCAATTTAGGGAAGATTACTCTGTTCTGTAATTCCTTGACACCTTAGTTGGCTGCTCCTCAGTCTAGGTTAACCTACTTGGTGCTGTTCAGATTTTCCTTCTGCCTTGCGTTTCAGGACGCAACAACAATATTTTATGAATGACGACCCAAGTAGGACAATATTTTAGCATGATGAACTGCACTAAACTGCAGAGTGAAGTTCATCAGGTCATCACACCTACATTACACTTTCCACACCTCAAGGGGAAAGCCACTGTTTCCAAATTCCCTTCTAGCAGTTAAGGATGTATCTCATCCCTTTGTGTCATTTATTTTTCAGTGTTCTAGAGAGGGAAAGGAGCTTCTGACAGTTTGGTCATAGTATCAGCACAAAAAGTCTGTGGCTTTTTGCAATCTACGGGCAATCTAGCAGTAGATGCATTTCTATACTTAGAAGAGGTATGTAGATTAATAGGATTTCTGTATTTCGCTTGGTTTAGTCAATGCAAACAAAATCAGTCTTGGCAAAAAAATGAATTGAACTTATGAAGGAGAAAATAGTTTTGTTATTAGTTCTGGTCATATTCTTTTCAGATCAGATCAATATAATTTCACTAGATTTCTCCATTTTGTCAAAACAGCAAAGCTTTATGAAGTTATATCTATTTCAACAGAATATCTCTGAAGTTTGTCATAGACTTCTGACTAAAACAAAGACCTGAAAAACAACTGATCTGCCACAGCTAAAATCAGGTATTTTAAAGCAGTTTGTTTTTGAAACATATTTCAAAGTTTGTTGTTCTTTCTAGTTTGGAAACCTGACTGCTTCATGTCAAAATAGGATTTGAATCCCTTCTGTGAGCTACATTTTCACAATGTCTACTTTGTTTGCAAGTCTATTAGACATGCAAAGCTCCCACATAGTCCAAGGTATGCGTAGCTCTCCTATGCTCTGTCAGTGGGCAGTAAAAAACTGGCAGGGGAGTATTAACGCTGTGAAAGAAATTATCCAGAACTAAGGGCACAAAATAGAGTTGGAAGTTTGCACATTACCTTATACAGTTGACTTTTCAACCTAAGGCGCATTTGCTTAACAATTCTGCTGCAAAATTCACACATACCACTCTAGATAAGGAGAGGTCAACTTTGATGAAAAGCAGTGATGCACTTGGCAATTATGAACCTGGAAAATGAATGAAGTGTGAAGCCTTTTTCCTTCCCATATCGGTCCCAAGTTCTGTTGTTTAGCTTGTTGAGGCATCACAGCCTCAGGGTCCTATTCATTTTGGAATTATTTTGTCGAAAGTATTGCACAACTAGAAAGAGGTCAGTTAGAGGGGAGGCAGAGTTGGACAAAATACTGAAAACTGGACCTCAGAATTCCTGAGGCACTTTCAAATATGTTAGGCCTGGGAGATAATGAAAGACATAGAAGGATATCACCTGCCAAAGCTAAAGGACAAGGTAGAGAGCTATAACTAATCTCTCAGCTGCACCTCTGATCACACAGCGGAGATGCAGAAAGCCCGGGGTCTTTATACACACCATTACTTTGTGATAAACAGCATTCGACATACTCGTATCCACTTTCTCTCTCTCTCTTTTTTTTTTTTTGGAAGAGTTATACTTCTTGAATTTTGTAACATGTGCCTTGTCATTGCCTGAAAATTTATGTAGCTGTTGCTATGGCTGCAGCTTCATCCGCCGCATATTCTCAGCTCTATACAGCTAAAATGCTTCTTGGAGTACAAATTTCCACTGCAGTGGTACAAAGAGAAAGAGCTTTAAAAAAAAGAAAAGAAAAAAAAAAAAACAGCTTTTTGATCCAACCTATGTTTCCAAGTTTAGAATGTCGTCTGTATTTTGAAAAGCCAGGTACTGCTAGTCACTAAAATATAGAGTTTCTTTTCCTGCTTATGCTATGAAGATTAGTTACTGTCACCTTTCTCTTCGATATATACCAGAGGGCAAAATACTCAGCCAGGTTTTTATAGCCTAACTGGCTTCAGCAGCCTCAGTGTTGGTTTATGCTCTTTTTTGGTTTAGGCAACCTTCTGTTTCTACCTGTTAAAACACAATTGTTCTAAACTTTTTCAGCACCGTTCAGAGGAAAGTGCTGGGTTTAGCATGTATAACATTGTCTGAGGCATTTGTTCGGCTGTCGGTTGAATCCCCTGAAACTAATGCTCAGTCTCTATTAATGTCTCAGTCCCTGGAAACCGCAGCTCATTCTCTCCTATAATTAATCTTGCAGGTAGTGCCTTGACATTATTGGTTCACCAGCAGAGCAGAACTGCCTCAGCCATCAATAATAATTCAACGCATTAGGATGAGGCCTACATACACAGCCCCCAGATGTAGCTGAATTGCATGCAGACGCTGGCACTCCTCGCTGAGGAAGGAGAGGGGAAAAAACGGGGAAAAAAACAACCCTCTGCAGTCAGAGCTGTCTGTTTTGGTTGCTGGATAATTTTGCAATGCAAGGGTCTTGGTGTTAGTCATTGCTTTTGCTTTATGCCTCTCCTCCAAATGTAGCCACTGTTTGGCACAATACTTGTGATTGTCTGTTTACTGAATCTTAATACTAAAGCTGTTACAAATTGTCTTTCACAGATGGTGGGAGCTTCGCAGATCAGGAGAGGCAGGGAATTTATTACTCAATATTTCTGTATTACTGATTGGGACGTGAGGAGCATAGGCAATCTGTCCTACTGCAGGGTTGGAGCTCTCCCTCCTCCCTACCCCTCCAAATTATGGCTAGATGGAGAAGGGTTTTTTTCCTCATTTTGTGTAGATAGCAGCTGTGCAATTTCAAGCAGAATGTTTGCTTTGATCCTCCTTTCTTTAATTGAAATCCACAATTATGAGATTTGTTTCTTTTATGTTTGCTGGTTTATTGGTTTAATCTACAAAATGTGCTGCTCGGCTGTCTTGCACAGTTAAAGGCAACAGCACAGTTGGGACTTAAATGGCAAACTTGGAGGGGGGTTACAGTCTCTCAGGTATTGGGGGGGGACAGAACTTCTTTCATCTGATTTCAGATCGTTATATGTACTGGGTAGCAACAAGAACACAAACAATATGTCAGCTAATTGTAAAGAGTATCCCTAGGTAGTCACTTTATGTAAACTAACCGCATGAAAGGAAATTTTAATATGGAGGCAAAAAATCCTGCTCTGACAGCTTATTTGGGGATTTCCTTTATATAGAGTCCTTTGTAGTACCGGTAGTCATTATACAATGCTTTTTTGGCCTCTCCAATACCAACTCCTACTTACAAGAGTTTAACAAAACATTTTATAACAGCCAGGATATTTACAGTTTGCAGGAGGCCCTGCCAAGCTGGCAGATGCAGGAGCTGGGATTATATGGCAGAGTAATCACCTACGAACCAGAGGAACTGTGAGAGCAGCTGGACACAGATTTACAAAGGCTTTTACCTTGTTAGGCCTAATTAGGGTGTAAAAACTGCAACACTTCGTTTATCTGTGGATTATTTGATTTTTTTAAAGGTTATTAATGTTAGCAAATCTCTTACAAAAACTTCTCAACAGGAAGAAGAAACCAATTCCTTCCCTTAGGATCTCTGCTAGGAACTATTTATCTGACAGTGGTTTTAGTCAGAAAAAAAATATATAAAACTAATAAACACTGAATGATGCTTGATATAAAGTGTATTTCTGATCATTTCCATGTCTTCTGAAATAGATGTCTCAAACAAAATGTCTTTACCTTTACAATTGCCTTTTACCATACCTGCTGTCATTCTCTTATGATTCTACTAAAGTCTAAGGCACAGGGACATCCATCAGTATTTTTCAAAATAAAGACAGAAGTAATGCAGAAATCTTGATTTCAGTCCCTTTGAGGCAGAAATATTTTTTTGTTTACTTGTTTGCACAAAAGCTCAGATTGTTCCTTGATCTGCCACAAGATATTTCTCCAATAAAAATGGGAACAAAAAAATAAAAGGACTTATGGGAAAATCAGAGCAGTTTTGTCTATTTTGCTAATCACTTTTTTAAGGATTTTCCTATAAATATTCTCAAATTGATATAGATTGCTAAAAAACATGGAGAATTTGCTCTTAAATATACAAAGAATATAAAAAGAAGCCAATAATATAAAAATGTTGTAAGTTCTGGAGCTTTCCTAGTTTACAGCAAGTAATAAACTTGTCCTTGCCTTAAAGGAACGTTTATACTCTGCAACAGAATTTATTTCCTAATAGCCGGCAATGGGAAAATTTCCATAATTAATGTTAAACAAAACCACATCATACTTGGACCTGAATGAGACCCTGGCCTAAGGCTTAGTGTGGAGTTCACTGAGCTGAATAAAAGAAAAAAGCTCACAGTAATTTTGGATCAATGTTCACACTGGCATAAAGCCCCAAACCCATGAAGTCAGGAGACTAAATGATATCCACGTAACCCCCTCGCCACTGGCTTGCAGTGCTGGTAATAAGACTCGCCATGAGAGGGTCTCCTTTATTTATTCAAAGTCCACCAACTTGGCACAAATCAGTAATAATAGGAAGGCTGGTCTACTCCGGCTAATAAATAGATAAATAAATAAATCACCTGCAGGTATTTTTACAGTGATAATGAGGGCGCAGGCTTTCTCTCCCCCAGAAAGGAGAGTGGGGAATGAGGGAAATATTTTGTATGTTTGCATAGCCCCATCTCAAAGTGTGGCCATTGCTCATTACAGCCCCAAAGCTTTGCTTTGAGTTTGCAAGACCTCAGAATTGTGGGCTGTCACAGGCTTGCTCTGCCTGAGCTTATCTTTAAGCTGGAGCTGACTGGGGCTTTGTTTTGGTCTGGTTTAGTTATAACATTTTTTCTTCTGATCAGGTGGCAAATTTGTTTCACTTCATCATATAGTTGTTTTCACATCATCATATAGTACAACAATAGTTCTATACAGATATCAGTAACAAGTATATTTTATGTGCAGAAAAACATTTTTCCTATATTTCTGTGTTTTTAGAACTCCAACAAAATGATGTAGTGTAGAGAAATACAGCCCTTCTCTACAATAGCAGAGAAGGGGGGTCACAAGGCAGCGTAGAGGAGCGCAGGGATGGGAAGAGACAGGTGCCAGGCTGGCAATGAGACCCCTAGGCTACAAACAACTTACCACTGGACAGTCAGATAAATCCAGACCTGGAGCTGCACAGGGCTAGTCTTAGAGCAAAAAGAGGAACAAATATCTAACAAACCTAAAATGTACCACACAGAGTACATTTGGTTGTAACATGGACAGTGGACCCTAGAGTAGGGAAGAAGAAACCATCAGCATCACACTCCTCTAGATAAAGGATAGTAAGAAGTAGCCAAGGGAAAGTGAGAGTCATGGAAAATAAGTTTTTGTTTGATCTTGATTAGACCCTGGGATAGACTCTAGATGTACATACTGGAATTTCTCTCTAAGTAACTCTGGATATAAAGGGCTAGTTACTTTAGCTAACTTTTCTGCACACTGAAACTAGTGTGCTCAGCAGTCTAAATGAAACCCAGAAATATTAAATGATACCACTGCAAAAGTGACACTTGCCAATCCCATTTTGCTAGATTAAAAATAGAGAACTCCTTTTTAGAGTGCTTTCCTCAGGTTCATGGTGGAAGAGACTAAATTGAAAAACTTACTCCAGCATTTCACCCTCTCTATTAATTTAGAAGATATTCACCCTCTACTAAAACTTGATACCTAAATATTGCTAAAATTATTGCAAGCATGGAACTGAAAAAAAAAATACTCTGAGAAAAGCTGTATGCAATCAGATAAATATGAATATTTACATATAACAAGAAATTTAACACTTAACACAAAGTAGTAGATATCTGGATGTGGTAAAGACACTGGCATTTTCATAATGCTTTAATGAGCTTTTGGTTTTTGGTATCTAATCCACAGACAGGAAAGGTTAGATTAGGAATATTGTCACAAATGCTCTAACAAGACCTGGATGACTGTGTAGGGAGAAGCCATTTACAAATATTTTAAGTAAATTAAAAGAAAAATTTCTGATTTCCTTGTCTGCTCCCTTGTTTCTTTCCGGTTTTATGAAATGCGAAATGCTAGGAACTTAAAGATAAAACTGAAGAATTATTTTCTTGCAGGAGATCATCATAACCAATCTTTATGTCCCCATTTCTTTCCCTTCCCGGTGTCCATAGTCATATTTTTTCATTCTCTGCAGCAAGATGGGATACTGTGGAGGAATGTCAGTGGAATGAGAATACACAGCAATACATTTTCTGCAAAGCAAACAATCAAACAATAGCAAAGCTAGGATGAATCCAGCATGTACAATCTGAGGAAGGCTTTACAACTCCTATAATTATCCCTACAGGTAAGCAGTTCCAGCCTTTCCTTCCTGCCAGAACTGCAGTTTGGATATGTCAGCACTGCAGAAAAGAAGTATAACTGAAATCTCTGCAGGCAAATTGAACTAACTTTATGTATCCACCTCAGTTTCTGTAGCATTTGCAGTATGCAAAGGCCTCACATACTGAGTATTGAAACATAGTTGCAGAAAAGTTGATTCTTTAAAAAAAATAGGTTTTTTTGCAGGTAGCCAGCAAAAGCCAAGAGCTAAGGCAGGCTGATAATGCTTTTCCTGAAGCTTCTGAGGCTATTGAAAATGACTCTGTCCGATATGATGTTTCATCTCTACATTAAAATCCGATAACTCTTGTGAAAACTCATGGCCAAAAAGATATTACACAGTAAGCCATGAGGTAGAGAGTATTCAGGTAAAATTTCCAAGTGAAGAAATAGAACGTTTCAAAGAGGTAAATGATTTGGTAGAAAATGCGCTTGTGCAGAAAAGAAACAGACTGAAACCAAAGCTTGTGAGTCTAAGCAGTAACAAAGTACAATATTGTAATTAAAGAGGACAGGAAATAAACAGTAAAGTAGGAATTGAATGTCTTTGATTAGAAAAAAAAGAAGTAGGAAACCTTTTGCTTTTTCAATGTTGTTCTTTTATCCTATGGAAATGGGGCAATTGTCTTGATTAGACATAACTACAGCTTTTAAAGTTACTGTTCTAGCGAGTAAAAAAAAAAGTTTTCTTTTGAAACTTCGGAGCAAAAATTATAAACAAAAGCAGATCTCGTACAGACTGGAAACTCTTCAGGCAACGCTTCAGTTCTCTGAGAGTACAGCTGCCGATGTGGATTACTGCGTAATACAGACTCTTGTATGGGAGTTGCTTGCTGCAGTTGTTTCTGGTGCAAGTTGTCTTAGTTCAGGTTACACTAAACTTTGCAGTAGAATATACTCTTGGCAAGTATGTTTATTTTTATCAGACTCCTGCAGTTACACCATCCTGCTCAAAAAGTTGTAATTCTGAATCAGAGAAAAAAAAAGAAAAAAGAAAATAGGAATAGTTAATACAAAGAAACACACTATTATCATCCTCTAGGGGAGTTCCTCATGGAATGATGCAATACAGTTTTATGATCTGAGGAAGGTAATGCATGCAAGTACTGAAGAATATGAATCCAGTTCTTTCTAGCTCAGCTTTAAATTAAATTCAGTCTAATGGGTAAGGAAAGAAAATATTTCCACTGCAAAATGTAATAACACCTATGCATTTCCCTTGTATCATTAAAGAAAAGATGTCAGGCTTAATTCACAGGCAAATTTTGACCCAGTTTTGCATAATAATTATATTAACTATGTCAAGGGAGAAATGAGCAAAGCACAATCTTTTTTGCTCCACAAGGTACCCTTTCCTGAAATTTATGAAAGCCATTTCACATGAAGACAGAATTTTGACATCCATATGTGTGAAAAATAAAATTGTCAATAGTTATGCAAATGTTAATTATTCTTCAAAGATTAATAGATAAGTCTCATAACATTACTGTGAATAATTCAGAAAACTGCAACATACAAAAAGTAATACGCAGTACAGGAAGAAACCTGTTTGAGAAACCATCATTAGGAATAAATGGTTCCTCCATTTTTATGCTAAGAGTAATTACCATGTTCTGTACTTAAACACAAGTTTACTATGACTTTGTCAGACCTACAGAAATGGCAGTTTATCTAAAACTGTGACTACTTTTTCAAATTATATCACCTGGTCTATTAAAAATATTTTCTCTCTTTGCAAATGTCAAATCTCTTTTAAATGTATTTGCGCAACAGGGTTGCACTTCATTAAAAAACATCTTAGAGTGTCTAAATATAGAGCAAGAACAGAAGTCATTTTGTCAAATATATTAGTCAGTCCTAGTTAGATATTTCAGAGATATTCCTTTAGTATGTCAAAGAAGCAGTACACCTCGTACTGACATATAATGGAGCAAGCAGTGAATATTAGACTAGTGTAATTTAAAGTTTGCTTATGGATGTTGTCAGTGCACAGAATCACAGAATCACAGAATGGCTGAGGTTGGAAGGGACCTCCAGAGATCACCTAGTCCAACCCCCCTGCTCCGGGGGGTGCTCAGGGACACCTAGAGCACATGGCACAGGGTGGCATCCAGGCGGGTTTGGAAGATCTCCAGAGACGGAGACTCCACAGCCTCTCTGGGCAGCCTGTTCCAGGGCTCTGTCACTCTCACAGGAAAGAAGTTCTTCCTCACATGGAGATGGAACTTCCTGTGCTTCAACTTTTACCCATTACCTCTTGTCTTGTCACCAGCCACCATGGAGAAGAGCCTGGCCCCATCCTCCCTACAATCACCCCTCAGGTACTTATACATATTGATCAGATCTCCTCTCAGTCTTCTCTTCTCTAGGCTGAACTGGCCCAAGTTCACTTAGTCTTTCCTTGTAAGATAGATGCTCAACAACCTGTAGTTGTTAGTAGTGTTTCTCTAAATTTTAGAAGGAATAAAATAGCCTGGAAGTAGACAAAGAGAGCATTGTAGAAAAACAGATTTTAAGTTTGATAGAAAGGAGATCTCTCTCATGCAAGCTATCAGTGTTTCATTGGAGAGAAAATGTACATATATTACATATCTGAAAGAAAACAAAAATTACAAATAGTAATATATGTATAACATAGATTTAGGGAAAAGTAAGGGAAATTTTAAGAAAGGCTAAGTTTGAGTGACACCACCTGGATTTACTTAGCATTTCAGAATCTCTGACATGAATTAAGGAGAAGAGGAACATTGTCAGACACACAAAGGCAAATCTTTTTGGCATAAAATTGCTACTTCGTGCATTATCTACTTTCATTACTAAAGAATTTTTGTTTTCATATTGCAGTTTGAACAACACAAAACAGGTGCTATTCTTTGATGATGCAAATCAAAAATGTGACCAGAGTATTTATATTACATCCTTCATAACCAGTGAATAAAGAGGAGTAGCTTCTATCAACACAAAACATAAAAAAAGAGAAAGAAAAAGGGAAATAATCTTTTAACCAAGAAAATATTTTCTCTTTTGATCTGCGTAGAGCGTTTCCTGCTCTGCACTCCTAGTATCCCACAGTGGTGTCACAATCATCTCATTTGTTTTTCATTTAAATAAAATCTCCTTTTTCCTATTCAAATTAAATCTAATTAAATTTAATTTAGATTGTGTCTGAGATGGATTGACAGGATGGGACCTTGCACAACAGCTGACTGGTGGCTGTACTGTTATCCTTCTGCAATGTTTGCTTATGGAAGGAAGGAAGGAAGGAAGGAAGGAAGGAAGGAAGGAAAAGTTCACACGGGACAGTTACAGTTTTGCTTGAAAAAGTTAAATGATGGAGCCACTATCACATAAATATCTATCAGAGAATGCTTCTACATAAAGGTTCATGAAATCACAAATAATGTAGAAATCATATTGCTCACAAAGACATGACACTATTTTGTCTACAGATTACAAACATTCATTCATTTATTCACATAGCTATGCATATATCTCCGTCTATCTACATGTATCTGTGTATATATTAATATATCTCTATAGCCAATGAAATTATCTCTAGTAGGCTGACAGATGAATAAGCCTTATGGCAAAGCAGTTTGTACAGATGTCTGACAATCTAAGGTTAGTAACAAACTGTATATTCTTGGAATTTGAGTCCTTTAGCTGTAAAATAGACATAACAGCACTTGGAAATTTGTGAGTAAAAATACATGCTGGAGGGACTTATTTACTATGTGTATGAGCTAAATATAGTATACCTTCTTTTACTGGCATTAGTATCCTTTGGAGTCAGTTCAACTTTCATTTAAAAGTGAATCATTTTGCACCTAATGCAGCTGAGTCCTTGAGACATGACAGACATAAGTTTTAAAGTAATGTAACAGAGCTGACTTACTTAAAAGGTTTTCTAGGAAAGGTCATGAACAGGTAAAACCATAAAATAATTAATAAATACCCCCATGTTAAAAAGTGCCTGCTGATCTACATTCTTTGCTATAAAGTCTTTGAATATCCAAACTAAAACACTGGCATTACTAGAATGGGACCTTATTCCCATACCCATTCCCAATTATTCCAGCAAATGCTCTTTTTCTCACTTATGATGAAAGCACAGTCAGTGTGTAACTGAGAGGAACATGCATGCAGCTTCAGAAAGATTTATAGACAATGTTTTTCAGATAACAGTATTTCTAGAAAGAAACTTTCTGAAATGTCTATTTTTAGTTTCAAAATTCTAAAAGAGTGTGCTTTTCAGAATTTAAATTGCAATTCTTTTTTATTATTCACATATTTGTTACAAAATAATTTTTATGTCAATAATGATAAAATAAAAACTTCTGATTGATTTTTTTTCTTCTGTTGGCTGAGACTCTTTTATTGTCCTCCTTTAACCCTATGTTAATAGAACATCTTTTATACAATTTCCATGAATACTGATTGCATTTGGTTTATAGTGGAATCCTAGCAACAATTCACTTTAGAATATGCAATATCTTTTTTAAAGTAGAAGGCTTTAATTGTGGCAAAGCACAAATAAGTTTGTGATATTGCTGACTTGAAATCAAACCTTTACTTTTTTTTCTATGGTAATTACTTGATACTATTTCCTTCTGAACTTTATTCATAGGTCTAAGGGGATGGATTCAACTTGTCCCATTATTAGTTTGTAAAGTTTGCTTCAAATTAATATGCAAAGTATTTTTCAGTCTACCCTTTAGAGACTTTAAAATTCAAAAATCCAGATGCAATTGAAAGGGACATTAAGGAACTGGGCAAGACGATCAGGAACTTGGATGTGCAAGTCAGTAACTTGGAAAGGAACAGGAGGATGGAGTTTATTAACACGTGGCTCCATGGCTGATCCTCAAATCTTTGCGTTCTTTGGTAACAGGAAGCTTTATGTGGCACCAGGCATGCTCACTTTGGGTAGAATTCATCTTTCCCAAGGGGGAAGAGGGTCCTCAACATGAGCTAGCAAGGCTCATTGATAGGGCTTTTAAAGTAGATTTGGCAAGAGAGGGAGATATAGATTTAACAGGAGAGGAGGATATCATCAGGGATGATGTCAATAAGAGATGGGATGATCTGCCATCCCATTTATGCCATCTTAACACCAGAGCCAGCAAAGGATGCCTGGAGAGGGGTCACAGCTCACCAGGAGAGCTGCTGAACACCCACATAGATGGAACGCCCGTACAGTCACCACAGCTAGAGGCACAGGAGAGGCACCTTGGGAGCCCAAGTCAAATGCCTCTATGAAAACACACACAGCAAGGGGAATTAGGGATGTGTGCAGCTGCAGGAGCCGTTCATCACAGTTATTGAGACAGGAGCAGCGCTCATGACTAGAATGTGGCCATAGACAGCTTTGTGCTTTTTAGAAAATACAGGCCAGGACAGCGAGGTGGTGGAGTTGTTCTTTATGTGAGAAAGCAACGGGAAGGTATGGAGCCCTGCCTAGGACAGAACAAAGCGCGAGCTGAGAGCCTGTGGGTGAGCATTCAACGGCAGGTCAACAGGAGTGACACTGCGGTAGGCAGTTACTACAGGCCACCTGACTGGGCAGAGGGAGGGGGTGAAGCCTCCTACAGGCAGCAGCACGGAGACTCACTAGCACAAGCTGCGGTCCTTACGGGGGAGTTCAACCACCCCGACAGCTATTGGGAAGACAGTACAGCTAGGAAGAAACAGTCCGGGAGGTTCCTACGGAACATTGCAGGATTTCTATTGCAATTCTATTGGAAGTTTCAAGCCAAGCTTGAAATTCTCCTTCCTCTAAAGTCGCAGACTGATTTAGCTGACTGCCTGAGTGAAAGTCTCCTTATTCCTTCTGAATAAGTGACCTGTATCTGATAGCAATGTTATTAGCCACCATAGGCTACTTAATACAAAGAGTGGTGCATGTTCTACTTTTCTAGTCTTAATCTTGGTATCTTTTCTCGCTTTCCGTAATGCTCTCTTGATCAAGCAGAACAAGTCTAGAGCAGGATGATATTTAGTGACTTTGTGCAAGTGCTTCAAACTAGGAAAGGTGAACATCTTTCAGTCTGCCATGGAGCTCAAATATCCTGGAGTCAGACTAGTTTATCCTACTCAGATGGCCGGGCAGAATGCATTAGTAATGATGAATGTGAAATAGTCTGGAGCTAGAGCACCTGCAAAAATATCCAAGGTTGTATTACCCTGGGGTTGTTAGTGAATATGAGCAGGAGGAACACCTCTGTTACTTAACATTTGTCAAGGTAGGAGTAGTTTAAAGGAAGTGAAATCACTTTGAAATCAGTGGCATCCAGGATTTTACCATCTAATGGTGATTTTTCTAATGTCTGTTCTAGAGTGATATTTATGTTCTGCAGCTTTCTGCATTTACATGCATTTGAATGATAGTTGTCCATTGTGTTTAGGATCCTATTTAGGTGCAGGAAGAGGGCCACTCTCAGCTCATCATACTAGCAGCTTCATTATCACAACCTGGTAAGCAGTTTATTCATTATACTTAAGCTACTTCTGCTGTGACTAAGCATGTTATTTATGCTCTTTTGCTTGTAAACTATAATTTCTTTAGGCTATTTTCTGAACTAACTGAAAGATTTTACAGATTTTTTGCCTGATGTCTATGACCTTGCTTTTGGACATATGCTATTGCTTTGGCCCCCACACTACTGACTGTCCTTACCAACAACTGAAAATTGCAATTTCTTTTTTTTTTTTTTTTAACAAAATAAGTAACAGCCAATAAATTATTCTCGAGTACTTCATGAAAATCACAAATCAGTTATTTTAATATTTCCTTCTCCTAACTATGTAACAGATTGTAGTAATAAAAAGTGTGAATCAGTGGAAACAATTCATAGATGCCAACTTTGATCATAGGAAATCAAAATACTAAATAATGAGCAAAATCTAAAAGAATCCTCCAATTTCTGAACTAGAGTGTTCCTCAGTCTTGAAAACTCAGGTCTTACTTTTTATTTGTTTCCTACATAGTCTGTATGTTCAGGCTTATTGTTATTTGTTATTTGTATGCTATGCACAGTTACCTAAATTTCATGCACAATCACAGATAGTGCAAGTATAAATTAGCATGTTTTTGCATATTTAATTTTATATAAAAACTTTACAATGGCAATTATAAAATTGTTCTTTAAACACGTTAGCTTGACATGATTTCTGCCTAAGTTTTTAAAATAAATGATTGCATTTGAAACTACGTTAAGGAAGCATATGATATGAAGAATTGGTAAAAGTTTCAAAATGTTTAATATACTGCAGTTTTCACAATGACCTGAGTATGAAATTGGAAATCCAGATTGGTTGTTTAATTTGCTATCTGTTTTTTTCAGATCAACAGGACAACACTAGTATATGCACTTGATCAAAGAGCACATATTTAAATATCTTCTCTGGCAATTAATTTTTGAGTGAATCTTTTTTTAATAATTTATTCTCCCTTTTAGAAGAAAACTTTTAGATTCTAGAGTAGTGAAATGTCTCGTTTCATCAAAACATTTTCCACAGGCCACTAAAGAGGAAGTTTCCCACGGAATATGTTAGGCAACCCAGGGAGCTAAGCTGGAGCTTGAAAGTTCTGTCAGTCTTACACAGGAGCCTAATTTCTTTTATTTACAGGATACCAAGTATATTTTTCTATAACTCATGCACAAGTCAGATATGCCAGCAAAGTAATCCATTTTCTTAAGTTAGAAGAGAGAAATCATGCTGCTAAAAATCTAAACATAGGAGAACTATGATGGGATATTGGTACTGGGACAGGTTTTGATTGCTTAGGAATGACTTCTGGACTCAACGTAGAGCAGCTCATTCTGGCAAGGGGAAGCAAGTATCTGAATGAACTTGAATGCGCTTGCAAAAATCTGAGTATTTGCAACAGTCAGATTAGTTTTAGATTAGTTCAGAGGGAAGTAGTGATGATATATAATGTATATTAGAGCTATAAGCAAAGCATTAACTTTCCTTAAATAACAAAGTCTTCAGATAGTCTTAAGGTGATTCAATTACAAATACCAGTAAAATGAAATACCTCCCTAAGCAGGTGTACTTCAAGATCTTATTGCCTTTACTTCCTAGAAGTAGAAGGACTGTGTGAAATGCTGCTATTTGCTAATCATATATATATATCTATATATAGAGAGAGAGAAATATACAACCCTTTCCTCTTTATATGTAGTTTGTTTTCACAGTCTAAATGTTAGTTTGGAAGTACCTCTAAGTCCTCAAGCAAACTCAGCCCTTAGTCAAGTAAAATGATTCTGAAGTCCAAGGGAACTTTTCCTAACAGTATTTCAAGAACTTGATATCACATCAGAAGCTAAGCCAGAAAAAAGTATTTCATTCTTGTTATTTTTGTGTTTCCATCCCCTGTTATCTCTTTGGATATAGTTTGAAGAAAAGCAGAAAAGGATATCTCAATATTTAAATTTTAGAAGTGCTTTCAATATGCAACCTCTTTATGTTACTGTGGTTATTATTAATAATAGATACTTTGTCCACTGTTGTCTGAGAATCTTGTCAAGACCACATTTAGGAGAGACGCAGTGGTCATTAATCTCGATCTGTGCAGCTATGTTCCTTGTGTGTCACTCCTGTCACCTTGCAAATGGCTGAATCATTGATGCAGAGCTTTAAACAGACAAACACTGAAAATGAGGCAGAAACCGCAAATCAAATTTTGAACAGGCATAAAATACATGTAGATATTCCTCTTTCAAGCCTTTCATGTAAGACTTTCTGGAATCAATGGATTTTACATTCATAAAGTTTGTATCAAGTGAGTTGTGCAAACAACTGATTGCCTGCAGCATCCACAGAACCTTTCTGGAATCAGGATTCAATACTGTCAGTAACATACTGAAACAGAAAAGGCTTTGAAGAGTTTTGAGTGCAGAAATTCTTCTTTCATATAAAGGCGCAGTCAGTTTCTAAGCAACATAGTTCTCCTAAATCCCTTTCATGCTCTTTATAGTATCCCATCAAGTGACCCTGCTAGGAGAGCCTAGCTGGAGCAGCCACAGGCATCATAATGATTTTTGCCTGCCAGGCTTGTTTGTTATTCAGGGCTTTTTCAGGATATCTGCCGTATAACCTAACAAGCCCCCAAAGGAGTCAGTATCCAAGTTAATTCCCCTGGCACCCAATCTCTTTTCTACTGCTAAAGAAAGTGACTTACTGGTGCCTGGCTTTCCTGCCTTCTCCCTTCACATCACTGCTTGCATATGCATGGGCACATACGAACCCTGACGGAGACCAGACAACCTGCTGCACAAGCCCTTCTCTTTGAACCTCTTTGCACAGTGTCTAATGCCAGTTCGTTGTCTTTACCAAGGGACTGAGTTGACAGCAGTGTCTATCTGTAGCTGTAGGGTAGGAGGCTTAGTCCACCAAGATAAAGAAATAAATTGCACTTTAATTCATTTCCTATTACAATTCACCAGGCCTACTGACACCTGTGAAATTGCTTTTGTCACTGTAATGCCTTTTTGGAAGCAGTGCTATATTATAAAAACAATCTGTTGCACAACTGAAAATCTGATTTATGGTATGCAGCAATCCTGCCCAGCGGTCTTCCAGAGTATATTGTACATCCTTGACAAGCAATTAGATGTTTATAAAGACACTTGTTGCTTATAATTATAATCCTGCTAATTTCCTCATTCCCAAAAGCAACATTACTGTTTGCTAATGAACTGCAGATTAATTCACTTTGAATTAGTCTCTGCTCCCCTCAACCCCCCATGCATACTAGATGGCACTAATTTTGCTTTGGGGACCTTAAAAGGATTTGCTGTTATGAGAGTAGATTCAAATGGCCTGTGCTATTATTATTATTTAAGAATTTGGTTTACCTTGATTTGAATTCGATTATTCTCTAATGTTCTCCTAAATTTGAGCTGAGAAATATTGCATTAAAATAGAAAAATAGAGAAATTATACAGATCAATACAAATAGATTGCACAGACAATATGGTAAGACTATGGTATGAGTAGATCACGCAGTAGCCTTTTCTCTGAGGCATCTGAAGGCATGAGGCTGGCATCTGATGCCCTGAAGCCCCATGGCCTCAGTCTGATGGCCACTGTTTTACTAGCAATGTCATCTGAGCACCAAGCATAACAGAACACATGTGAAGTAACCCCATACCTGCTGATTCAATGCGACTCTGCAGTGCTTTTTTAATGTAAAATAGTGTTGACGCACCAATGCCCCTATTGTGCTAAACCTAACACAATTGTTTACCTTATTCTAAGTCTGTGTAATAGCTGACCTGGTAATATGTGGCCAGAATTCACTGTTTGGGTAGATACAAACAGCTCTTAGAATTCATGCTTTAAAATAACAGATTCTTGCTTTCAAACTTAGTATCAGCTGCCAACCCCACAACATAATCCTCGATTCACACTGCATGAAAGCTTTCATTCTTTGCCAGCAGCTGCTAGCTGAACTATTCCTGCCCTCCGCTTCTTTCCTTGGTGGATGGTGTGTTAAAAATGTACTAGCTGGGCTCTGCACCAACTGCAGGTGTACCGGATGGGGCAGGCGAGCATTCTCAGGAATGAGACAGCATGGAATCTTTCCTGCTCTGAGGGGTTAATTTTATACCCCATAAGAAGGTGATGTACACAATACTTTAGAGAAAGCACCAACCATGTTCACACTACCTGCTTTCTACTGGCTGTTTTTAAAAGGAGATAAGACTTTATGTTTCAGTTGCAGTAATGAGGGAAAGGGAATTAACTGCGAATTCTAAAATATAAAAATATAGAAACTGTGAGCTTGCTATAAATCTACTGGGATTCTGAAATATTCAAGTAAGTGAAAATAATCTAAAAAAAGTCAAATCAGTGATTCCAAGTTCTGAATTTTTCATGGAAATAGTTTTAAAAAATAAGTAACACTATGACAGAGACTTTTCCTTCAATGATTATTAAGCAAGGACCTTGAGATGTTGACCCACAGGAACTAGACTTTCAAAACAATTTCAGAACTTCAAATCTCAAAAAAAATTCAGCACCAAACAAAATGGCCAACTGACTCAAGTTTAAGAGACACATTAGGTGATCCATTGGAAAAGGTCATTCCAGGACATTGTGTGGGTGGTGGTTTTCTTCCCTTAGAGGTCCTTCTTCACTGGTAATGCAATGGTAGCAATATGTTCTCTCTCTCCCTAAAACCAGCTCCAAGCCTAACCCTGTCTCTAGGTGGTGCTGAGTCAAGGTAAGGAGGCGCAAAGGTCATCCCAGGACATCTGCTTTGGTGCTGTTTTTCTTCCCCTCAAGGCTTTTTCTCAGGGGCAGTCCAGCGACATTTCTATGCACTGTCTTCCTCTAAACCCTATCCTTAACCCTACCGTAGGTAGCGCTGAGTTAAGGCAAGGAACCACATTAGTGTCTGAAGGGATAAGGTCATCGCAGGACAAAATTTTTGGTGGCATTTCCCTTCCCTTGGAGGTCCCTTTTCAAGGGCAGTGCATTGACAATACCATGCACTCTCTTTAAACCCTAACCCTGACCCTAGGTAGCACTGAGGCAAGGCAAGGAATCCCAATGGTGCAGACCCAGAAAGAGGTTGCCCAAAGTCAAGAATTCTGGTGAAGTTTTCCACCCTATGGATACGAGTAGAAGACTTTTCTTTTTCTGTATCAGCTGATAGAAATGTTGCTGTCATTTCAGAATAATGTGTGAGGCAGCATATGCTTCTGATGGGGTTCCTTTATTCTCAGTCAATTTCTTTTAAGAAGTTTTGCCTGCAGGGAGCGCAGCCACCCGCACTGTGCAGGAGGTGAAGATTTTAGTATGTGCCTGAAATTTGAAAGTGGTGAGTCATCACCCCTAACAGGTTTCTATAGTTTAATGGCTCAGTGGCAAGTGTAAGAAAAGCATTCAAAGAACAGTGTGGAAATGCTACAAATTTCTTTTTGCATTTGCACACACACAAAAAAGAGAGAATGACTTTTTTTTTTTTAAAGTTACTTAAGGAGGTTTGAAGGAAAATGTTCAGAGGAAATTCTGCTGCTTTGTCAGCAATATTTATCTTTCATGAGATTCATGGTGCCAAACACTGCCTGTCAAGCCATGAAGCCACTTTTTTTTTTTTAAACTATCTGAATAGTACCAACTTTCCAACTAGTATTTATACTGGTGCTTGAATTTACAGCAGAAAACTTCAAATGAAAATTTNGCATTCAAAGAACAGTGTGGAAATGCTACAAATTTCTTTTTGCATTTGCACACACACAAAAAAGAGAGAATGACTTTTTTTTTTAAAGTTACTTAAGGAGGTTTGAAGGAAAATGTTCAGAGGAAACTGCTGCTTTGTCAGCGATATTTATCTTTCATGAGATTCATGGTGCCAAACACTGCCTGTCAAGCCATGAAGCCACTTTTTTTTTTTTTTTAACTATCTGAATAGTACCAACTTTCCAACTAGTATTTATACTGGTGCTTGAATTTACAGCAGAAAACTTCAAATGAAAATTTAAAGATACAACCATCTTATTATTTTATCTGTTTTCACTTAAGGCTGTGGACTAGTTTTAGACTGAGAATTGTATTTTGTGTGAATCCAGAATAAGTACAGAGTAAAATTTATTTGTACTACAAACAAGCTCAGACTATTAATTTTGGTGATGGTGGTGGTCCTTCCTTCCTTGTTTATGGCTATTTGTGTTTCAAATTTCCAGGCTGGAAAACTCTCTAAGCATATTTTATTAAAAACAAACAAAATCAAACAGAAATGGACAAGGGAGTAAGTGCGTTTTGTTGAAGCTACTCTGTACCTCACTTTTCAAGAAGTAAATAAGAATTAAATAAAGACTTTTTCCAATGTATAATGCGGGACATAGTAATA
Source organism: Crypturellus undulatus (assembly GCA_013389825.1). NCBI lineage: Eukaryota > Metazoa > Chordata > Aves > Tinamiformes > Tinamidae > Crypturellus > Crypturellus undulatus. Next base: position 3,210,200 of record VWPW01021686.1, read on the forward strand.
GTACTAACCTAGTTAGTAGCTTCTTAGAATTCAGTGTAGATTTACCAGTCATTGGCTGTAAGCAGTATGGCAAGTGACATGCTCTTCCTGAAAGTTATGTTTTTTCTTCCTCAAAAAAGCCCTCTTATTTTACGTACTAACAAGAGAAGAAAATTATACTCCTGGAAAGCCAACATGGGCATCTTTACGATTTGCTTGCCAGGACTTCTGGCTAAAGATTTCTCCTGGGTACCTGTTTGAATGCTTTTATATCAAGTAGGAATGACAAAACATACCAATGACAAACTACAGCTTTAAGAAGCCTGCAGTGACTCATGAGACTGAAGTGCAGTCACTACAAGTACAAAGTGACTCAGGCATCACAGTACTTCAGTTTTACATATTCTAACACTTAATTTAATCTACAACGCCCAGTAATATTCTCAGGTTCCCACATACCATGTATAAGAGATTTGTAGGCAAAACAATCTGAACGGAAAGTCATTTAAGCTTAGGATTTAGATCTTGGCCTTCATAGAAAACAAGAGGTTTCACTCTGCTTGGGACTCTTACTCGTGAAAGTCTTTAATCAAGATAATTATTTTACTGCAGAAAAATTGAGGTGAATTTCCCAGTGTTCTTTCACACTGTAGCCTGATGGTTAGGGTGATAACTTGAAAGGTGAGGCACCTCATTTCAAAATTCCTCATGGTCTTGCTTTTTGAAAAGAGATTGTAACACAAGCATTCCGGTCCCCTAAGTACTTTGAGCACTAATTTACATTTACCTTTTCCCTTGTGCTGGTGAGCTTGTAAGCAATTCATACAACACTGAACATTTTTAGATGGAAAAGGCTGAGAGCACTGTTCTACGAAATACCCTGTAATGTGATTGGAGTAAATTGCCAATACAAGCCAGAAAATTCATATTCCTTCTTCAGATCATACCAACAAGACAGGCCAATAATTAGCCCAAGGAATTTATAATATTAAATGAATAACTAGAAATGGCACCCTTTTCTCCTCTTTAACTCTCTGCAATCTGGTGGACCATGTTGCATGGTCAAATTTCTGGTTTGACCCCCAAGCAAGTTATGCAACGGAAATCCCTGTTTAGTATTCCAAGAAGCCTGTTAGGACTTAAACACAAGGAACATTTACCACAAGGAACATTTTGTCTGGGTATTTAGAGCTTTTTAACAGCAAGAAATGGATGCACCGCTGACATTAGACTCCAGCTGCCAGATAGGACTCTTGATATCAGTGTCAGTGATAGTCAAATACTAAACTAGGAGATAAAAGCAAATCCAGAAGTAGTCTCCAGTCACTCAAAAGAGTTTACTTAGCAGAATTTAACTTGTCTATTTTATATACGAAAATTCATTAAACTCTACATTTGTCTTGCTATTGAAAAAAAACTTTTAGATCTTTGCAGAAAGATAAGAGAAGGAATATTGCACACAGTCCTGTCGGGTTATTTATATAACCCAACCAAGTAGGATCTCCAGGAATCCAACTTTGAAGGCATCGGCCACAAACATTCCTATTCATCTGCAGGAACTGTCCTTTTCTCTGTATTTTGCGTTCAAAAGATAATTTAAACCTTTTTTATTACCTATTTCCAAACAATCTATGAATCCGAGGTAAGATATATTTTTATGTCTCTTGTCCCTGATTTCTAGAGCTCCCTGAAGATTAGTTTGATAAAAAATGGATTGTTTAACAATTTGTAGAATAAATAATGGAAAAACTGTCAAGTTGCAAGTTCCTTAATCAGAACTAAAAGATAAATTTAGGAATAAATATTTAATCAGCTTTACAGATTCCTTAAAATAATAACAAAGATTAATGATGTCCTGTGGAGGGGACAAAGGGAAGAAAATAATTCTTTACACTTAACAAATATTGTAGTTGAAACTAATATCTAGATAATAATTTAATGCCTCAGACTGTGGTGTACATATATATATATATAATATATTTTTTACAGAGTTTAGGGAATGTGCAGCTCATATTTGATGGATAGAATTAGCAGTACAATGAAATTCAGAGTTTTAAGAGGAACTGTATTTGAATTATCAAGAGATATAATGTGTGTTATTCATAAGATAGTATTCTAGGGAATAATTAAAGTCGATTCTAGATTCTATAGGGAAACCACTGTTTTTTCAAGGGTTTAGGTCATTCTCTTATCCAGACAGTAATTTTCATTATTTTAACATTTTGGATTTAATGAATTATGAATTGGTAAGTGTTATAAATAATGAATGGAAAATTAAGATTTGAAAGTAAAAAATGTCATATTAATGAAATATAAGAAAGGTAAAGAAAACTGTTCGGATGAATATGCCGAAGTTCCATCAAGGTTACAGTCATAATTCACTAGCCTTGTAGAGGAAACAGTACTGATCTCTATAAGCCATTTTTTCTCTTGAGCATTTCTCAACATACCTTTCTATAGATACTTGGGTAGCAGGTGTTTTTCTAAAGTCATGGAATATCAGAATGAAATCTCCTCTATCTGTTAAAAGTCACACGTACTAAAAATAATAAAATAATCAAGGATTTTCTGACTAATTTATGGTCTATTTATGGTTTTTGAGGAAAATATGGTTTTGAGGAAAATATTTTCAGCGAAATATTCTGATTTTATCAAAACTTTCATTGCTAACTGCATCTCTGTCTAGCTTGAACTCTTACTTAAAACTGAAGGAAGAAATGTTGTAAAATGTAAAAAGCTCATAACTAAATGCATTTACTGTTTCTTAATGAATATGTAATTAATCATCTGTACAATAAAGCATTCCAAACAGAAAATGGAGTACCACTGATCACAAACTGTGGTTAGGTCACTCGAGTTTAATTGAGAAAATAGAAAGGAGGATCTTTAATCTGGATTTTCCTTTGTACACCTAAGTGGGTTAATTATGTACTTTATCTAATTCATTGTATTTCCTATTAAACCTTTACTAGCACTTGCTCAAAAACAGAAATCCCACATTCAAATCACTGTCACACGTTTTCAGATACAAACCCATTTCTAACTAAACTGAAGTCTTTCATGTGGTTTCAGCTGTTGCTGGCAACTTTCACGGAAGAGCTTGGCAGCCATGGAAGAGCATGATGACGTTGTGCTGGGTACTGGGTGCTGGTGGCAGCAGGGCAGGGCTTTGCTGCTGGGGCCAGTCCCATAACCTGGGACGGAGCAGGGCTCCATGGGCTATCAGGAATCTAGCTTGCCAGACAAGTTCATGCCAGTGAGATGTGCCCAAGGTCAAGCCAGGAAGTCAAGCTGGGATCAGTAATAATAACCAGTGTCGACAAAGTCCAGTGATCACTGGGAAAGTGTAGAGTACACATGTAGATGAAGCTGAAGTCTGGATCACGGCCAAGGTGAAGGGGGTACATGGTCAGCAGTCACAAGCATGACTGCAGCGCTGCTGCACTGTAACATTAGCTGGAAGTCAAGAGTGAGAGCCACATCTCGAAAGCAGCTCCCAAGTGAAAACGGACATGCCATAGGAGCCTTCTCCTAACTCTCTACAAGGTCATCACCTCTGCTCCATCTATACAGGCAACCTGATAGCACACGAGGAGAAAGGGATGTACTCAGAACCCTGAAATGTATGATCTTGGTCCTGACCTAAGATGTCAGATCTCATGGAAATATTCGTATTTCAAGATTTCAGCCAAAGGAAAAAATTGTGACTGATGAATTATTTACTAATAAAAGTCTAAACAAGCAAAACCTGTTAAATGAACAGCTCCTGTGTATCTAAGAGATTATGTGATTATCTCTTAGATAGCACTAGAGCTTTTAGAATACAAAAAAAATGACATCATCAAGAAAGTTGCTTGTAACCAGTCTAATTTCCTTTTCCATGTGAGAAAAATGCTCTGCTGGAAAAGTGCAAGGTAGAATATTGTATACAGCTTTATTTCAATGAGTCTTTTATGTAGTCCTGTGCAAGGTTCTCATAAGCAAAATAAAGAAAAATGGTAGAGATTAAACCATGGTTGGCTGAGTTTGCAGACAGTGCATATTCAACTGATTTATTATCAAAAAGAGAGGGTATTTAGAGTGAGGCTCTATCATAATTCCTTTTGGGTTTTGAGTCTTCAGCGACTAAGTAATGGACTAGGCACTTAATAAAACATACTGTGACAGTAATAGTAGTGGTAGCAAGTCTTTTTCAAATGGATCAGATTTGCAATTATTCCTGAAATTTGAATGGTTTGAAATTTAACAAAAATCGAAGAAAAGTGCAAAATTCTGAAAGAGGTGAATATTCCATATTTTTTTAAAAAGTGCAGTATTGTTTGGGCTTCCATCTTGTGATAACCAAACAGCTGTAGAGTTTCAGGCAGCTCTGCCTTTAAATCTGGAGTGAAACATTTCCCCCATAAAATTTGTTCTAAAATTAAGTAGGAAATAGTAGCAAGTACACACCTGACAAGCAACATGCATAGAAATGCTGCCCTACTGAGGAAAAAACAATTCACATTTAAAAATATATACTGCTGATTTTTTAGCAAGAGTAGGATTTAAGTAGTAAGCTTTAAGCTAAGCCTTCTTGCATATAGGTCCAATTATGTTGAGGATAGAAAGAATAGAAGAGAATCAGGCTTTCTATAAATAATTTCACTTAAAGAGGGAGCAATAAAAAAGGGGAAAAAAGCAAAACAAAACAAATGGAGCTTCCTGTGGCTTCAGGTAATCATTCTTCTTCCAGTGCTTTTCATAGCTCTTATCAGGGAGTATAACCTCAAATCTCTCTGAAACAGCTTTTGTTCAGGTGGTAATTTTGTCTTCATTTCAAATGAATGGCATCTAGGTGGGCACAATGATTCTTCGTGTAAGCTTACCTGAAACTTCTCTTATAGCTGCTGTTTTAGCATTACTTTTATAAACAAAAAAAAATGTAGACTAGAAAATGTAGGGTAGTTTGTGTTTATAAATTAAAATTGTCCTTAAAATTAATTTCCACTGCCTTAGCTCTGCCTTAGCATGAAGATCAAAACAAACTAGGACATCAAGGGAATCTAACTGGAATCTTTGCTGACTAGAGCCTATCTAGAGCATAGCATTCTTTGTGTAACAGAAGAATTGGGGAATATGGAGAGAAAACTGAATGCTGGAATGAAATCTGCCTGTTCCCTTCTAGAAGCCTAAATGAAATGGTGACTGAATTGTTCACTCTCTACAGAGGTATTCGCTGTAAATGAGAGCAGTACTAATATGTGAAGACTTAGATTCTTTCTTTTTTATTTTTAATTGGCTTTGCCTTCAAGCGTTTTTCCACAGCTTAAAGGAAAATACTCTGTCATTGATTTTTACTGCAGATCTAATAATTGTTACCCTCTGTGAAACTGTCTTATTACCAGGCCTTAAAACATCCTCTGCATGTGCTCTGGAGCGCACAGTTGTGATACCCATATCAAACATCTGAACAGGAGTTTATCCTGCAAGGAGACTTTTGTAGAGGACAGGTAAGTGTGCTCACGGGAAGCAAGAGCCCACAGCTGTCTACCAGGAGGAGAGGTACTGTCCCAGATGCTACTGTCAGGATACAGCCCCCTGGCCAGGCTGTCCCACTACCTTCCTGCACATCCCAGCAGTGCCTCTCACCTGTGAAGCCCTCACAGTCCAGCAGAAAAATTTCAGGCCATCTCACATTTTCCAGTCCCTGGACAGAATGAGTTTTGGTTAAGCCAATTCACCCTCACATTTGTGTATGATCTAGTGCCACTGGGCAATTACAAGGTGCAAGACAAGGATCTTACCTGGAAAGACATCTTTCAGACAGTTTCCCATCTTCACAACTAATCTCATTCTCATCAACAAACTTTCCACAAACTAACAGGCACAAAATTGAACCTGAATTCAACTGAGCAACATAATCAAACGTGGAGATACATGTAAATGAGGAAAGGTGGAAAACACTTGGATGATATTAAACAATCACTACACATAAGAATAAGCTTGCAGAGATAATCGTGGGATGGAATACAATCATCACTGAAAGAACATCTGCCAAAAAAACAGTAAACTCACCTCTGTCCTCTCACTATTGATCCTTAGGAATCTGAAAGAGCATTCCTGAAGAATATGAAAGAAAAACAAAGCTAAACAACAACAAATTCATAAAAGGTTAGAATGGAAAATAAAATGTCATCATCATCTCTCCCAAATTATATGCTCTAGGTAATAGTCTTATGACTCATTGCAAGTCACCTCATCCTTCCTCTTTAATAGATTGTTGTTATCAACTCCCTTTTCATTCAGACAGTCTGATTAACATATCTCGTTACATTCACATTCTGAACATGTTCTAATACATTCTAAAACTTGCACCTAACTTTGAAGATTTCTCCTTCAATTATAGATAGCAGAAGGGCTTATGAGTCCAAAAGTCTAGCTGTGTTCTGAAACTGTATCAATCAATCAAAGAAAAGATATCATATATTCCCGCAAATATTACCATATTTATATCCTTAGGTAACACAGCTACAAACAGCATAATCAACATCTAAGTTGTGGTAAAATAAAGTGATTAAGATATTAATATTAACATATTTTCAAATTAATATATTCATATATTACTTATAGAGAGTATATCTACAGTAAACATTGTCAAATCAGTATATAATTATATAGAGCATATGATAATGGTGGTTACATAGTTACATAATATCGATTAGAATGTATCAATTAAAATTAAAATTAAGCAATTTTATTATATAATGTAGGTATATAGGCATTCTAGATAAATCTCTCAACATCCTTCTCAGATAGATAAAGAGTTTTTTAGGGATTTAAAGTTCCATGTTATATGGAATATCTGACTAACCTGATCAAGTTAACTCAGAAAGTCTGCAGGGAAACAACACAACATAAAGCTCTTAACCCTTGGATTATTTACCTCCACAACAGAAATTTTTCTTTTCTCATCTGTAAACCCAGATAAAATTGAAAGAAATCCACCTTTCAATCTAGAAACACGAATCTCTAGCCTAGTATGTATTCTGGCTCAAATGAACTTGAAAGATCTTTAGTTTAAAAAGGAATAAAGAGAAGATAAAATTTGCAGCTTCCAAGATGAAAATCTCAGTTTCATATTTCAAGTAATGTTTATGCAGAGAGTGTATATCAGAGAGAGCAAGTTCTCTAGAATGAATTATTCTTTGACTCTATACAGGTCTTTTATTTAGCATTTTAGTCTCATTATTGGTTCATAATTCTTGATGAAGTTTGTAAGTGTTCTTCATAATTTCATATTCATATTTTTAGTAACTGTAACCATATTGTTAGCAAAGTTATAACTACTGCGACTATGCAACAAGAAAAAGTAAGACTGATGCAAAGCCAAGAAGGTGAAGCACATAGTGCCTGTAGGACATATTCCTGTAGAGCTCTGAACATCAAAGCAGTCCTAGAAAAGCACAGTTTCATGTAATAATTCAATATCTAAATTAATAGAAAAATCCTATTCACAGCTTTTAAGTAGATAAAAAATATAAATCTGATTTTGTCACTAGTGTTCTAGTCAGCTAACAAAATAAAAATGAAGCTTTGCAATTTATTTCTTAGGTCCAGCCATAGCATTTTCTGAATTACTTGACTGAATAAGATGCCGCTGTTCGAATTGCCTGTTGTCTTTTTTTTTAACATGATATATCATGTAGGACTTTCCTATTTTGATGAGTTTTGTTGTTAAGTAATTGATACTTTATATCAAAGTAAAAAGAATACTATTAACATTTTTTTAGAACAATGATGAGGTAATACTGCAGAAAGATACAAGTTCTACAAATAATCTCCTAAAGATCACAAACAAAATTGATCTATTCGACTTCTTTCTTCCGCTAAGTACACACCTCAAGACCCATCGCTGCAAATCCCTGAGCATCTCAGTACCACTTATCTACACAGAAATGAAGTCACCAAGTCACCAGTAGAAATTTTTCCTGTTTGAACATCCTGAAAGACAAAACTACCCAGCAAACCCTAGTCAATGAGAATCTTTCATATGAAACATAGCTAAAGGGTCTAAAACATCAGATTGTAGTGGTGAGGATTTCTGTCTCTTCCAAAAATTTCTTTTTTCTCAATAAAATACTAGCTTTTTATTTCCAGACATACAACTATTTAACTTTATTTACAAAGATAGTTTTGCTACAATGTTAATTACACATAGGAAGGTAATCTACTTTGTGTTTTTTTCCCTTCTCCCTATAGTTTGAAGCTTAGATAGTGGAAGAAAAAGATGGCAAAGAGAGAGAGAAGAGTAGACTAGAGAAGAGGAGAAAGAGACACTAAAGCCAGTGAAATTATCTCCACTGCAATCAGTGGGTTTTTGAACCAGGGCCACTTATGCAAATGAACTGACTGAGCCATTTGCAATGCATAATTTAGCTAAAAATGTTAACCTCTCCTTCTGTTCAAGGCACATCCACTAGCAGATCACACATTCTTCAAATTTATTCTATTTAAACATATTTTCTGGGAAATAAAGAATATCACTGTACTGACTTTACCACGATTATTTATGAGTATTTGTAAAATTTATTTATGGTTGTGTTTTGTGTTTTGTACAGAGTACATACTCATTTATTTTTAATTTCTGTTTCTGTTTAAAATCTGTCAATACCTTTAGTACAGAGTTTAATACATAGACAGCTAAAATTCTGTTTCAGTAACAAGGAGACTAGGATGTGTTTATCCAGTCTAATATTCTTAGAATCAGATTACATGCAATTGCTCTGGCTGGTACTGCAAAGAGCTCCTAGAAGTGGGATTTTCCAAACCACCAATACTTTAAATTTGCCTATTTCTCCAGCTGATCTAATAATCTGATCTAGAATATGATCTAATGCTGTTTAAAATGGTGTACAAGACTTGCTTTTATGACAGGCTATAAAGTCAGAATAATAATTACTTTTATATCTTTGGTCCTTTGCATGCAGAAGCAAACTTGCCCAGGGTAGAGGAAGATTGGGTCAGAGAGCACCTAAGACACCTCGATACCAACAAATCCATGGGCCCTGATGGGATGCATCCCAGAGTTCTGCGTGAGCTGGCGGATGTCGTAGCCAAGCCACTCTCCATCATCTTTGAAAGATCCTGGAGAACAAGGGAGGTGCCGGAGGACTGGAAGAAGGCCAATGTCACGCCAGTCTTCAAAAAAGGCAAGGAGGACCGGGCAACTACAGGTCGGTCAGGCTCACCTCCGTACCTGGAAAAGTGATGGAACGGCTCATACTGGCCGTTGTCTCCAGGCACGTGGAGGACAAGAAGGTGCTCAGGACTAGTCAGCATGGATTCGCGAAAGGGAAATCNGGACTAAATGACCTCTAGAGGTCCCTGCCAACCTTAGGCATTCTATGATTCTATGAAACTTGCTTGCTGATCGTGCCTGGAGCCCCCCAGGATCCTCTGACCATAATAGATGGCATAAATGTTAATATCGTAGACCTCATCTCTCCTCTTAGCTTTACTTTCTGATTTGGACCAGGTAGCACAGCATACCAGCGCAGCTTCCAGTAGTTTGTCTTGTCTGTGAAGGAACGAAGCGCATCTGTAAGAAGAGAAAGAGCTGAAACCCAGAAACCCAGCTTCTAATGCAAGAGACTTTATATTCTCTTGGGTAGCTAGACAAGAGTACAGCATGTTTTGAGGTGTATTGGTAAATTCAAGAAATAGGAAGTGTAACTCGGTAGGTTGGATTTTGGCCTAATAACAAAAACATTGTTTTCATATCTTAATAACAAATGCAGAAGGCCAAGAAGAAATAATTATTCTTAGTAAATGGTAAACATTATATTCTGCCACAATTTTTTTGTAATTAGCTGATATCATGTGATGTTGAATAAGCAAACTCTTAAATTTAAAGTATGAGTACTTAACAACAAGAAATAAATGCAGTTATTTTCATGTTTATTTACATGAAAATTATAGTGCTAAAAAAACCATCAGTTATATATAAAAAATAAAGCAACAGCAAAATGGAAACAACAATTATAGCAGCAAAGTTACATAGATTGTTCCCAACATAATCAGCCAGTCAACATAAGACATTGATTGGGTATCATCCATAAGAAACAAAAAAAAGACTATATCAATTTTTAAGTAGAAAAATAAAGGAATTATTTTTATAAGCATGTCCACTTCAGTCTTGGTCCCTGCAAGGATGGAATATTTCTATCATGGCTTCTTCAGTATCCCCTTCCCCACGTCCCTTGATTTCATATCCACATCCTGCCAACCATAGCTAAATTAATGAAGATGTGAATATATTAAAAAAAAGATCCAAAACCAAGCTTGTTTTATGTCTGTTAAATAATGCCTTTTTTGATTTAATGTATTCCATTAAATTATTTTATAGTCTTCCATCTTTTTTAGATTCCTCCCAAATAGATTTACAATTAACCATCTTAAAGTCGTTGGCCTTTTTTAGTAATTGAACAGTTGACACAGGAAATATGTTCTCCTGCCTTTGAAGGTAGGCTTTCTAGGAACAGAAAAGCTTTCCAAACATTTTATCATCAGAAAAAATATAATCTTTGTCATATATTTGCTCCTAAACTACAACACTAATTCTATTAACATATGACTTGAAAGGCCACAAAGCATGAAAAATTCAGTCCTCACTTTCCATTTTCCTACATTCTTTTAATCTTAAAGAAATTCCATTTTCTTTACTATATGATGTATGTATCTGGATATGTGATACGTGTATTTATTCAGATACAGCTAACTTCACTATTGGAAATTACCTCCATCCTATGTGGAGAGCACTGAGAGTAATTTCCAAGCTTCAGTTAGGTAATGGAATTCTTCTTTGTAAACCACAAGGCTGTTTTCCTTTTAGATGTTTTGATGAACTGTCAGAGAATCTAACCTTACCACTCTTAAGAAAAAACATATGATCTATTGTCTGCAACAGATACAGGATTACAGAGTGGAGACTGGAGGGGAGACAAACAGGGTGCTCCTCACTAAGAGATATTTTCAGGAAACAATCTCAGGTTGACTTGAGGGCTGAATGGTAAATGAATGTTGATTTCAGTATTAAAGTGAAGGAGATTACTTCTACTGGGAGTAAAGAACTAAAGGACTTGCTACCTCTTTCAGTTCCTGTTATAAGAGTCATATAAATTGACTGCATCTTGTATTAACTTAATGATTTTGATTGCTGAATGTGTTAATTTGATGGCCTGACTATGATTTAATTCAGTTCCAGTTCTGAGCTTGATTTTCTAATTATAATATCTAATTTCTTAGATTAATAATTTATAGTGGTTTGGACTTAATGAGATTGGCTTACTTTTAAAGCTTTTCATGAAACCTATAAAAATAGTTTTTATATAAAACCAACTAGTCTTTTCTTTTTATAAAAGAGCATGTAGATCAGACTAGCAACTCATACATGCAGTCTTGAAATTTTAAATACAATTTTTTATTTGCTCAAATACTTGGATCTCACAAACAGATTCTCAAGCAGAAAGACAGGCGTGAAATGAATGTCAAAAAGCTTGATCAGATTATCTGTGATGCTCTGCTTTGTGTTTCCTCTACATGATACCACTTCCACCTCCTGTGTTGACTAGTTAATTTCTCTGAAATAAGTATATCCTAAATACATACAAACATAAACGTAGTTGTAGCAAGTAATTTGAAAACAAAGAGCTGCATTTCAGTTCTCACAGACAATTTTGCCAGAAATTTGCTTATATTTACACACTGTAAACACAATAAGATCGTGAGCATGGTTGAAGGAAACTAGTATGATAGAATTAGTGTTTTATTAATTTGCCTGTTGCAACTTACCTGTAAATAATGTAAAAGGAGGAAAATAAAATTACCAGAATACTATCTGGTCTGATTTTTAAGAATATTTCTATTAATATTTAATAAACAAATGTGTTCACCTTCCCAGTTTTGGAGAAAATTTTATTTTTGGAGTATAGAATCTTGGATGGAAGTAAAAAATGCCAGAGCTAAAGACATAGTTAAAAGCTCCACACTCAAATTGTCATTTTATTCTTTTGTGCAGAGACTGAATACAAGAGTCCATATTTTTAGTCACTCATGTTGAAAAAACTGACACATAAATGAAAGGACTTACAGCGGAGATTGTGTGTGCATTTGACAAGCTGTAATGGAATTGTTTGCAAAGTTTTATTGAAATCCCTGCTTTCATTTATCTTTGTTAGCACAAGCTACAGAAATTCTATCTGAATAATATTCGTATATAAATTAAGCTAACCAGATCAGAGTTAGATGAGGAAGAGAAAAGAGAATAGCATATTTTAATCTAAAGGGGAAAATATTTTTCTAGGAAAATATTTATATTTTATTACTTTGAATTTTATAGCAATTGGGTTGGCTTCTATTCTTAAAGAATGCAAGAAGCTGTTATCAGGGATGTAGAACAATTGCCTTTCTTTTTCAGAAAGGAATTTCTGTACTTTAGTGAACTTAAATACTTCTTCCTAATAACTGAGAGGGTAGATTATCATTCCTGTAAGTAAGTGGTTTGTTCTGTGTTTACTGTGTTTACTGAATAAAGGCCAAGTTTGTACAAGATTCCATACACTAATGCTTAACCATCAAGACGTTTAATTTTTACTTAAACAAAAAAACACGTAATAGAACTCAGAAGTCATTTGAAATCAAATATTTCTATTCATAGGTTCCAACCAGAAGTGTACCTGGAAAAAATCAGGAAAGAAAGGTAATCTTCAGTTAGTTATGTTTTTTTGTTTTCTTACTCTCGGATGCATATGCTGTATTGGATTTCATAAGGCATTCCAAAAGTTCCTGTAATTTTGCAGTCTGTGAACAACTTTGAAAATACTGTAAAAAAAAGTCATGATAATAATAAGGCGAATCTGTGTGTACCTCAGAAAGAGCTAAATGGGAAAACTAAGCAAGGCATTGGAAAGCTTCTGAAAGTCAACTGGGAAATAGAAAGCAAATTGCTTCTGCTCACCTCCTGCATAACTACGTGTGAGCATTTAGGTACCTGCCTTTCACGCTGATGGGAACCAAATGATACAAGATAAATAACAAAATACCCACACCTGCCAGGACACGTCAGAGTGCACAGTTGCATACTTCAACTGAAGTGAGTAATAAGGCTAGAAGTTTAAGATAACTATGAAAAATAATGAAACTCAGGTAAAGAATACCTTTTAGCAGTGGACTGAACAGTCTTGTCACAAGAGAAGAGCTTCCATGTCAATTCTTCCTTCTTAATACATTACTGTCTGCTGTCCATCACCCTGTACTGCCTTCAACCCACATTTTAAACTGCCATGCTTCTGAAGAAAACTATTCATGCTTTGACTCCATAAGAAGTAGTAAGTTAGCTGAAATTGGCTCATTTAAAAGCCATTTAACTTTTAAATTGTTTTGTTATTTTCAGAGAACTGAGGTCTGTACGCCGACATGAAAATCATGCAATGGTGTGGGATATTCATCACAAAATGTCATAGCATTGCTTCTCATTATATAAGGACCCTTTCTAAATGGCACGACAGCCAAAAGTAGATGAACAAAATATAATCACTGCTTTTGAAAGCAGAATTCTCTAGATGGAAGTTTTAATGATTCCTTTAGATCTGCTAAAGTCAAAATAGACAAAAATATCCATATTAAAGGAAAGTAAAATGTATAATGCTTTATTTTTAGGATTACTTCTTAAAATTGTATTCACACTGTTAACTAAAGAGTTCACAAAACACCTTTGATTGTTTTGGAATACAGAGGAACAAAATATATTTCATTCTTTAATTTTCTAAGCATTCTGTTCAATTGCTTCTAGTGTAAGTCAATGACTCGGTTCACATAAATAGAAAGTCTATATTGTATCCAAAAACACTAATATCCTTTGGGGATAGCAGGTTGCATTATTGGCATTTCCCTTTAGCAATTTTGTATTATTCCGTTTACATCTGATCTTGCCTGATAGGGTTGTATGACAAAAATGACAAAAGTCCTTATATAGGTAAAAATATAGCACCTTCAACAGAAGATGCTACAGCATATAAGAGGGAATAGAAACAGGAAGATGTGTATGAGTGTCCTTTCTATGGAAGAATTAATAAATGCTCTAAACACAGAGCTGTTCTTTTTAGTTTTGTCCACAGGCTTCTATAGAAGCCCATCTATAGATGGGCAATGAAGATTTTGTTTGTTTGTTTGTTTAATTTTAGAAATATTATTTCTACATGCCTTGGAAAAAAATGACGGTATAATGGAGACAAAGACATATGAAAGAAAAAAGAACTTTCAGAAAATGTTTATAAATACTTTGTTTTCATCGGTTCTCCTTGTTCATTCAGTCCTCCAGCCTGCACTGATTACATTACTGATAGCAGTGAGAAGAATTTTATCCTTTTATCTTACTTTAAATGTATCAGAAGCAAAAATACCTTTTCCTTCTCTGTGCTTTTATTTCTATGATAGCTACTTTTTAAGGGAATGGTTTGGTATGAGATCAGCACAGAAAAAGCTTCCATTAAGGGCCTGGTAATCCCCTGTAACTGGAAGTCTGGTTCTTTCATCCTTCACGCAGCGCTTGCGGGTGATGAAGGGATCATAACCAACAGGAATTCCCTCATAATCAAAGGGAATTTATCCACAGGATTACACAAGGCCAAGATTTCACCTTATAATTTAGTCAAATATTTATGAAATTCTTTGGGAAATACAACATGTCTGCATGCTTTCAAGATCCTGAAAAGTCCCCAAATGTGTGCAGCAGGAATTCAGCTCTCTTTATTTGAAAGGACTTGTGTCTGTTTACTTTTACAAAACGCAAGATATGCCTGAATCTTCTCTTAGGTATTTGCTGCTTCTGTCTGTTACTGTCTCCTACAGTGTCAAGTATTTCTTCTGAAGCTACTTGTTAGTGAATAACTAAAGTATTCAAATATCAGCTTGACTTGAGTTTTACATTTTTCAAATCATACTTTTTACAATATTTATAAGTACATTCATCAAGACAGCAGCGTTTTCATTGCAGGGGATCATTCATTATTATTCTCACAAAATAATGCTGAAGAAATGTATAGAAGACTTATCCTAGGGTTGATACTTCTAGTTGGGAGTCTGGAGAAACAAATATTCCCCTGCTGTGAGACAGAGCGTGGAGTGACTTAAACATGGCACATGATCTGAAGTACCTGCTGTGCTAGTTATCCATGCAGCTTGCCTGAACTTTCTAATGATTGTGCAGCTGAGGGTGTATTTAATAGGCTGATAAATGATGTAAACGTAAGAAAAAAATGTTTGAGACTGTTATAAGGTGATGGGTCTGATTCTTCACATTCACAAACTTTCTCACGCCACTGTGGCTCCCTTTAATACTCTAGCCTATTTTAGACTGTTGCAAAGACCTTCTGAACAGCCCTTTGCATGGAATTTCTTTATATTTGTAAGCAGATATGAAAATAATTTATTTAAAATAAGAGGAACCTCATGATGTTCCAGAAGGACAAGTGCAGGGTCCTGCACCTGGGCAGAAATAACCCCAGACACCAGTACAGATTAGGGGTTGACCTGTTGGAAAGCAGCTTGGCAGAGCGGTATTTGGGAGTCCTGGTTGACAGCAGGTTGACCATGAGGCAGCAGTGTGCCCTCGTGGCCAAGAAGGCCAATGGGATCCTGGCCTGCACCAGGAGGAGCGTTGCCAGCAGGTCGAGGGAGGGGATCCTGCCCCTCTGCTCAGCTCTGGTGCAACGGCACCTGGAGTACTGGGTGCAGTTCTGGGCTCCCCAGGACAAGCAGGACCTTGAGCTTCTAGAGAGGGTCCAGTAGAGAGCAATAAAGATGACTAAAGGACTGGAGCATCTATTGTATTATGAAAGACTAAGTAAGTGAGCTGGGCCTGTTTAACCGGGAGAAGCGAAGACTGAGAGGAGATTTGATCAAAATGTTCAAGTACCTGAGGGGTAAATGTATGGAGGATGGGGCCAGGCTCTTCTCCATGGTGGCCAGTGACAGGACAAGGGGTAACGGGGGTAATTTGAGACATGGAAAGGTTAATCTCCCTGTGAGGAAGAACTTCCTTACAGGGAGGGTGACAGAGCCCTGGAACAGGCTGCCCAGAGAGGCTGTGGAGTCTCCTTCTCTGGAGATCTTCAAAACTTGCCTGAACACCAGTGTGTGCCATGTGCTCTGGGTGTCCCTGCTGGAGCAGGAAGGTTGAACTAGATGATCTTTAGAGGTCTCTTCCAATCTTAACCATTTTATGATTCTGTGAAAATGATTAGATTTTTTTCTAGACCTCTGTATGAAATATCCTGATTTTCCCTTCAAATATTTCTATCAACACAATTCTATGTAAGATAGTGTAAAAAATTTTACAGAATGTATTTTAATAACTTCAAAATTATGCTTCTGACGATGAAATCTGAGTGCCAGCTAGCCCATTTGTCATTGTTAAGTATAACTCATCCTTCACATCTCTCCAAATATATATTATTACATAGGAAAACTTCCTTGGTAACTCCAACTCAGTAATAGTGGGTTCATTTTTTTCTGCTGGCTTCAACAGTTCCTGGAATTTCATTCATTATGCTTTTTGATAATTCCAAGGAGATTGTTCAAAAGGTGTGTTATAATGCAATCACTCTGAATACTCAAAGATCACTTAGAAATTAGCTTGTTGGCAGTATATAATCATAATGAAATCTTACTTTTAAGGTTCAGTATTCAATGAATTAATTTTAGGTTTTTACAGGATTTTCATTCAAAGTTGTTTTTTAGGAAGATTTTCAGTGTGACAGTTGGCATTACAGATCCTAATTTTCATCAAAAATAGAGTTCATGTATTAGCAGTTAACCGCACAGATATCTAAAATGCAACATGCTCAGTTTATTGCTTATCATTTAGCAAACTGTAATTTAAACTTTAGTCTTGTCCAATATCAATATATTCTACCTATGCTTATGTATTCATACAGTAATACAGAATCTGTTTTTCTGTTCTTTTCTACGTTATTCTAGTTGACTAATGGAATTGCACTCTAGCAACACTCTCAACTTTGACAATGCAGTGATGAACTGAGTCTAATTTATGAGAGCTTTAGCCTTTAAAACCTGTGCTGCCTTTTGATCTTGTTTTCATTGGCATTAGGCAAAAGGTGCTCCTGGGTAAAACTAATTCCAGCAGTCGAGAATTGATTTTTCATCACTGTTCTGTTTCAATTTGCATTCACTGGTAAAAGCCATTGTGGTGGAGAGAAAACTTTCTTCCTCTCCAAAATCTTTGGCTAGGTAATCATGCCTTTATTAATACTGGGAGCTTGATTATAAAATGGCGTACAGGTATTGACAGAATAAACATTGCACTTATATAAAAGCTGAATGACATATTTAACAGGAATAGACAAATTCCTATTTTAGTTTTTCCTTTGAGCACTATAGCTGAAGTTCCCATTAACCTTAACAATATCATCAGGCACTGTTTTGATGGCATGAAATATTCTTTAATGAGAAAGACTAGTTTTAGGAGATGGTGAATCCTATGGGCAGTATTAGCAGGTTAAACAGAGCTAATACATCAATATATTCAACACAGTAAAGAGATATCTTGATTAGCATAAAAAATTTAGGGAAACCTTTGTCAATATTATATCCTTCTTCCAGCATCTTCATGTCCATTAAAATTTTCTTATATTTCTCCAAAAATAGTTCAAGAGTCTTGTGCAAATCCACCTCAAACTGAATGCACCTAGACTCTACCCCTAAAACTCAATAATGTCTGTTTTTTTTTGAAGCTTCTATACTGCAGTAATAAGTAGCATGTATGCCCCCTGTGATTAATCAGAGGGTTTGGAGTTAAAAAATATTGTTGAGCATTGAGGCACTGAACACTGAATATTTAGGTTTTCAATCTGAATCTGTCATAATGGTCTCCTCAGCTGTGACACAACTACATATAGTATGAGTCAGAGTGGTAGAAAGACAAAGTTTATTATCTCATAGCATGTAAAGCAGAGAAGGATCCTTAACTTTACTGTGCTGCTATTGAAGAAGAAATAAAAAAACAAAATCTGGACAACTTGATCTGAGCTGACAACTGAAAATTTCAAAAGGCCTTTTATGAATAGTGTATTTCTAAATGCTTTTTCCTATTAGCTTTCCCTATCATTCTCTTGGAAAGTTTTTGAATTTGACCTCATTTACATCATGAGATATCAAAAGTCCCTCATGTGAAAAAAATCAGAAGCAAAAGTGCTGTGAAATCTAAGCAAGTCCAACTGTTACTGGTTGTTCAGTAACAAATGTCTTCTCTACCCAAATACGCTATTAATTAAAGAGGTGAACTAACAATACTCTGCTGTCTTTCTCCACAACTCCAAACCTCATAAATTTTGGTTCTTTAGGAAAATTGCAGTGAGTTCAAAGTGATTTCAAATTCCTTTCCCTGCAGTCAGTTAACTCATTAAGCAACTTAACCACCTTATATAACACCTTTATGTTAAATAAATTATAATGGGGAATCAATAGTAATGCTAGACTGATCAGGGAGAAGATCAAAGCTTTATACATAGATCATTAGCTAAATGTCCTTGAAATGTGATACCTATGGAATTAAGAGTAGATTCTTAATAGTCTACAAAGTGATTTTTCTATTACTATTACACAGATAGTCTCTTGCACCTGTGGGTTTTCAGACAGATGCAAGAACAGGTCAAAATTTAAATATTCAAGTGTTCTTCACACTTCAAGCTAATTAAATTCTATTCCTTGACATGCTCACATGGTTAAATTAATTTGTAAACAATAGCATAAGCAAAATAATACTCGTTTTTTAAAAATAACTGTTTTTTGATGTCAGATAACCTTTCACAGATTTTCCTTCACTATTTTGTCTCCTTAACATACACTTAAGTAATGTCAAGTGAATTTTCTGATTTTACAGCAGTACAGAAAGTTCCTTCACTTGGAAATTATACAATATTTAGATTACTATCTAATATTTAATTGATGTTATAAAGGTGCAAAATCATCACATCGTATTTGCATGAAGAACGGGGAAAAAAAGGTAGAAAGGATTAATATAAATTTCTTTTGAAGAAGACACTCAGCCAGAATAGTAAGTCTTTTCTTAAACAGCAAGTTTATTCTAGAGTGCCACTTTGTAAAAACAGCATTGCAGAGTCCCACTTTTATTATCTCAGAGTTTTGCAGATGTGCTCAGTGTACAAGTGGACTGGCAGTTTATTCTGATTACCAGCTCAGCTCAATTTGTAATGTAAAATCCAAGCAGGTTTCTTGTTTTGTTTTAACTTACTTTTTAATCCCAAATGATGTATCAGGAATCCATACGGGAATTTCAGCAATTTCCATATCTGAAATTTGGCTTCTTAGTTTGTGGATGATATGGGAGCCTGAATAGAAAATGCCTCATTGTTCTATTCCACAATATTCCGTAAACAACAGTATCTACTGAAAGCTTTGGTTAGTCAGTAAAAGCAACGGATAAGATTCTGAATTGCTAGGACTAAATTTCTTCAGAGAGAGGGTGATCCTAGGGGGTTTGCAGAAATGTAAATCCTCACAACTCCCAGCCTTACTTACCTACCCTTGCATCCTTGCCCCACTTGATATTGTTCCTTTATGTTCTTGAAATGAGAAAACAGCTCATGGGAATTGTTTCTTTGTTGTACCCAAGTAATCAGGCTTCAGAAACAAATGAAAACAACAGAACAAGTGGAAACAGAACAGCTCACTTGCTCTGTAAGTTTATATCTTATTGCTCTTTCACAACAGACCCTTGCCTCATCATCTGCTATTTTCAAATATCTAGAGGGAAAAGGGCACTTCCAGCTCAGAGTCTCCAGCGCACACAGGGACTAGAATGCAACTGTTCCCTGGCTTTCCTACCGTTATAAAAGTTCAATCAGTCTTCATGATGGTTACAATCACATTTTTTATCCTGAGTCCAATTATTTTCCATTTTTAGTTGTTTCAAACCCATGTTCTAAGATCAATGTGCTTAACCATTCTTCAAATTCATTTATTTCGTGGTTCATAGTGTAACAGTTTAACTCAAAACTCCAAAGATTAAACCATGTTTTCCTACCCAGTTAGACATCTTGATTTTATATCTTGCACCTTCAGTGTTTTCTTAAGGCAATTTTGTTGTTAGATAGTTCATTATTTGGTTATTGAGCAGTGAAAGTTGTGTTTGCAGAGCTCTGCTGTCAGAAGGCGCTCTCCAAAGATGTTTATTAGTAGCATATGTGAAAACACTATTACCAGGTGACAAATCGAGTATATTAAGGTCAGTACTATTCAGCTTTTTTATTATTAAAATAATCAGCTATAAAAAGTACAAGCTATTAAAATTATCAGCTATATATTAATAGTGACAGCTCTGGTGCTGATCCACAATCCTAGATTCACTCTTGTGAGTTCACTAATAATGAACTCTCTATTGTAGTGTCCTTAAACTGCAGAAAGAAAAGGCCCACAGTTAGTGAGGTCTCAGCAAGTTATTATGGCTGAACTGACAGCTAAGTAATTCTTTAGGCTGCGTACATGGAGTCCGACCCAGGAATAAATCCAAATATGTAAATCTGCTTTTATTCCCTCTCTGAACCGATATTACAAATATTGTCTCTATTTCTGTATTTCAGATAAGACATAGACCTTTCCAAGAGCCTTATATAAGAGCTGTCTTGTAGAGAAGATTCACACTGGATCAAACCCATTTTTACTTCTGCATATCTCTACAAAGTATACAGATACGTGTGAATAAAAGTTGATTTTTTCCAGTTTTGTTTCTTAGAATTTTATTTCACTGAGCAAAACTGGGTAATAGAAGAAAAAATATCGCCTGAGTAAGAAGAAGTACTGTAGTGTAAAGATCAGTTTTCACAGAGATTCAAGGTTGACAAATGCAAAACTCTCCCTCATATATGACTCAACAACAACAACAAAAAACTTTTGGAGTTACTGTTAATTAAAAATGCTAGTCAGAGTAATATTTCCTAAATACTGCTGCCAGAATGACTGGTTAGTATTACCACTTCTCTTTTCATGTTTATAGGTCCTTCTTCAAGTTGTCCTCAATCTAAAAATGAACTGCACAATAAAAGCTTATATGAGTTTCAGAAGAGAAATAGAACAGAGCAAGTATTGCAGTCTTTTTTGCCCCTGCCTGAGTTTGGTTATTTTCTTCCTTGATAGTTCGCAAAATCAAGTCCTGGGAGCATGAGTTTTCTTCCTCTTAAGCAGAAACATTATGGTTTAGTCCTGCTCTCTGCCTTCTCTAACACCAAGAAGAAATACCTTCATGCTGTTGTATTCAGCCTAAAGTCTCTGACCCAGTCCAAGTTGGATGGAGGTTCCGCTCTCTACCAGACTGTTTGAATTAGAAAGGCCATACTGACCCACACTGATGATAGCATGTTCACTCCTGGATCACAGAATCAGAGAATCACAAAATCACAGGATAGTTAAAGCTGGAAGAGACCTCTAAAGATCATCTAGTCCAACCCCAACATGCTCCAGCAGGGACACCCAGAGCACATGGCACACACTGGTGTCTAGGCAGGTTTTGAAGATCTCCAGAGAAGCAGACTCCACAGCCACTCTGGGCAGCCTGTTCCAGGGCTCTGTCACCCTCACAGTAAGGAAGTTCTTCCTCACATGGAGATTAAACTTCCCATGTCTCAAATTACACCCGTTACCCCTTGTCCTGTCACTGGCCACCATGGAGAAGAGCCTGGCCCCATCCTCCCTACAATCACCCCTCAGGTACTTGAATATATTGATCAAATCTCCTCTCAGCCTTCTCTTCTCCAGGCTAAACAGGCCCAGCTCACTTAGTCTTTCCTTATACAATAGATGCTCCAGTCCCTTAGTCATCTTTGTTGCTCTCTGCTGGAACCTCTCTAGAAGCTCCACGTCCCTCCTGTGCTGGGGAGCCCAGAACTGCACCCAATGCTCCAGGTGCAGCCTCACCAGAGCTGAGCAGAGGGGCAGGATCCCCTCCCTCGACCTGCTGGCAACGCTCCTCCTGGTGCAGGCCAGGATCCCCTTGGCCATCTTGGCCACGAGGGCACATTGCTGCCTCATGGTCAACCTGTCGTCAGCCAGGACTCCCAAATCCTTCTCAGTTTCATGACCTCATTGATAACTATGAATTCTGTACTGTGTGAGAAGCTGTTTCCCTTTGTTTCAAGCCTTCCAGCATTTAATTGGCTCTTTGTTTTCAAAGGGTAAGACTGGGAGAGCAGACATTTTCTCCTCTACACTCTTTTGGTCATTCACTATTTCATACACATTTTTAATTTCTCTCTTTTTTTTTTATTCCTTTAGGATAAATCCTAATCTTTTCACTCCCTTCATAACAGTTTCTTCGTGTTCTTGAGCTTTCCTATTTTCTCTGAATTCTCATTATTTTCCAAAAAGTATTTATTTGCAGTAGATGTTAAAAGAGAAATCATTTTGCATTTTATTAATTATTTGCAAGTATCTTGCCAGTATTATATTCCTTATTCAAAAAAGTTTCTTCACTTCACTGAACAGATTCTATTTCTGAAACTGCACGCCAAGTGATTTATTAATCACATATATTTGGGTATTTTTCCTTACAGTCCTTATAAAATTGGAGTCAAACATTTGAAGAAAAGATCTACTGTGTGAATAGATCAAATATGAATAGATCAAACACACTCTATGAATAACATTACAGGCAAATTCCAACATTCAGTGGAACAGCCTACTGAAAGAGGCATATTTGAAAACAAGACTTTGTCACCTAAGTAATTTAAGAGTTTATAAAAATTAAGAATTTTTAGATTAATAGATTATAAAAATAAATTCTTCAGGAACTTATTACAATATATATAATAGCTGTAGAAATTCAGGATGAGTGCTTTCAATGCAGAAAAAAGGAATACATTGAAGAGTGTATTCATAAGGGACAAATTTTCAAAATTAGGTGCTTATATTAGACTTTCTAATGCGTACTAGATACAGGCAAGGGAAGGGTGGTATTTAAAAAATTGCATGGGTATCTAAACCATTTACAAGGAAATTAGAAAATATATGAAAGGCATTTAGTTTCTCACTGAAGTGCAACATGATAAGTAAGACAATCATCTTTAAAAAAAATATACATAAATTAGTGCTTTTATATACAGAAGTGCATAAATTTTTCCTGGAAATGAAAAACTGGACTTAGGATACTAGTTTTAGCAGTAATTTTAAAGAATTTTCAAACAATAGTTTATTCAGCCAGCTTTAGCCGCAAAATGCCCTTCGCTCTCTTCTCTTCCTTTTTTCTTGTATATCTAGTATTTCTCCATAAAATTGTAAGTCTTTTCAAAGAGTTAGATGGGGCAGTAGATGTTCAGAGGTATTATTAATGTGCCTGTCACAGAAATTTCTTGTCCGCTGGGAAATTGTTCATTTATGGTGAACCAGACCTCAACTATAGATGAAGCTCCGCAAGCTAAAAATATTTCTCTTCTCAGTAATAAAGAAGGGACTTTGAAATAATACTTTAGAAAGAGCAACACAGATGACTAATGAGTGACTTGAAAAGAATGAGTGCACTGTTTAGCCTTATGAGATTATTTATTGACTGGACTTTTACCATATCTATTCTTGATTGACCTTTTACAAAATATAAGAAAAAACTCCATGTCTGTCACCATATTTATGAGCTTTTGGTTCTAGTGATTAATTGCTAAAGAAAATAGACATACCACTAAAGATTTGTTCTCTTATCTTATTATTTTTAAAGGAGAAATATGCCACTATTGCCAATACAACATTTATGCTAATGTCAATCTGCAGACTTTCAGTCTTGCTTGTTTTATCACAAACTCAGTATTTCCATTTTTTTAAAACAGAAAACCTAATAGCTTTTATGAAAAATGTGTGATGTCCTATTCCGGTTTTATTATTAATGTTAGTTAAAATTTTAGACTAATTTAACTTCAGCCACAGTCTTATTTAGCCAAACCACACGTATTTAGACCTTCAAAAGAAAGAAAGAAATTAATATCAATAGAAATGACATCAATATTTGAAAGAGAAATAAAAACAAAACCACAGTTTTGCTTCCCTGCCTTGATTGAAGCAAGGAAAGGGAGTTTCAACTTTTATTACAATAGCCAGGGAATAAAACATATTTGATAGCTTAGTAGCTGTCGAAGACTTTATATTTAAACGAAGGTAGATGATACTGGGCATGAGCCGGTATGATTATGCCTCTACTGATGAGTCATAACTAATGATACAGTCTAATGCGCATGAAGTAAAACTGATGGTGCGAAAAGTGAGAAGAATACGCCTGGCAAAACCAAAAAAGCACGTCAGAAGAATATGTAAGTGAGGCCTAAGAGAAAGTTATCTTGAATGTTGTCCAAGCTTTCTTACTAGTTTCTCCTTCATCTTCACTTTTCTCTCCTTTCCCTGGGAGTCCTCCCCTGGGCTCCCCTTCTTGTCTTTTCCTTCTTTCTCTTTATTTTTTTTTTTAGAATAAAGTAAATATTAAAAAGTACAAAACTTTATAGTCTTCAAATCTCCAGAAAATTTGGGGATAAAAAAAAAAAAAAGATTTACTGCCAATTATTATTTTTAAATCAAGATATTTTGCTTTCTTAAGGTTCATGACATTAGACATGCTTTAGATGTATTTTTTTTAATTTAAAGGCTTTTTTTTCTAACTTTAACTTGGAGCCACTGGGCTATTCTGTGCCTATATATACAAGAAAAAAAGAATCATTATCAGTCTTTCTTCCATCTGTAGAGTTATCAGCGCAAAGATTATAACTTTCATCTTGATAAGATGAATAAATTGATCTTCCCAGGCTTCAGGCTTATTTTCCTCAGATGTAGAGGCTTATTTTCCTCAGATGTAGTGAACCTCCTTTAAAAGTTTCACTAGTACTTCCTTCTTTTTGCAAGAGTGGACACCAGAATGGAACGCAATATCTTAATAGTATTACTAGTCCTATTTGCGCCAGCTAGGGCACCTCTTCTTTTTGATATCTGCCTTTTCTAATGCACAGCAGAGCTCACACTGAGCATTTTAAATATGTCCCAAAAAACACTGACTCCTGAGCACGGCACACTATAGCAGGAGAGGCTGCTGAGATTACCAGTCCCCTTGTGTCCAGCCCAGCACCAGGTCACGGACACCAGTACTGCAGTTGGCACCTGACCCTTTAAGGTAAGCCATAGTGAGCTTTAGTTTATCCTAAAATCCTGTGTTGTAAAATAAATAGATTCAGCACTTGCTTCATGGGCAATTGGCCTGCGTGTGCATCTCAGATGGGATGGAAGTAGAGCAGTAACACAATCTATATCAAACTGTCCCACCTTTCTCATTCATGACAGCTCTTAGTCACTACTTCTCATAGCAGTCTTGCTTTTGTGGAAATATCTGCTTTTTTCATTTTTTAGTAAGACTACAGGAAAATGCCTCTTAATGGATTGTTCTTTTAATGAAGGCACTCAGATCACCCCATGACAGTGAGATATCTACTTGTGAGCAAAATCCATATGACTTTATATCATATGCAACCCTGACGAAAGGTGCAATGTTTTCAGTATATCACTTCTGGAAAAAAATTTTGTAGTGCCAATGAGAAATCCATGCTCTCCAAATAGATCCCTGACAGAAATTACACTTATTAATGACATACTCCTCTTTAAATTGAGATTAAAATATTATGGGTAGCTAATTGAAATGCCCTGCAATGGAAGAGCAAGTAAAATGCAACTGCAAAACTGTTTCTGTTAACAAAGTCCCTAATTCTTTCAACAAACAGACTCATTAAAGCTGTGACAATTTAGATATTTAGCTTCCAGATGAACTATTCTGTCAGTTTGCTCATGGCTGCCAGTATCTAACTATCTGTAATTCAGTAGACAGTTTCTTTGGATTTTTTAACAAATATTGAGTTTTTATTCAATTATTTGCAAATGCCACAGTTCCTTAAGATTTCAACAAAATACCATTACTGGTTCAGAGAGCTTGTCATCTTCTCTTTTAAGATGTGTGGGATGCCCCACATCCTCCTTAATTCAAATCCCGTCCTTCCTACATCATGGCAGGAGTTGGGGACATCCTTCTCCTCCGTACCAGACACGGAATATCTGGAATATCTGTGGAACTTCTTTCTGCCTTCTGCGCCACTCCTGGCAATTTTAACATCTCTATCAGTGAACCTAGACCTGTCCTGGTAATTCTTTTTTTTTTTTTTTCTCACATGTTAAAATGACTTCTCACTCTCTTTAATAATGAAATAATGAACAATTCTGTTAAATCTTCTCGCTTCCCTCATCATTCATAGATATTTTAAGCTTGTATGTCAGGGTTCAAAGATACACAATCAAGTTAAGGGAGTAAATGACTGTGTCTGTTGAGCCATGGTACCTGTCAATGTGTGGGCTC
Organism: Crypturellus undulatus; assembly: GCA_013389825.1. Lineage (NCBI taxonomy): Eukaryota > Metazoa > Chordata > Aves > Tinamiformes > Tinamidae > Crypturellus > Crypturellus undulatus. The sequence continues at coordinate 3,236,616 of VWPW01021686.1, forward strand.
CTTCCCTGTGGCAAATGTGAGACAAATTGACTCAGTCTCATTTGCAATGAAAGCATTCGCATGAACAGCTAGAGTGTTTCAGCTGTCAGGCAATAAGTTGTTAAGTTTCAGCAACTTCATTATGTCTGAGTCTTTATATTCCTTGCTAAATTTTTTTATAAAAAAAAAAAAAAATCTGAAAGTCTAAAGAATTTGATACATTTTATTTCTTTCATCATTAAAGGCACCTATAAATGTATATGTTACTCTCACTGAAACCAGCGGGACCACTGACATGTTTAAGCTTCAAGAGGAGCTTTGTAAGTCTGATGATGGGCTGTTTCTCAGAGGAACTGGTACCATATCAGCTACTTGATCATCTCAGAAGTGTCTTTCAGATACTATACTGGTCTCTAAATGCCCCAGCCTCCATACAGAGCTCTCTACCTTTGTCATGGGGCGTTTGCAAAGCCCCGTAGCTGTCCTAACAAATGCTAGACCTAGATGCACTCAAAATGCGAACACTTTCACCTCTCAGCAGGAGTACTGAGTGCTCAGGACTTGCTGTGGCTTCGCCCATACCTACACACACCACAAGCCATGTGGGAAACTTACCAGTGAGACCAAACTCTGACTCTGACAGAGCAGCAAGGATTTGAGCCCTGCTCTCCCATCCCATCACCACATCTCTTCCATCGTCACAAGTGTATTGTCCCTGGGAATGATGCAGCTGGGACTTCCTCTTTTTATTTTTATTTTTTTCTCTTTTTTTTTTTCATGGATAGAGGGAGACAGAGTGAAAATGTCTGGTTATAATAAAATTCAAATCATAAAGGGAGGGATCTTCCTGAGAGCCAGGAAGGCATCTGTCTCTGCCTAGAATAGCAGTGTAGGAATCCCACCCTTATCTTCTGTTTTATACCCAGAACAGCTGTGAATCTCTTCACAACCTATCTCTTCTCATGAGAGCTTGTCCTGTGTGAGAAGTTTGGTTTGCCAGATGCACACTTAAATTGGGATCTGCAGGGCTGCTTTTCCCGTGCCTCAGTATTTCTGAGGAAATAACCCAAGGAAACAGACACAATGTCCTATTAATGCATCCTGGGTTGCTGTGCATCAGAATAGTCACTAAGCTGTTCATCTATGCTCCTCTAGTTCTCAATAAATACAGTGTAATTAGCCATAGTTAGATCAGAAAAGAAAGAGGGGGAAAGATACAATGTTCTGCATTAGATTTGGGCAAAAGGTACTCTCGGGGACTGTTATGTGGCTTAGCTGATACACAGTAATTAAACTGTGAGAACCTGATTGTATGCAAATCCTTAAAATGCCTCCTAAATCTCTCAGAAAAATTCTGGAAGAATGGTGTGTGTCGATACTTCTGCACTACTTTCTTGCCTCCTCAGTAATTCCACAGTTATATCAAGGTTTCTTCCTTCGTTCAGTGCTGGCTTTATCACTGTTATTCTCCTTTACTGCTACAGGACGTGATCTTGACTCTCCCTCCTATTGTGAAACATGTCCAAGTATGTGCTTGTCTGATTAACAATATCAGACTTGTGTCTTATCTTTCTGCAATTGGACATATTCGCTTGTGAGGATGTAGGGGAATTGAGTTAGAGATGTCCTGTATAACCCCGTGAAGATTAATGTACACGGCTGAATCTCTGACTACAGGAGCTCCCCCTGGACAACAGGATGGAAAAGGTAGGATGTTTTATTATCTATGGTCCTGACATTATGATCCAGTTTCACTCACCACGGTACAAAGCAAGTCATTCTGCTCTGAGAGAAGTTACTTGCAGGGATGATGAAGATAGAGTATCAGAAGGGTAAAAATGATTAGCTCAAAATGAAGCATCCCAAAGTACTTTCTCAGAAAGGCTATAGTTTGGCAATTGCATTATCCAGCCTCGTGGGGCCTGGTACTTGCAGATATGTGTTAGCCTGCGTGGCTGTGAATGTCAGCCGCTTTTAGTGGTTCTCACCTCCACCTGGGCTCCAGACCTTTTATGAAATCCCCCAGCATCCTTGTGCAATACATTGCTACTGCGATACCTGACAGGTTTTGTGATCAGACATGGAATAGGATGAAAAAGCGGTAAATATTTTGCTTACTTGTATTATTTCTCTCAGATGCCTGACTGTCTCCTCACACCCTCCTGCCTCCTTCCTTCTGCACCCTCTCAATATGCGGAGAAAGAGTGTCAGAGTAGCTCTACTTTGCTGTCGGTCTTTATTTTTGTAGGTTTTTTAAACTTATTGGTTTGGGGCTTTTCTCTCTCCCTTCATATCATTTGCATATCTGGAGCAGGCAGAGGAGGTTCCAGCATGAATTTCCTTTGATGATAAAAGCAAAGTCTTCTTAGCAAACGAAGGGCCACTTGGGAAAGTAATGGGAGTTTGAAAAATAATGGTCTGTTGCGTAGGCTATGTTAAATTTTGCATCCACACTTTCACCCTTTCATATATTGAGGGGAAGGGTGTATTAATTTGTTTGTAAGTGAGAATTTAGAAATACAGAATAATAAGCACTTTTTTTTTCACGGTTAGAAAGATTTGCCAGACTAAGAGAGGATGAGATGAATATAGAATAATTCTTTTTCCATAAAATCAGTAAAAATTCCTCTGTGGTATTGTACTGAAGAAAAAGCCTTGGGTGCAGTGCAGGTAGCTTCAGAGTCTATTATACTGCCAATACTGAGCTGTCAAAGGGCTTCTCTGTTCTCTCCATTTTTTTCCTCTCTGTCTCTCTCTCCCCCTCTCTGTAACACTGTTCTTTAGACTCCTGCAAAAGGGATTAAAGGAGAAGCAGCTTCAGCTAGGCTTGGAAAAGCTATTTAGCTTGCTTATTGGGGAAATGTCTTCCCAGCTACTTATTGCCGTTTTATAACACTGCAGCATATGGGATCAAAGACTAGAACTGCCACCTCCTGTTTACAATGGGCTGGAGCAGCCGCAAAAGTGTCAGGGCTGCTTTCCGTCTCAGTATGGTTGGGAATGAGACTGACAAAGGTAGGTTGTTGCCAACAGGTTAATTTATTTTTCTCTATTTCACCCATGGAATCAACAAAAGTATAGCTAAAATTTTGAACTAAACAAGTTTCTTCTCACACTGTTTCTAATAATCTTGAATATACTTGCACTACTGGCCACAAATATGCCTATAATATTACTATTTCAGAAATAACCTGAAAGGCAAAACATAAAGACAAAACAAAGCTCAAAACAGTACTTTGTGTGTGTTCAAGATTTACAGTGAGTGTTATGATGAAACAAAAACTACTATTAAACTGCGCAAACAATGTCTTAAGGCTTGGAATTAGAAAAGGTATTTTTGTAACGCTGGCTGTACCAAAGCGCTGTGAGAGCAGTCAGTGACTTTGATCTTGCAGCCACAGTGCAGTGTCTCATACGAATACTTCCTTCTAAAGGCGAAGTTAACTTCAAAGTATCCAGAGGAGGGGTGTCAGCCTGGAGCTTGCACACCATAGGAGGCTTTTGGCAGTCCAGTTTCTGTTTAATGCTCCTGTTTTCCCTCTCCAGCTTTGAGATGGTACTTTAGTTTATTTCAGTTTAGTGGTAGTTTAGTATTCACCACAGTGAGAAGCAGAGCACGGAGACGACAGACTGCAATTTTCTCACCGGTTTCAAGTACAAACTTTAAGATTGCATTCACTGGTTGTGCCTGTTAACTCAGGTGCCTTAGCAAAAGATTTGCCAGCACATTTAAGGATGGCTTTTGCAAAGAGGGAAAAAACACAGGCACTCATCATGTACCAATAACTGAAGTGAGAGACATGTAACTTTCTTCTTGCTATATACACATTAACTAATGTCATTCCCTTTACTCTACTGCCTTGTGCAAAAGCTAGGAATTACATCATTGCCTGCATTTATTTTTTCTGGTTGCTTATCCAAGGGGTGTACACACTGCCACATATGAAAAAGAAGAGGATAAAGATGAAGCTGAGCTGCTGCTTTCTTTCTTGCAGCTGTGGCCTTGGAGGTGGACTAAGATCAGCGAGCACGCTGCACGCTCCATCCATCAGAGGAATAAGGATCTTGGAGGATATTGGGAAGCTATAACACATAATCTGCTTCTGAACTGCAGCAGGTTCAAACCAAGCCTGAGAGGCTAACTTGCAGGCACAAGTATTAGTCCATGGGCTCTAGGAGTATCTAAGGATTCATGCCCAGGGACTTTAAGCTTTTTACAGTGTGTACAAGTTCTTTTATTTCTTCTTTGTTCATTAGCTCCAACTAAAACTGCCTATATTTTTATTCTGGAAGTTTCTGGTTCAATTAGGATGGTGATTATGCATGCATTCCTGCCCTGAGGCTTGCATAGTGGGCTCATAATATTTAATGGGCTTAGACTTTGAAAATACTGTTTCCTTGAGTCTCACAGCATTGTAAGTAAAACAATGTGAGAAGATACCATTATTCCTATTTCTTTCAGCCCCACAGATGAGATATTTCAGCTTGGTACACCTGCATAAGATATATATTATTTTTACCACACTAAATTTTTGTAGGAATTTTACAAACTGCTTTATTTTACAAAATTGGTCCAAAAAGGCAGTACAGTTTGCACATTTTTTTAGTAATTAGATATTCCCAACTAATTCATATTCTCACACTAAGGTGAAAAGTAATGTGTAAGTTTAAATGCTGGATCTCAAAGTATACATTTGAAATTCCTTTCCTTATGGTTTAGTAGGTGTAAAATGTGTGTCTTATATTTCTATTCCATATTTTAGACTAAAAAGGATATCTATATTTTCTTATACTTTTTTTTCCCTTTGTCTGCATTGAGAGCTTTGTTAGTCACTGAAATCTCCTCAATATTCTTCCAAAAATTCTCTTCAAAAAGTGATTAAGAAACAGGACATTTTACATTTTAGGTCTGTTAATGCAATCAAGAAATGATGTCAGTAGAGATTACCTAAAGAAAAAAAAAAATTGGTACTTGACAGATCAAAACATGAATGGGACTCTTAAATGTGGCTGGAAGCCACAGCTCTCAGCCCAGATCAGCTAAACCATCATAACAAAATAGAGTGATTATAATAACTGCTACCCACTTCTAACTGTATCTTCCAATTAATTATCTTTTCTCATGGGCATCCAGGCCCACACATTTATGCATTAAGATTCAAGCAGCATTTTTTTAATCTTCTTCTTCAAACTTGGTGTCCTTGTATGCGTTTGCTCAAAAGGGAAGCCAAGAGAAGCCATTTACTTCCTCTACATTTATCAAAAGCTGTTATTAAGTCAGTGTCACAGAGCACAGTTGCTTCAATTCTTACGTATCAGGGCTACCTCAAGCAATATCCTAGTACCTTTCTAGCTGTTACTTCTTTGCTGGTATAGTAAAGTTACTCTCTGTGTGCAACTCTCTGTTTAGAAGACTGACTGCTGCATAGAAATCAAAATATTTTGATGATTACAGGAGCACTCCAGAATAGTTTCATCTATCTCAGGTCCCCATCTGGAAAAATTATTTACCTAGATAGTGACTCATCTTTCATTAAATTTTGAACTATGGAACAGAAAGCATTATTTTCTGAGGAAACAGTTGTGTGTTCTTGCCATGTAGTGCATAAGTGATTGCACCCTGATATTTCTTTACTCCTTTCTTCTAGTTGTTGTCTGCAAGCCCTCTTTAATAATGTTATCAGAAGGAGAAAAAAAATCCATTAAAATGTTGTTTCTGTGAAAGGCATTTTTTTTCAAAAATATATTTAGCTTAAATATTTTTCCTCAGATGGTCACTAAATATTCAGTACAGGATATCACTAAGAAGAAAAATGCCTTCAGACACATATATATCCATTTTGTGTCAGTTCTTTATACTCTTGGGAAGTAACCAGTTAATCTCTCAGACCACCTGGATAGGTGCACTCTGGATTATGCCCCTAACTACTCACTCGCACATCTGGAGCAATTAAAGGAAAAAGAATTACCAGGCAGGTTGCTTGCCCTCTTTAAAAAACACAGGTAGAAAACTTTGGCATTATTTTAACTGTTTCACCTGTGATTTGGATTTAATTTTTCCTCCCAGTGAACAGAGTTGCGGGGATGATGACTCTGAAATCCCTTCCCTTTGTTGATATTTATAAGCCGCAGAGGGTTGAGGTTAAGCTCTGACCCTGTTTTCAAAGGCTTTCCTCATCAGCCAAGGGCAGGAGCTGAGCTCCTGAGGGACCTTGGGATCATAGCTGTGCTGCCAGTGAGTAATGCCTTGAAACTGCGTGCAGCTCTGCTGCACCTCACACTGATATATTTATATATATATATATATGAATGCATATATATTTTGGAGCAGAGCTGGTTTTAGTATCTTGATTAAAACTTAGTAGCTAACATTAAGTAACTCTCTTGTCACTATATATTCTCCCTTTTTTTATTATTCTTCACCACTCCTCTTTATGATGAGCGTAATAAATGTACCTCTATAGGTTTTTCCGTGCCATTTTATGCTTCTAACTCCATCAATAAAATCCGTTGCAGCAATGCTAAAGCAATGTCTCAGGCAGTTAAATAAGCTGCATGACCTCATTAAACAGATTTTTTTTTTCAATATTTACTCGTGACTGATATATTTTAACAAAACATCTGCAATGGGCCGGCTTCATGCCTTTTTTTTTTTTTTCTTAATTTGCTAAAAAACAAGCAGAGAGAATTATTCATTCCTTCACCCACAGCAAAACACGGAATGAAGCAGCCCGGGCACATTTACTCTCAGGGGAGTGTAATTGTGATTACCTACAGGTTCATTTAAGCCGGTCGCGCGGAGGGGTAGACCTGCTGGCGCTCGCGGCNTGCCGGCTTCATGCTTGTTTTTTTTTTTTTTTTTTATTAATTTGCTAAAAGACAAGCAGAGAGAATTATTCATTCCTTCACCCACAGCAAAACACGGAATGAAGCAGCCCGGGCACATTTACTCTCAGCGGAGTGTAACTGTGATTACCTACAGGTTTATTTAAGCCGGTCGCGCGGAGGGGTAGACCTGCTGGCGCTCGCGGCCCCTCCCCGCTCCCGGGCGCCGCCGCCATTCCGAACACGTAGGGACGGAGCCGCGGTTGCCGTGGCAACGCGCGCCATGCCGCGGCTCCTTCCTTCGTTCCCGCTCGCGGGCGAGCGCGAGCCGCCCGCCAGGCCCGGCGGCTGCCCGCAGGTGAGAGCCCCGCGCACGCCAAACGGTAAAACGCGGCCAGGGCTGCGCTTTGTAGCTGAAGTGAAAACTGACGTTTTTGTCTGTGAGGGGAGCGTTATGTTCCTGTTTATGGCAGCTTAAAACAATGGGTAGTACAAAGTCATTGCAAGCAACAAAAGCTATTAAATATTTTACCTTCATCTCTTTATGACTTAACTGGTCTCATCACAATTTGCTGGAGTTAACTCAATTCTGAGCCAGATTTTGTTTTCTCTAGAATAAAAATCAAGCTAAGTTTTAGCCCTGAGGTACTTATGCATGAGACTAAACATGCAGAGATGTGACTACAGATTTAGAATTGTAGAGAGTATTACTGGCTTTAAGTCTCAATTTAAATCTAGAGCAAGATTACAGTAATAAGGTATTAAACACTTATCAGCCAATTTTTACTATTTTGCATACTAGACGGAAAAATAAACCTTAATTTAATTTAAGTCCTTTAATTTAAATCAATGCTTACTAGGGACAATTTGAAATCTATGAGTTTTACTGTGCTAAAGGCTTTTAAGGTCAGATGAAATCATGAGCTCTCCCGCGTCCTCGCAACTTCTTAACAGAACTAAGCAGTTCGGTGCCTCTCTCAGTCCTAAATGTGCTGGGTACCCTCATGCTGTTCACTCAGGCATCCAGCTCAGCTAAGGCACTTTTCTGGAAAATGGTCTCCAATTAGAGCAGCTCAGAAAAATTAAAAATATAGCTTCTACTTCCTTTAAAACAATTGTGTTAGTCTCATGACTAAGATATTTGTAAGGGTTCTTTAAAAACAAACCAAAAATCCTATATTTAATCCAACCTTCTTCTTCAAGAGATCCAAATCAAACCCCCATAAGCAGGAAAGCTCTGAATAGTTCTTCACCTTTCTTGCAGCCCATCATGTTGCTGAGAACTGCAAATCTGTGGACTAGAAAGACAGAGCAGGCAGCAGCAAGATTTTCAAACTTAGTGATTAGGTCACTTCTCTTGGAAAAAAACGCTGTGGTCCCTAACTAAAAGCTATTTTGAAAATTTCTGGTTCATGGAAAATTCAGAAACACCCCTAAAAGCAAAGTCATCTATCATTTCCATGTACCAGTCAGGCTAAAAAAAATGTGTTCTCTTTCCGTGAGGAGGCATTTTGATCCAACAAGAGTAATGGAAAACAAGACCTTTCTCCTTTCCTCCTTTCCACCACAACCCTGTAATTACAATGTTGTATGGAGGGATGGACAGCATGTCTGTATACCTCAAAGCAATAACAAGGATTTCTCCTGGATAAGGAGTACTCCAATCAGTAATCTTTTACTGCAGTCACAATTTCATCTGTTTGTAACTGAACTTTTAAATCATTAATCCTTTTTTTTTTTTTAAAAAAAGAAAGATTCGGTGCACTTGAAAGCTTTTCAAGGAGTGAAAAATTCAGGCGCTAGGATCCCAAGAGGACAGAACTTCCTTGCAGCCTTGAGTAAAGAACCTAAAAGGCAGAATTTAATATCTCCATCTTCATTATTCCCTATTGATGACCTGTAGGAAGCTAGATAAAGAGCGCCTGTGCATACTGAGCAGAGTCCTGCATATTCAGAGAGGACCCTAGGCAGGTGCTTCCACAGGGATCTTAAGCAGACAGTATACTCGCTCCCCATGTGAGAGTGGGAGCAAATCACTTGTAACAAGTTCATTTGGGATTGATGGGCCTAAGATTGATGCCTCTTGCGTCTCGTTTATGGCCTATTTCAAATTAAATTCTACCATTCTATGTACAGTCAAGCTAGCAGTTGAAAAATAGTATAAAAATAAGGAAGAAGGAAGGGAAAAAAAAAAGAGGAATTTTACTTTGAACCAGTAAACATGATATTCTCACTTTTTTTTTCCCCTGAAGATTGCAAAGAAAACTCATTTCAGTTTGCAAGACTGCAATGATTTCTTCAGACACAAAATGAATCAGGCCTTTCGTTGGATTATGTGGGTGGTATTTCCACTCTTCCCTAGTGTGATAATTCACAGCCTGCAGCTGTGCCATGCAAACTTAAATATTTTCTCTTTCTGTTCAGCTTTAAAAGGAAGGGCCAGCATTCATTTGCTGTTTTGTAAGAAAGGGGAAAAAAAGTTGAATGCCCGTTAAAGACTATTAGTTTGAAACACAGTAGTCATAACATAAAACAGTATAAACTCTGAGTGAATTAATCTGTCTTGACAAGAGTATATTTTAATGTAGTCATAGTCTAGTATTGAACATTGAACTATAAGACATATAAAGTTTAGATGCATAAAGAATTCTCTTTTGCACTTCTGTTGTGTCATAAATATTATTTACCTAACAGACACTTACTTACTTCTAAAGAACTAAAGTTTCTGTTTATAAGAAGGAATTATTTGATTCTATAATTACATATTTCTGAGGCTCTGTGTATGATTTAAATGCAACTGATAAAAAACAAGCCATAGAATTGCAAATTTCTAAAAACAATTTGCAAATTATCTTCTGAACTCTACTCCTAAGCAAACTTTTATTAATTTAGGAATCTCTTCTTACAGTAAAAACATATAAGTAAAACTTGAATTCAAGGTTTCTTTGCTTGCTACTACAACATAAAGTTGATCTTCCATGGCATGTTTCTTAAAAGCTGCTCTAAAAAGGTTTTCCATACCCTGTAAATTATTTTCGTTTCCTAATGGTTTGTTGTATTGTTTGCCACTACAATGACTAGGAAAACACTATTAACACTTAAGCTAATTAAGGTTTTTAGAAAACATTGGTTACGTTGTTCTCATTAACAGAGTTAGAAAAAACAAACCACGCTATTCAGATGTATGAAAAAAAAAAAAAAGAGAAGATTGCTTTTAAATCTCAAGAAATGAATGTAAGTGTTCATATTCTGGTGCATTAACAGTTTGTTCCAGTACATTGATATTTTATGTGGAAATCCTACTCTGCAATTAATATGCCTGATGCAAATTGAAAAACCCATAATCCATCCTTCTCTGTTGGAATGTAAGAGTATATTATTATTGAGAAGCTACAGGATACCAGCACCATTTTTTAAAGTTGAATGTTCATTACCTTAAATCTGCATATAAAATAGTTTGCATTCAGACTAGGTAATATATAACTGAATAAACCATAATACACATGAAAAAGTACCAAATAATAACAATAATATCAAAAGTCTTCTTATGTGTTCATCTCTACAGAGATATTTACATTTTCTGGTGTTAGCAATTAAAAATAGATAGAACCTAAACATGAAATGATAATGAAAGGCTTGTCTTTTAGCCAGCAGGAGATACCTGAGCAGTCATTTCAGTTAACTCTCAAAATCAGGTGATCATTTTTATTTAAACACTATTTGCTAGTAGTTTGCCAAGTTTTACTGAAGAGAACACATCTATTTTTGTACATCTAATAGCAATTAATGATTGTGTAAATGTAAATAGAGCACGCCACCGTCCATTAGTGCCTCCTGGTGACATTTTTGGCCAAGCTGATCAAACTGCTTGGCCAAGCATGGAGAGTGAAGTGCCCTTTTTTTCTAGATAAGATTTGCAATGCTTATTAGTTGTACATTTTAGTGGTTTATCAATTTATTGCTCTTCTCTGTAAAGTCCTATTCAGGGCGAGCATCCAGAAGAAATGAATATCATTGGAGGTGTCATTTCCAAGAGATCCGACTATCTAATTTCTGACCCAGCATCTAGAAGTCATTGCTTCTCATGCAGACAGTAATATGAAGGAGAAGATTTTCAGGACACTTTTCAAAACTGGACACAGTTTAATGTAAAAATGCTATCTGATTCAGATAAAAAGAACATCTCATAAAAAGTGCAAGTTCTATTTCCAGGTGATATCAGCAGGTTCTGAAAGAGCATAGGAATTATATCTGATTTCCAAACCCCAAAATATCTATTAGGATTTTTCTGTAATTGAGAATTTTCCTCCCTTTTCCTTCTTCTTTTTCTACAGGAATACATGTACCTGGTAGTCTCTGGGTGTCTCCTGAGGGACTGCAGAACACTTTCCAACTCCTTAAACTGTGTATATGCTACAAGTAACATAAGTTCACAGTGTGGTAAGACAAGTTGTTTCCAGACTAAGGTGACTTCACAGTAAGTTGAGACCCTCAGTTCCTGGCCATATCTTGGTTTCTGTGGAAAGGAAAAGAGGATATGGTGACTAAAACAGAATCACAATAATCTACAGCGAGTCCTCAGTTTAGATGTCATGGGTTCGACATTGTGAAATGTGTCCAAACTGCCCACTGATGAGTCAAAGTCTGCTTTAGCCTTTGTCTGAAGATGTCAAAATACTTCTCAAACAGGAATAATCATTGCTGGAAAAAAATGCCTCAGAATAACTTTTATAAACTTGAGAAATATTTATGGCATTTTTTTTAGTTATTCACAGAAGACATAAATAAATAAACATGTCCAGATCTGGGGTATTTCTATGGATTCCAAGTTCCTCATATTTACCATAAATACTCTAGGAAACCATGGGAAGCATGACAGCAATTGCAGAATATTTCCTCAACCTCTATTACAGACAGTAGCAAATCTTACATTAAAGAGTCTTAATTTTCATTAAAATTCACCTTTTTTTTTTTTTTTTTTTTTTTGCCACCATCTCAGTTTGCATGTAAAAGGAGGAATAAAAGAGTCATCTTGTCATATTTGGTCACAGAATTGTTTTTATGATGGGCAGAGGATTCTCATTAAGAATCCTCTACGAGGATTTGGAATCAGATTTTAACTTTATGACACCATTTCTCTTTCTGATGCCTGCAAGCTGAATGTTCCTTTGAAAAGATGCATTTATGGCAGGTAGATTAACTGCAGACTAATGGTGTTCAACATTAACTGCTCTGACCCCAACCTTGTATTCCTATCTGGGCTTACTTGTGTTCTAAGCAAGAAATAGGCCACAATTTTCTCACCAACTAAGGTGACTGCATCTTACTAAAATTATGTCTTTTAAAGAAATTAAAAGATTCCCGAACGGTTTTGCTAAAAGAAGTTAGTTATTAATTGTATTACTGATTTGCGTGAAGGTGAAGGCTGAAAAACCTCAGGATTTGTTGTTGCTGCTGCTGCTGCTGCTGTTTTTGCTTGGTTGTGGTTTTATCAATTCTCTTATAGAGAGTAGGCATAAGGGATAGAGAGAGAAGACTTGCTTTTGAGGGAAAATCATTGATGTACTGCTATTGTTTGTTCCTTTTATGTGTGGTTTAAAAAACAGCTGCTGCAGTAAAAACAATAGGAGTTGCTCTGTTTATTTGGCTTCATTTTCATCAGGTTTGTTCTTTACTAGTAAAATATTTGGGTGAATATATCTTCCTTGTGTAATTGATATTTATTCTTGCATGAGTAGAAAAATTAAGTATTATACGATGGCATGGTAGAATGTGGAAGGGAAGAGATGGTTGATACAAACAATATTAATACTTCATGTAAGCAGTCACAGGGTAAATTCAGAGGAGTAGAACCAGCACATTAGATCCTGAAAATATCCTGACTGCATTTAATTGAGAAGATGATTAGAAACCTAGGTTTGCCCTTGCTTATAATTGTACTTTTCCATAATATACAATGAGGGAGGGAAAGAGACACAAAAAAAAAACAACAAAAGAAAATCCAAGTCTGTGATTTATGGCTATACTGATATAGTATTACAGTTCAAAGGTTTGTTGGCTTTAATGTTGATGTTAATACTTTCAAGTCTTCAAAACATTCTTGACCTCACAAATCACAGTCTCTTCATTCTCAGGAGAAAAAAAAATGCCATTGAATTTTACATCCAAGAAGAAAAAAAAAAAATGCACAGCTGAATGTCCACTGTCGTCATCCAGTAATGTTACCTTTTCTATACAGATTTTCATCTCTTCTTTTTTATTATTTCTTATACCAATGTTGCTGATCATGTAGCTAGAGAAAAACCCGGTGGCTTCTTCAAGTTGAACTCATTCTTCTCTTGAGGAAAGGGTTAAGTTAGATTAGAAGAATCATTTTGTCTTGCAGCTAGGCAAGAATTAATGTTTTGCACTTTATCTTTACTATGGGCCAAACCTGCCATATACTAGGTGAGAAATTCCACAGAATATCCCATTTACTTTAACAGGAGAAAAATATATCTAGCATGAAAATATTTTTTTCCCTAATTATCCCAGTGTCATCAAGCTACTTCTTCCCGATTCCTACAGCTCTGTGGCAGCAACAGCAGCAGCATAGATCACCTCTGCTGCTTCTCCCCCAGCAGGTTTCCTCTTCCCTCTTAGACTGAGGCAAATGAAGTTTAAAAAAAAAAAAAAAAAAAAAGGCTTATGGACATAGTGGACATAGGGCATTATCTAATCATTGACATAAGTGCTTGTTGCATATATGAACATGCATCCATGAAATATATCTCATCTCTTCTACCTTATCCTTGACACTGCTGAAACAAGCGCTATAGGATATATCACACAAAAAAAACTCTATCAGCCCATTATTTTTAAAAAACAGATATTTTCTAAAAAAAACCCACGTTTTAAAAATTTATCACCATATGAAAATCATACTCAAGAAAATATTTCAAGTAATGCACCTTTCCTGGAAGATCCTGAAGAATATAGTACAATTTAAACTTGTAGCAAGCTGATGGGGAACGCTACAAACTTTTGTGAACCCTCAAGGTTCATTCAATGTCTACAATACCCTGATGCATTCCTAAAAGCCTCTGGCTAGAAGTTTTCAATAGAAGATGTCACTCTCACAGTAACATTTTGCATTACCAGATCCTAGGCATGTCATCTCAGCAGAAGAACAGCACACAACAGCTTCCCACAGCTGGATAATGTTGTATCGGAGTGCTGGTCACTGCAACACTAGTGCTGTGATTTTAGGTATTGTCACAGCTGTGGGAAATAAACACCTCTTATATCATATACCCTGAAATCCTCTTGAGATCCATACAAAGGTTTAGATTCACATAAGTAAATAATACGCAGCAACACATCTACTCTATGTAAAGATGCCACATCTCTGGCTGTGCTTTAGAACTTAGATTTTGAAGGGTGTTATTACAGTGACCTAGTAAAAGACTCTAAAATTGTGCATAAATTGTCAAATATCATGACCTTTTAATAAAATGTTGAAAACTCAGAATACTGATTTCTATAGCATTTTCTTCTTGTTCTGTGGGAACTGGTATCACACTAGATTTATGGATCTAGCCCCATTATAACACGTACCCATATTTCAAGCTACACAGTTGCATAAGCACTGCATACGCAGCTAAAGTGAAGCTAAAACCAAGCTCCATTCTCCCCTTTACCCTGAATGACATTTCCTGCTGCTGCCCTCCAGTAAGGGGCACTGATATTTAACGATTCCTTTTGGCACAAGAGTCATATTGGAAAGTATATTGAGCTTGCAGTGAGAAGTTTAATACTTTACTGTTTCCATGGTTGAGCAATGTCTTAGCAATACAACCTTCTCCTCGATTTTCTTAGAATTTAGGAAAATGCAACTCAAAACTTTAGGTTTTTGAGGTCTTTATTTTTCCCTCCAAGAAGGTTTTTATTAAATAAAGCATGCTTGTAGGGTTCTATAATTGGGCTTAGCATCATGTACTGTCACAGCTTACGCTCTGGCAGCACCGCAGTCCCTCCGAGGGGTATCAGCCTGTTTGGACGGAGCAGCTGGAGCAGCTCCGTGAGCTGCACGCGCAGGGCAGGCAGCCGCGAGCGCGCGGCTGGGCTGCCGCTCTGGTGGCAACGGGCAGACGGCGGCTGTGGCAGCTGACAGAACGGCACCAAGGAAGGTTTCTTCACACAGAATAAATTTGCGAAGGCTCAGAATGAAAGCTAGCCATTTTCAAAGCAAAAGTGAAGACGAAATTTAAAAACCTGGGCTTAGTTTTCAATTACAGTGTTATAAGCAGAGGGGCTTCCTTTGACAATAGCTGTATGTTATTTGTAATTATATATACAGACTTCTTTTGGGAAGCTTTTTTTTCTCTCCTCTTCATTTCCTACCAAGCTGCTGATTCTCTCTCCTTTTTTTTTTTGATATAAAAACATCCTTCACTCTCTCACTGCACTTGTTTCACTTTGTTCTTTTTTACCATTACTCTTCAAAGACTTTCAGGAGTTGGACAAAGTTCTTTTAACAACCTAGAATTTCTTTCACAGAGCCAAATTCTTCTCTATTTAAGTCAGCAATGGTCTAGGTATCCTTGTAACCCTTTTTTTTCCCTCCTCTAATATATCCTATAACTGTTACAGCTGAAAATGTCTGAGGAAAATGTGGTGAAATACAGTTGTTAAGGAAGGCCACATGATTTATTCTTTCCACATCACAGAGGGACTCTCAGTCACAATCTGGAATAGAACGCAGGTCTGTTTATCTATCATAGGATTTTATATCGATAACCCCAAGCAAAATCCTCTGCTTTAAAGGAAAGAAAATATTTTACATGAGAAAGTCATTTTTTCATATGATTTCTTTTAATAATTCATTAGTTTTTAAACCACATTTAACTCAACACTGTGTGGGGAGAAAAGGGGTATTTTTATTTAACTATATAAAGCAACCCATCTCAGTGTCTCTGACTTCTGAATTTATATCATTTCCCTCTAATGATTGAACATGAGTATTTCATAATGCTGATGGGTCTTGGTCATTTTGGGGTTTTGTGGGTTTTTTTTTTTCACATAGACAGGTATTTCGATTTACAAAAATTAGGTAACGTGATAACAGACAGAAGTAGATGTCAGATATTGTGTTACATCTAGGGCAGTGCTTAGTGCCTATCACTAAGGATATTATGATATAACATAAATCGTTATGAGAACTGGATCACAACCAAGCCATAGAAACTGCTGATGCTTTCACTTTTACACCAAAGCTTTAAAAGTCTTGCCACAGTATTAACATAGAGTTGGGTAATCTGGGCAGATTCACTCTCTTCTGGGCAAAATCATCTGTATTTGTAAAAAGACAAAGTCCTTCAAAATTGGTTTGTTTTTTATTTCAGTACATGCCAGAATTCCTTATGAACTTAGACAAACCGAGTAAATTATATAACCACATGGCTGTGCACATACCCAGAATCAAAAAAAAAAAAAAAAGGAAATTTTCGTCTCTAGGAAGCTACAGTTATGGCAAATTGAAAAATTACTTTACAGGTACAATGTATACTTCAATAAAGGAAATTAAATTTTTAGGTGCTAACCGTAATTGGTAGGACATTCTAAAGATGAAGAGTAATTGTGAGTTTAAAATATTACTTTCCACGAGAATTGTAAGTACTTCTTGCATAAAACAAGAACTAAGCAGATACCCACAGACTTCTGGTAGGTAAATGTTAGTTTCTTCAGCCTTTTGACCTGCACACATTTTCTCTTACTTTAAATTAATTTTACAGAATAGCGCAATGCCTAAGAACTCCCTGAGGACTTGAGCTAATTGAAAAAGGAGAGTTGCTGAAGTACTGTGTACAAGACAAATGCTGTTTGCTGCTCAGGTACAGGCAACTAGACATGCTTCCAAATCATTTCAGTGCTTATGATGTGCTCTTTGCTTTGGAGGATGAACTCAGCAAGATTTGAATCCAGAGACTGTTTAAATTGGTGCTGGGTAAAAATCTAGTATTAAACCAAACTCTGATTTTGGGTAACTACATTCATTTTTAACTAGTGCATATGTACAAAGGGGTAACCTCTAACAGCTAAAGCATATTTGCATCTCCTGTCTGGATATTTAGATCACTGCAATGTAATTCCAATAATCTAAAATGTTGCTTTTGTGGTGCTTCATGTTGGTGGTTTGTGAGTTTATTGACCAATGCATTTAAGCAACTTCTGCTAGTTTGCTTCAGCTGTGAGGCCATCCCAAACCATCCTGCACTGTGCACTCTCCCCTAGGTGTTACAGAAAGGGATTATGATTGTGAAGGCTTCACTGGACCAGAATAAGCGTAGTCCTCTGTCCAAACAAAGCCAAAGGGAGATATCTTTTTAAGGGTTTGCTAGAATTTGAATTCTTATAACAACAATGAGTCCAAGTTAACCCTGCAATACAGACTCACTTAATCCTCTGGAAGGCCTCCTAATGGAGAAGGTTATTCTTTCAGCTAATTTTTCATGCTATCATCCCCCTGACAACTAGCAGCCTCTCTATTCTATGTGGATTAAGTGTGAGCCAGCTGCTGTTTTTTTCTCAGATCCCTGTTACATAAACTCTGCTTTATTATCAACACCAGATTACTCACAGCAGTTAATAAATAAATAAAATAGTCAAAAATACTCCCTGGTGTAGTTAATTAGGACATTTGTATATTGATGACATCAAATCTGGGTAGGTTATATAACTTGTAAATTCTCACACTATAGTATTTACCCTGATTTTATGCCATAGAATTTTGAATGTTTGCTCTCTAACAGCATGCTAACTATTAAGGAACACAGAAACATAAAGCCTCTCCTAAATATAAATACATATATACATATAGCCTGTTACTTCTGGGTTTGATTTATTTCCCTCAAACACCCAACAAACACACTTTTTCATAAGTCACAGAACATTAAGCTGAAGTCGTCAATACGGGAGAACAAATCCATGTTTTGAAGCTTGTGTTTTGTCTGATACTCCAAGGTGGATATGCAGAAGATCATTATGTATTCTCCACCACAGGTCAGTTGCTTAGCTACCAGAGAAGTAGAGAACTACTAATTGAAAGTATTCAGTATTGCTGGCAACATTTGCTGCAGGACACTGGACTTGGAAATAGTCAGATATAAATGTTGCAGGAGGAAGGATGAAAGAAAAGCCTACACAGCATCAGCTTGCTGAAAATAATATCTTTCTTCAGTACTATGATATTTGGTTTTTCATCATTAAGGAGGTACTGATACTGATGATGTGTCATCAAATGACACTGTGATGAATTTAGTGGCTGTGGAGATTAGTTATTTTCAGCAAGTTAATATACTATGGTTATAGATTAAATATAATTATTGTTCAAATTGCTGAAGTAATTTCCTATTTCTACAGTTCCAGTACACTTCCAAGTGTTTAATTACCTTCAGAGATCTCTAGTTAATAGGTAGAGCTATTAACACGAAAAATAAAATACAATAAAATAAAATAAAAATAAAATAAAATAAAAGTAGGACTGGCCAAAATAATATTCTCTCAGAAGACGCCTAATTGCTTAAGCGCTTACATTTGATTCAAATCTAAACCTGACGCTAAGTAGTGAAACTGAACATCCCTTTTTTTTTTAGTTCAAAGAAGAATTAGACAATACAACATTATCAGCTTTTCTTTTCATGGTATTCTCCAGTGTATTTTTTTTTTTTTATTCTTTGTAGTCTATGTTTTATAACTTCATTTTCTGCCAGTGTTAACGTTTTGAATATAAAAGTTAAGGCCACCTTTACCACCTTGTTCAGATATGTGAGAAGCTTGTCTTTAATCTATTGTCTGCCCACAAGACTGTTCAAATGAGGCATTTGTAACCTTTGCCTTTGGGTTGCAGGCTAAAAAAATAAGGTTGGTCTACAGTTATATTCTGCTGTAGTCTGTGTATATAATGTATCAGGAAAACGCTCCTTGAAATAAAGTCTCAGCAGTTTTACTGAGAAAATTCAGGGAAATTGCTTCCAGGGAGAAGTATCTTCCAAATAGTCTCACACAAAATTTAGTAAATCTATATTTCCATAGATACATAGGTTTTAAAGCAAGCTGGGATTTTAATGATCATTTAGTTCATACGGCGTTTCACAGATTTGACAGAATGTGAGTGAATGAAAGATTCACATGGTTGCCATACTTACCCAAATCCCAGAGGATATCACAACTAAGATAAATGCTGAGAGTTTCTGGAACTATTTAAAATACATTACTTAGTTGCTATAGAGCAGCTGATGAACAGAAGCCTGTTATTACACTGCCCTGCAAATTTTTGTGCCCAAGATTATCTGTTCACATACCAGAAAGCTTTTCAAATTCTCCAAGCAATATTTGACCAAATAAAATTAGATTTGCTAACAGAATGCCCTATTATTAACTCAGTATATTTTTATCTATCCATTCTTTCATATTCCAGGTGTGTAACTGAACTGAATGTGGCATTGCAGGGCTCAAGCTATATAGCTTGTAAGTCAGTTAATCCCCTTTTCTAATATCACCATTTACTGTGAATTTCAAAAACCGCTATTTCTTGCTTAAATTGTACATCAGCCCATTACAGAGTAGTCCCTGAATTGTCCCTTTGATGTCTACCTAACCCATCCCTAAACATAGTCACCAGGGAAAGCACAGTTTGTTGGAGACAAGTTCCACTCACAACTGCACGCTCTGAATAAGACATCCAGTTGAGTATCCATGTATTTATGACTGCATCACCTTGCAGCAAGGAAAAGGTCAGCCAGGCAGCTTACATTGCTTTTCATGGAACTAATACACGATGCACATGGGACACAGCACAAATTACCACCTGAAGTGCAGAGGCATGTTTACTATATCAGAGCTTCCTTAGTTCCAATCTATGAATCCAGTCCAACTTGAAATTTCCTCAGGCACAGTATTTTTTCTCCAGCTGTAGAACAAGTATTTTTTTACAAACACAAAGCATCACTTGGGAATCTCTGCAGACAATTGACATCCCAATGCCTAGGTAACACTAGCAATGTCACTGCTTCCTTGTTATCCCTTGGGTCTTTCCACAGAAGATTCTGCTATATTTAAGTTCTACATTTAAGCTCTTGGTTTTCCTATCTCTGTCATATACTCTTAAAATTACAATTTTTTCTTTACATAGAGATGGTATTCTCATAGATTTAACTGGAAATGTTATCATTGATAGAGTAAATTATTTGCTTATTTAATCTGCCTTATTCTTAGTATAGACTCAGAAATCCTTGGTGGACATGTAATGACTCATCTTTCCCTAGGGAACAGAAAGTACAGGTTCAGCCTAGCATTGCTGTCTGCTTCCTGCCACTCTCCTCTCAGCTCCTGCCCCAATCTTCAGAATTTCCTGAGGAACATGAAATTCTTACCATCTCTATTTTCAAATGCTTCCTCCATATTATTTTCATATCTGGAAATTAAAACAAAAGCGAATGCTTATACCACATTGGTTATTTCTTTTAAGAGTTTTTCCTACTAAATTTCTGAAAGAAAATCTGAAAAGCAGCTCATGTTCAGGACAAAGACTCTGAAGTGAGAGTGCTGTTATTGTATGCTTCTTAACCCAGCATCTATTTTCCACTTCAGTCATATATCACTGACTCTGACATAGAGAAATATAAAGCACCATACTATTAAACTGGTGGCTTATACAAAGGAATGGTTTCACACTCATTTTCTGACTCTAAGCTAGTCTTTGAGAATGTCATTCTTGGGTAATTGCCTCCCATCAAAAAAGCCATCAATATTTGTTTATTCCCAAGTTTATGCATCACTTTTATGGTGTATGCAGAAACCAGGCGCTTAAACTGAGCTTGTAATTATAAGGCAAGCATGCTGCTCTCTGAAAATTATTGTTATTAGGTTATTTTTGCTTCGCTAGTGTAGGTTTTCACCGTGCAAATGAATCAATGTGCATGGCCTCTCTGAAAGCAATGGTCCTGAGTGAGTCAGCTGCAGAGTCACCGCTGCCCTGGCGGCAATTCCCACCATGCCCTTATGACTGTTGTTCACACCAGGAGGAAGCAGGTAGTTAGAATTGCCTCCGTAAATTCAGTACCACAGCAATCTATCAAAATCCATCATTTCCTCATCAGTTAAGGTGCCATCTTCTCTGTCACATTGCTTTAGCATCCCTGAAATCTAGAAAGGGGAAGGGAGGGAGTGCACGTGAACATTTCTTGACCTTCTATATGCACAAGCAGGCCATAACCAAATCTCATCTTTTTACTGCTCCAAATATATTTCTTGCCAATTTGTCAAAAAGATAAGATGTGCATGAGATGTGCACTGGAATGAAGAAAATGTAAAACGATCTTTTATTTGAGTAAAGCAGAGGCCTGCCTCACTCATTCCATACATACTGTATGGAACTACAAATATGCCCTGTCTCCTCTAGGCCGGTTGACACGTTGACCATCAGGACTTGAGGATGTTCCTTTTCCCTCCCTAATTCTGCTTGCCAGGCCACTCTGCTCTTGTTGTCCTCTGGGATTTGCTGCATGGGGAAGTGAGGGAGCAGCTTTGCTGAACTAGGGGTTTATGTCTGGTAAGGTTTAAAGCAATAGCATAATAGTCACAGAAATGCAGAAAAAAAAATAATCCTCTAAATTCCTACCTGTTCTAGCATTACTTTGAATCACCCAAAAGGCCAATTTATTGAATTTTGACTTACCCGTGTAGTTATTTAGTTTCAAAATATAAAGAAGTGCTGTTTCCTTTTTTTCCATATGGATTCAGCTTTATGCTCAATTTGTATGCAAAGCAAATAATTTGCCCATACTTGTAAAGGATATGCATTATCAGAACACAACACCTGCAGGACAAAAGAGAGGTTAATTTCATTGTTGCTATGAAGCAAAGGAGATCATTACAGAGCCTGCAGTAACCAAGCTCTGTGAAATAGCTGCATTAGTCATTAACTTTCCAGCACTAAATTTCATATCAAACTCAATTAACTACTACATAGCTTTTAATGACAATATTTTTCAGATGCAGCTCTTGTTTACTAATAAGATTTCCTATCACGACCATCTTTGCCATTACTTTGGTTGTATTAATATTCAAGTCTTGAGTTTCTGCAAAGAAAATGGGGCAATGAAAATCACATTTGCTGAAATTTTGCCTTGAATTATGCTTTTAAATATTAAAATGCACTTTGGCAGTAAAAGGGAATAAGAGTTTAGAAGACCAATGTCATCTCTGCATTATACCCCTAGCATAGATTAGAGTTTCCACAGAAGTTACACATATTTGACCGGAACATTTCTTTTGTGTTTAAGGCTTGCAAGATAAAAGTCCTTTAAACTGGAAATGTCCTTTCCGTTTGTTATTTTTTATCATGCTGAAAGTCAAAGCCCATAACAAAAGAAGTCACAAAGTTAATATCACAAGAAAATAATTTACATAGGTAATTAGCATAAAAGAACGCACAAGCACCAACTGGATTAGGGATCAGATCACCCACAGCCTACAGCAAAATGTTCTCATTTTTAATCTCTCTGGTGTCCGCCAGCAGTTACTGTTCTGTTTTGAGAGGGTGGAAGGAGATCCTTAAATTCAGAAAATACCATATGTAACTTTCCCTCATTTGGTCATCTATTTTATTTGGGTTCTCTGTTTTCCATGTGCCGTTGTGTCCATTGCAATTTTTGCTGTGGAAGAAGTACAAATAAAAATGGTTAACTTTTACAGCAGTTAGGTCTCTGCTTTGAAAAGAGTCACTCATGGTTTACTTGTGAGAATATAGTTATGAAAGCATCTGCCACAACCGTGCTCTAATTTGGAAAGTACAAATGATATACTCAGCATCCATAGTTGTTGACTGATTGGATTTGCTTTCATGGGCACAGAAAGCCTGAGTAACGGTACCCTAAAGAACTACAAAACAGTAGAAAAGTTTGTGGATGTAGTGGGTAAAATGGCTAATGGAGACACCGAAGGAAAAGAATGGTAGAAATCAGTTTTAAAAGTTGATTTTTTATTTTCTTATAGAAAATAAAAAAGCTACTAATGCCAAAGCACCAAATGTATTTTTCTAAAACTTCTTCCTCTCCTCATCTCCTCTTCTCATCTCCTTTGTTTGGTCTCATCTCCAGCGTGTTTCTATCAACTGCCATGTTTTACTCTTCTGCTTTGGATTTGTGGTTGGAACAACAGGAAACAATCGTCCAGCGGTGAGTGAGATTTATGCTGTATTCATTTTATTTGACTTTTTTGTAAGGAAGATCTGTAGCCCAGTGACCATCAGTGTAACAAAGAAAAGGAAATTGTCTTGGACAATACACACATTAATCATGAGATGTTAATAATGATCACTATCAGCAGGGTTCATATTATTTATAGTGATCATGCTATAATGAGGAATGCTGGGGCGGAATCCCTCCACACCATCTCACAGCTTTTCTATGGAGCATTCCCTTTCATTTTCCATACTAGCTGAGGCTAGCTGGCATTACTGCTCTATCTATGCCATTGTGTGGCATAGATACCCTTTTGTCATCACATCTTGCCCATGGTAAGCATCTTAAAGCAATGCCTGATGGTATGGTAAATCAAAAGAAGGACCTACATTTAGGACAACTCTCACCTAAGAAGTTGGACTGCTGTCGAGCAATATTTATCTGAATGATAAATCTGTAAGCACCATTGCAAATCTGCACAGTAGTATTGTGTTACGCATAGATGACCCCTTGTATCTCACGCAAAATTTTCAAGCTATACAAAAAAGAGAAGGGAACCCCAGCCATTTTCTTCCCAGAAGCAAAATTAATTCTTAGGATGACTCTGAAGTACCCCAAATGTAAGGAAAACAGAGAATAAATCAGAGTATTCTAAACAAAGACAGCTAAACTAGAAAACCGAATATGCTCTCTCACAGAGTGCAAAGGTGAGGGTATACATGTTAGTGTGTGCGTATATGTCTTATTTTTTATTCTACATTTCCTACACTAGAGAAATGTTTGTTGTGCATTTTTAAGTATTTTGATAAAAACTACGAACTGAATTTTGTTTCCCTGTCTCCTCTCTTGCACATAGGAGTATTCTTCTAAACAACAGAAGAAATTCACATCTGCCTTCCAAATAGTGCAGTTAAATTGGACATCCTAGGTAAACTTTAGCAACAAAAGGGAGATTTTGCCCCTGCAACCAGCACCACCACTGCTACCCAGGTGAGTGTGCACACATGTACATACAGACACATACACACAGATCCCTCTTCACAGTGCAGCAGGAGGGAGGATTTCTCACATATCTGTTGAGAGAATCAGTTCTTTCCTATAGGGAAGAATAGTCTCATGCCTAAAAATGTTGTTGTCTTGTATAAATATTTGGCAAGCTGGCTAAGCTCAGAGAGGGAGATCTCCAAGGTTATACAACCCTGATACAAATTCAGAACATAACTTGAAATTGGTTATTTCTCAAAGCTTACAGAGTTTTAATTTGAAGTGTGGCCTCAGGGGTGAAAGGCCATTAAATAACCTAGTGATCCATGAAGACAATTTCAAAATGTACAGTAGGTAAAGTAATATGAGTGTTTCTGTATTTGCATGTTTAATTCGTTGCTAATAAGGAGCACTATTAAAGATCTTGCTCTTTGATATAAAGTTCTTCTCTAGTAAACTACTTGAGCTCTTTAGTCACGTCAATTACAGATTCACTGTAAAACTTATAGGAGCTCTGTGGATGCTTTCTATGTTGCCACCTACCTAGTACATGTATCCTGTGACATACTTACTCCCTTCCAAAATCACATAATTTAGTGCATGCCTGTAGTAAACAAATCTACATCCTTCTGAATATCTCAACATTTTTGCTTCTTACAGTGAAATAGCTAACTATAAATGAAACAAAAACATCTCATTAATAAGAGAATGCAATTTCTAAGAAGATGATAAACCTATTTGTACATCTGATGAACAGTTACAGTTGATGGCAGATGCACATCCTAAAAACCATCTTTGGTCCTTGACACTATTAAACAGATGACTGACTAATGAATACATTAAATGCAAATTTAGAAAGCATGTTTACCAGGAATCTTTAGCTTTTTATCTTAATATTTTCAGAGGAAAAATTGTATTACTGCATTGTAGTAGGTTTTTTCTTACGCTGTAAATTTTTACATTGTAAAATCGTAGAATCAAAAAAGTCTAGGTTTGAAGAGGCCTCCGGAGGCCTCTGGAGATGTGGTCCAACCTTTTGCTGGAAATAGAGCCTTAGATTAGATTGTCCAGGGCCCATTCATCTTCAATCTTCAATATTTCCAGTGGGGGAGATTCTACCATTCTGAAGATTACCTGTCCTAATAGCTAATTAGTCTCATGGTGATTTTTTTTGATGCTATCTAAAAGAATACTAGGCACAGTGCTAGCTAGCTGGCTAGCACTGGTCCACTGGCTAGCTAGCTAGTCCACCAGGACCTCCAAGTCCTTCTCAGCAAAGCTACAGCCCAAAGAGTCAAAGCCCATGCCATACTGCTGCTTGAGATTATTTTGTCTCGTTTGAATAATTTCAAATAGTCTACTCACAAGTGATGAAAAAATTGGGGTCTGGAAGATTAACAGATTTTATGGGTGTTTTTTTGTTTGCATGTTTGTTTGTTTGGCTTACCTTGTTTTACCTTGTATTATTATAAAAAAAGAAAAGGTCCAAGTCTTCTCTGGTCTGATTTGCTGTCCAACATTTGAGATGACCTGTGAAAGATTTTTCATCACAAAGACAAATGACCTGTACTCCCCAGGCTGGTGTTACAATGATCTGAGGCATCAGAGAAATAATGGATTTCTTCTTACTGTTGTCCTGAGCTAGGCTGCACATTTCCCTATTTATATTGACTTTGATATGGCTTGTTGGGAACCATCCTGCTACTTGGATTATGCAGTAATGTAAAGTAAAGAATGTAAAATGTAGTGTACAGAGTGCGTAGGAAGTTGCTGCACGTTTCCCTATGACTCTAAGGGGATGGACTCAGTGACTCTAAGACATTCACATGCATCAGATGCAAAAATGGTTCTGAAATGAATATTCAGTTTTCAGCATTCACAATATCTCATTAAGTGTGTGAACTGTTTGAGATTTCAGTAATAGTAAGTAATTGGGTCATCTTCGTCCTTATTTCATCTTCAATTTTGATCTATTTTATGATTTCAACACTTTAAGTTGTACTTCACTGTTTGTTTGGTGTGTGCATGACTATTTCCAATTTTAACTCTCTTCATCAGTTTTGCAAAGGAAAAGTTTTCAGCCTAAGAATTGTTTATGAGTATATATCTGCCTGTTTATTGAACTTGTGCCACTCATACTCTTTATTAATTGACATAATCAAGATCTTTATTTAAGATCTTAATAAACTTTAATATCTTAATATCTTAAATAAATAACATTTGCCTTCCCATTTCTGTTTTAACAACAGATACATAAGCATGAAAAAAAAATCATCCTGAACAATCTTGAATATTTGTGAGAACATAAAATTGCTTGGGTAAATGCCATATAAAAGGGTTGTAGACATGGCCACATAGAAGATTCACTGTGAATTAAAACAACAACAACAAAAAAAAACCAACCACCACAAAATCTGACTAACTTCCAGCCAAATTTAAGATGACCAGGAACATTTCAGATGAACAGTATATAGCATGCAGAAGATCCAGAAGAATATCAAGAAGCAAACAAAAGCTGCAGCAAGAAAAAAGAGAAGGAAAAGACATGGTAAGATGAAAGCAGAATGGTTTTCTTTCAGAAAGAAGAACCATTCTATCATATCATTATAGCACTTTCTATTGCTAATCATAGATCAAGAATAAATTTTGCTAAATATTGCGTAAAAGCAGAATAAAAGGTAAACCTCTCCCCAAATTAAGAATTCACAATAGTTACAGATAATTAAACATATATATATAGTTTTACATAGTAGTGTTTTATTTAAATTGACTTGGCGATTCAGTTTATCTA
Source organism: Crypturellus undulatus (assembly GCA_013389825.1). Taxonomy (NCBI): domain Eukaryota; kingdom Metazoa; phylum Chordata; class Aves; order Tinamiformes; family Tinamidae; genus Crypturellus; species Crypturellus undulatus. Next base: position 3,263,418 of record VWPW01021686.1, read on the forward strand.
TAGTTAAAAGTAAGTCTACAAATGGAAGATGAAATAATCTGAACATTTTCAGGATGTAGTTAATGCTGTAAAATAGAGAAACATTATGATTTTATTTGGCTTCTGATGTGCAGTGTTCAATTCAATGTTAAGCTTTAGGTGATTTAGCAGAAAATAAATTGTTTATTAATTTTACTTGTACACTGGAAAAAAAATCTTGATTGGAATTAAATATTGAAAAGTATTGAATCAAAACAAGCCAAAGGAACATCATGGAATTTTCTGCAAGACATAATGGTCTTTTACCTACATTTTGCCATTCAAGTTGTTCTTTAAACTTCACCACGGGAAATGGTGGTCAGGTTTCTCTGTACAAATAGTCTGAGTACCTTTGTGAGACTAACCAGTACACACTAAAGTAAAAAACAAGAACACCAGAGCAATTTAATGTTGTTCAAGACTGGTGACAGGTTGTGATTAAATCCATGTCCCTGTTAGTGAAAATCTGCTGTGCCAAACCCTGACAATGGTTTCATAATATGTTAAATATATATGTATACACTTACCCTCACCCAAAGATTATTTAATGAAAAATGTTTTATTTCATATAAGGGGGTATATCAAGATCAGGAAAATAACTGCATATCTGACTTCATATACACTGGAAAAACATACTAGGAATCTGAATGTGGAAGTAATATACATGCTGCTGATACCATTTACAATGTTTCCCTTATATATTTTATGTCTCTTCATCACAAGTTTTCATTCTCCATTTTTCCCTTCATGTCTACTGCCACGTCTTTCACATTTCTGCAATAATCCTTCAATTTGTTTTTTTTTCCCCTAACTTTTACCTATCTCATCATAATTCATAGCTTCCTAATATGCTGTCTACTGCCTCAAGAGTTTTGTGTATTGTAATAGAGCTGCCACATTCTTATCTTCCTCATTCTTTTCTTCTAAAGTCATCATTTATAAATAATTTTTATATAGGCTTTTGGGAACAGTAAAATATATTTCTTAGGCACTGAGGTGCCTAACAGTTATGCCTAAAATGTTTTGGGGAATTCAGACTCAGATTTGCTCTTGTCAAATTCAGGATATTTGTTTGGAGACTAAAAGAAGTATTTGTGAGTTTGATTATTATTTTTGTCTTGAAATAAAGGTCAAAACAGATTTTCCCATCATTTAAACAGGTCAAAAATTCATTATTATCTATTTCCAGTTGAGCAGACAGGTTGTAAACTGAGTTTGGAAAGTTTATTACTAATGGGGGAGAGGTATTATTTAAAATTCTCTATATTGTATCAGAACATATTTGAAATACGTTAGAAAGCCTTGTTTCAGTAAGACTTCCACTATTGCCAATCTACTCTGCAAGTATCAGTATATCCAGAGTTTTGCTCCAAATACCATTTTTATGAGTTTTACCAAAAGATCAGAAAGTTCCCAAAGTTAAGCAGAATAAGTGCGTCTTTCACAAGAACAAAATACATCTAGTAACATCAACAGTGACCTTCTGCTTTTATTTTTCAAAAATAAAATTTAAAATGCCATTTAAGTTAAAAGGAAAAATGAAACATGTCAGAAGAAAGCTTTAGTCATTCTTGTTCACGCTACTGCACCCAAAACAGTTGTTTTATATTCTTACAATTGAAAAGAAAGAAAAAAAAAAAGCTAAATCTTGCTATTTACTTTCAAAATTCTTTTTCCCCACTATTACCATATTTATCTTCAGCATACTTAAAGATGCACTCCATTTTGTATACCCTGTAATTTCTAACTATGTCATCTGAGCTTCTCATTTCAAAACCAATCAGCCCCCTATTCTTTCATCTGTTCCTTGCTTTTGGAAGACTCACTATATGTTTCTCATCATTTCTCTAGTGTTGTAGGTCATAGATCCTTTCCTTGTGTCTGTTGCTTTTACTACGTCTCTAGAATTTTCCATAGAAATAAACTTCCTTCAGGTTTTGTATGTTTGTTTGTTTGTTTAATTTCATAATAGTAACTGCATATGGTCAACATTACCCAAATAAAGAAGCTCACAGTATACAGAAAAGAACTCATACAGAGATAACTACTGCTGGCCTAAATTTCTCTAAATAAAACATCATGTAAAGTCCAAGTTGTAAAGCAATAAGGCTGAATCCTAGACTTCCAGGCTCATCAAGACGTTTGAGATGTTTGTTTAAGACATGATAAATCAGGCTGATGGGTCAGCTCATCTTATGCATCTGCAAATTCAACTTAGTTCTTTGAAACAGAGCAATCCAGTCATTATATCTGTCTCAGGCACTGAAATATAAAATATAAAATATAAAATAAGATTTGCATTGACTTTCCCACCACCTTCAATGCTTGATCGATAGTCCATCAAACATCTCTTAAATTTACATTCCAAATAAACTGCTAATCATTACTTGCCTCACTTTGAGTTGTTAAGAGAGACAACACCTTTAGAGTGTGAAGAGCAGCATTTCAAGACTTTATATAAGGAAGAGGTCAATAAAGAGATCAAAATATTCCTATGTCAAGCTGTTTATGGAAAAGAAGTCTGACTTTTCTTGCTATTCCAAGGGACAGCAGTCTCTCCTGAACATCTCTCAGATCTTAGAGTTTGTTAAAACTGGGAGAATTAAGAATGAAGGAAAAACAAAGATGGATGTTTAGATCGAAAAATCCTATTAAAGTTCCCCTCATTATGAAAGAACAGTAAAACTCAGTGTGGTAGAACAGTCTTGATACCTCCTCTCTGTGGGATTAAACTTTAATGCCACTATTTCATTGTAGTTCAGGTTTCAAGAAACTGAAATGCAATGTTAGCTTAATAAATGATCCTTTACAATCAAAGTGGATTGCATCTCTTTGCATTCAATTTTCTGTTTTACTGTAAATTTCTATAAATATTTACAAATAGTAAGTTTGGATCATTAGCATTTATAGAGGTTTCTGCATTCTAACTAATGGATATTATTCTAAATACAAAGAATTATAATGCAAATTTATCTTAGAAAACTGAGTTCCATCAGGTAATATGAGAAAATAAGGAAATTAAGCTAGTAAGGTGGACTGACAGTTTAAGAACAATAATTTGTATATTTGTACAACTCATATTTTTCATCAGCCATTTTTTCGCTCCTCATTTCTCCAATGTTTATCGATATTCAGCTAGTTACCTGTTTCTCCATCTGTGTCTTTCAAAATTAGAAGAATGAGTCCCAAGTCCTTTCGAAGCCTGCCAGACTCCACTTGACTGAAAAGGCCGATTTATTTAGTTCTGAGAATATACACTTTCTTCAGAGGACCGAAACCCTATGGATGTATTCCAACAGAGACAGCTGAAAGCTTGTAATACAAGAGACATGAACAATATTACCATCGCTTTTTCTCCCCGGTGTGAGGGGCATTGATAAATAGGCTTTGTTTAAGAGCTGAGCCCTGTCTTATCCATGGAAATAAGTCTGTACATTAAATATTTCTGTTTAATTAAACATGTCTGTTCTCATCCTCTAAATTGAAAGACTATTCTACTATGTTTGGATTAGTCTCCAGTTCGCTCAGAGTATCAAGCAGTTTACCAGAACATTTGGGTAAGTTTATTAGTCCTTGAGAATTCAGTAACACCCAATTCTTACTTGTTGATTTGCACTAGCATCAATCATGTGCTAAAAGTTAAGCTTTTACTGGTAATTAGAGTATACTCTAGCAGATGTAAGCAGTTTTGAAACTGAATGAATTATTTTAAAAATATGGATAAGTGTATTAGTTATTATTATAGTGTTTTAGTATGAAAAACACATTTTTAAAATGAAAAGGGAACTCTTTATGTTGCAAGTGCTTATTTTTAATGTATTAACACTGAAGGCATTTGTTTATCAAAAACACTACTCATGAGCTCAAATATTCCTCATTTTCTTTTCACAGGGGGTGTTAATTTTGATCCTTTGTTGTAGTACATGTGCTCACTGCCCAAGCTACAGAACATATTAACATTTCATGAGATCATTCTCAAGCATTTCATTGTGTATTGATAACAACAGACAGCTAAAAAAGCTGATCACCTCATTCCCTGCATATTCCTAGCTTTCAGTTGCATCCAGGCCAGTCAATAGCAGTGGCTGTGGATCATAGCTTTACTATCAATAGCTTGTCTAATGAAGGAAAAGCAACAAGATCACGAAGAGAAATAAATCCTCCCTTAAACAAACAAGGAAACAACCACAACACAACAACAGAATTGTATTCCACGTCTTGAAAATAAACTAATATCTTGTCAACGTTGTCATGCCCTCAGGACCTAAAATGTGGATGTATTAATCAGGAACATTGCAAAAGGTCTGCACTGTTGTGTTCATGAAAATCTTTTCATTCCTGACTGTGTATCCAGATGTTTCTGAAATGGCTTTTACATAAACTACAAACTTCAAAGCAGATTAAAAATGATATAGACTTTATCTAACTCAAGCTGAAATTTCATCATGGTGCTTTTATAAAAGTGTTGACCTCCAGGGCAGTTCTAAGCACTGGATGCTCCTAACATCCTTTAGTGATTAGTGCTTACTGTATTAATTTGTTGTTAGACCTTCATCCTGATTTCTACTACTTCAATTGTAGCAAAAGTATGGATGGACCACAGAGAATATTCTAAACATAAGCTGTTTTAATCTCTGAATTTCAAAACAAAAGTATTTGAAATTTCAAATTCAAAAAAATCCAAAGTCATATTTTTTTCTGTTTGTTTTGTTTTGTTTGTTTGTTTGTTTTTTACTGGTCAGATTTTAAGAACTAAAAAGTTCAGCTGAACTGTCAAAAAAGCAGTTCAAAACAGAAAAACATAAAGAAAAAAATGACAAACATTCCAGAGTTTTTATCAAGCAAGCACCTTAGAAAATTTCAGAATGTGAAAATGAGTCCCAGTCTGATGTTAAACCAAAAATCCAACTGATAGCTTAATGATGATCCAGATTCCAGTTCTGCCTCTTGCTCCTGAAATAATCGAACTTTTTTCTTTTCAACTCTAATCATCAGTTAATCATTTTGTTTGTGGAATGAATAATAGTATATTAAATACAGTAACACTAATTCAAGACTGTATTTCTGTTCATTTGCATGGCAGTACTGTAATCACATTTTCAGCTATTGCTAGGACATTTTGAAACAATTTTAGGTAGCTTAACACCATCAAGCTAACCAAGTTAAGAAAAATGATTACTCAGCTTTACAAGCTTCCTAAGGTTTTCTGTAAGGGAATTTTAGTGATTACTGCAGAGGCCTGGGTTCAAATCCAAGCTGTTACACTCTGCTATTAATGCGTAGAACACTTGTAGGCAGAGAGCTGGAAGCTCTCTAACTATCAGAACAGAGGTGCAGGCTTCTAGTGAGTCCTCTCATAGGAGCTGAGTAAAGAAAATTGTTTTTTGAGGTGGAGATCATTAAGTTTCTAAGAGGAATTTTATGAAATATTCATCCGCGTTAATGAGTGGACTTGACAATACCATTTCTCTGTATGCTTGTTCAAAATACCTATGCCGTGAATGATAGAGCTTGCTCATATACTTTTAGAGTAAGAATGGTAGGGATAGCTGATGGCATGGATAGGATGAGGGGATGGCGGTGGAGTGTGCTATTTGTTCCAGAAACACCCTTAGCTAATCAGAAGTTAAATTAAGGGGCTGGGCTCAAATAGAAGATTTTACATTTTCATTTATTTGAACTGTAAGAATGAAGCAAAGCTAATGCTCATGCCACATGTACTGGCATTTTCACAACAGAAAGCAGTCCTTCCTTTCCCTGAGGCCAACAGCCTTTTTTTTTTGCCCAAGCAGTCCTGCGGTGAACCAAATTGAGAATCTGATCAGAGCTAAAATTAATCTGGAAGGGAAAAAAAAAAAGCAATTTTATCTCTGATTGGTTCCCTGATCTAGTTCAATGAGCAGCAGCACAAACATTTCTGCTGGTCCAAGGGAAGAAGCAAAGCAGGGTGAGAATAAGCTGTCAGGTAGAGAAGGAGGTCAGGACTGCTTCTTAAGGCAGCAGTACCAGCTGATCACGCGCTTGAAACTACAGCTTGAGGTGTTTCTTATTTGCATTTTTTCATCAAAAACAAATCTTCGTGTTCTACTCTTGATTAATAATGATGTTCCCTGAGAAAGGACTACAGGATGAATCTTTACTTATGAGTACTTTAAGTGCATTAGCCAAATGTTCTCCTTCCTTGAAAACAGAAACCAAGGTTTATTGATGAAAAAAAAAAGATGTGGTCAGTGTTCACAAACAACAATAAAAAAAACAGACCAGTGCAAATAAATAAACAAATAAATAAATAAAGGGATTCTGCTCCATCAGTTTAGACAAACAATTTTTATAGGTGAGCTATACAGCATCTCCAGGTTTATAACTCCTTGAAAAATACATGCTATACAAAGCTGCCACTTATAAAGTACCTTGTTTTTAAAGGTATTAATTTTATATTTGAATAGTTTGTAGGCCACTACACATATGTAGCTATTATCCATGAAAAAGAGCTGAGAAGGATGGAATCAACATCTTGATTTGCCCTGCTAATGACTTTGAGCAGTGATCCTGCCACATAACACCAAAATGCAGTTTATGTAACTTTAAAAGTAAAAGATTCAAAAAAACCTTATCTTCAGCTTGAAAAATAGCCTATTGATTGTGTAGCCTTGGATGCATAGTATGATTGTTGTTCTGCAGACTGCATTAGCTCAGAACTGAAAATCAGTAGATATACAGTAACTATTAAATTTCATCTATACAGTGCAGAGAAACAGCAGTTGAAATGAGGTAAAGATGCAGCAACATGTCGTGTAGCAGTGTTTGCTATCCTGTGAAAAAAAGATCACTTACATGGCACAGAAATCATCTACTTTTTCACACATTCATGGATCATAGACTCCAATTAAATAGAAATGGCTTTAAATATTTGACAGGTAAGCAGACCTCATAGGTATTGTTTAAGGATACAATTCTAGGAAAACAATTCCAGCTGACCAATTGATTGTTTTAAGTGAGTGGCAATATTAAAAAGAAATAGTATTTGCTCAATTATGCATCAACAGAGAGCACTCCAGAATCCAGGCTCACAAGGCAGCAGGATGCGGTGCTTTGTTATAGCTGTCAACAATTTGCTGCATTGCAGGCTAATGGCTGTGGTTTAGGACAGCAGTGTTAATGCTAATGTTCAAGACTCAGTCATTAACCAGTAAACTCAGATTCTAAAAAAAGACATTAATTGACCACACGGGAGTGTTAAAATGTAAAAAATATTGTCTTCTCATTTTCAACATTGATAGATTTTTGCTAGATTTTTACCTCCACCATTACAGCAACATAACAGAATCAGAAACAGAGTTTTTATGCAGCAGCTGCCTCAGAGAATTGCTTATACAGATGGATGGATGAGTGCAACAAAGAAATAGTAAATCATCATTTCTGCCCTCTCTTTTGCACCTATATACATAAACACATGTACATAAAAACACACATGCATTTTGTTTAATTTTTCAAAGTATCCTTGGTGCCTGATATCTACTTGCAGCTTGCTTTTGCATATTTCACTAGATCAGATGAGAAGGCATCCATAAATCAAGAAAAATGAATAGATGGTGCAAGATGATACAAAATGATGATTTTGATCAGGTTTTGTTTCCTGATTTAAACATCAACAGTTTTATTCTTCCACACATTGATATTCAGAAAAGCATTGTTTTTTTCCCATGTTAAATTTTAAGTAGTTCTCCAGTAGACAATAAAGATTTCAAAACAAACACACACACACATGCACAGAAGATCATAGCATAGTACCAGGTATATGTAGTTAGGATGGAAAAGAGGCTTCCTGCTTAAAAGATGACTCTGTTTTCTTTAAAACCTTCATGCCCATATGGATTTCCCTAAAGCTGTTTCTCTTCTCTGGAATTTGAGGTAGTATTAGTCATACAAGTTTAGAGTCTTGGGGGATAGAGTTTCCCAAAATTTCACTAGAGTTTCCCACAACCCAACAAGTCCTTTTAAAAAAATGTGGTGTACTTGAGTTCAAACTATGTTCTAACGGTCTCTTAACTCAGTTACTCCTGTTTTTCTAAGCAGGTAGACAATGCCTACTAACCTTCTCCAGGGGAAAAAAATGAAAGTATTATCCACATATGTCGACCAGCGCATGCCCTTTCACCAAAGCGATGGGAACGCTTGTGTGCTGAGAGGGTGAAAAGAAGCTTTGAGGACAGCCAGTTGCTCAATGGTTTGCTGGTACAAAAGGATGTACTATGATCACAGAACCAGGGGTATTATCCCCTGCCACCAGTTTGAATCCTTCCTCTCTGAGGTCTCATCTAGCTGGTAGGCCTGTTGCTTCCATTCACACAGGGGAAAGTGAGACCTGCCAGCTTTGCACAGTCATATAAGGGTCATTGTGGAGTATGCTCCTATTTTTCTTAGCTGGGTGATTAACTAAACTGGAAAAAGTGGAAACCAACATGAATCACTCTGCATTTATAGACCGAAAGTATGATTTTTATTTTCGGGGGGGAGAATTTAAATTCAAGAGATTCCAATGCAAAATTATTTGTGATATTTGGTATTTGGTTTCTTGCAGCCCTTCAGTACAGATCAGAGGTTGGGAGCGAAGGACTGGCGGCTCAGTGGAGGGATGGAAGAGACTGGAGACTCTTCCTTCATGCAAAGCAAAACATGCCTTTGTCTTCTCCCTACCTGTTCTTTGACATAGGACTTTTAGCTTGTGCTACATCGTCTTCCTTAAATTGTGGCAGAATTGCATAAAAGGATGGGCCTTTTACTAACCCTTCTCACAGTGAACCTTTAAGGTGTACCCCAGAGGTGGTACTGTCTAGGTCACAAGTAACTACTGGAGTTTAAAAAGAAGCAAAAATGTTAAATTGCTCATAACTAAATCATGCCTGTGAATTCTTTTCCTGAGCTTTCAGCTCCAGAGCCATCCTGCCTCCAAATATTCAAAGCATAATTACTACCATTACACTGTAGGAAATGCTAAAGCAATACACCTATGAATTGCACAGCATCCTTTCTGTTAACTATATCTTTGTTATATACTGACACAAAAACTCCAAATACCTAAATAGACATTCTTTAAGAAAAGTTTCTCTTTCTCTTTGAAAAAGGAGAGACTGTAGTCATAAAAACAAAAAAAAAAAAAAAAAAGAAAAGAAAAAGAAGAAAAACCTGCAGAGCCAAGTTTGTCAGAAGTATCACATACCCTTCCAGAATCTTCACACTGAAAAAATATGAAACCTCTGGGCAGTGAAAGACATGGCCTGTCAGTTAAGCCTTTGTCCTAGCTCTTCAAACAATGATTCAGTGCATTTAGAGTATTATAGTCACATCTGTCTTAGTCGAAAGCATAACATTCAGTGAGAAGGGCAAAGCAAATAGAAGAGAGACTATTTCTCACTTTCCCAATGAAGGCCATCAGTCCAATGACCAATTTACTCTTGCTTGAATTAGTCAGGGGGTCCGTTTACCAGTTGTCAGCTGAGCCAGTTTAGGACATGACTTGGTCAGCTCTGTACCCCTCCTGTTGTATCACAGGACAGAGTTTGAAGACAGACTATGCATTTCTTTCAGAGAAGTCAAACGAGAGTTCAAGAAATAGCCTGATGCTGATTCATGAATGTCAGGCTTTTCATTTACTTTGCACTATATTCTATGCTATTTCTTTCAGGGGAAGAAACCCAAGATGAGGATGCTCTTCAAAATATTTTTGAATAAGAACTTCTAAATTTGAAAAGAATAAATATAAGATGATTATAGTCCTATATGTTTCCTCTCTTTCTCCCATACTAAAATATATTAAACAAGAAAAGATTAATATGAGCAGTTTTGGTGAGCTCATAACTATGGACACCAAGGGGAAAGCCTGGGGAAAGGCTACAAGAATGGGAATATTGCTTGGGTTATTATGTATTTACTCATGTACATATAAATAGTTTATTAGGAAAAACATACTGCAAGGATTTTCATGGTTACTATCTATTTAACTTTGAGAGTGATTCTGCGGCATAAATTCCAAACAGAAACCACTCCTATAATTTCTGAGCTGGATCATAAATGACCACTACCAGTTCTCTGAGACACACCATCAAGAATCAGCCCCCAGAACCTGCAAAGGCTATCGCTACCAGATTTGCTGCCTTGTCATCGAAGATGTATTTTATTTCTAAGTGTGATTTCCTCCCCCAGGCTTTCCTCTCTTCCTGAGTTTTATGATAGTATTTAGTGGGTAATGTGAAGCTCATTTTTGTGCAGGCATTTTTCAAATTAAATCATACCCATGGTATTGTATTTCCATGTTTGCATTTTTGAATTACTTATCCAAAATAGGAAAAAAATTCAAATGTGTCATTGCAAATATTTTAGTTAAAATCTCATGCTATTATTGCAGATACAGATTTTCAGTACAATCTTTACTCTGCAGGTATTCTTAAACATTCTACCCTCTGCCAAAGAAAAAGGAAAGCATATGCGTGACAACAGGCACCAAAGCCCTTCATTACAGGTGAACATGCTGTAAGTGCACAAACTCTTGACTGCTCTTGTTTTGTAAAACAAGATGCAGGTAATACAGGAACATAAGGTAATATAGATAGGGTATACAGGAACATGCTAGTGGTGGAAGAGAAGCATTTGGGGTGTACTCTGATGAAATCCTCACTTTTATTCTTTTTCCTCATTACTAGGCCTGGTGTTTTTGTCAAATTCTTCTTGTGCTATGCCCTACCTAGGGGTGTTACAAAAGCAGACCCACACTATGGCTCTTTGAATTTTCTCCAGTCCATAGTTGGGATTCCCAGACCTCAAAGGCATTGCAGGAGTTGGCACCTAACGGGACAACTGATACGAAATATTAGGCAATGGGATTCTCAACCAGGGATTTCAGTTTTCTCAATTTACATCTCTCTGACTAGAGCAGCTCAAAGAGAAATGGAAAGCTTTTGTTATAGTTTTGATAAGATATGGAGTGAAAACCTATGTCTTTAGCTGATCATGATATTGCTGTTATCCTGAAAAAAAACATGGAAATCTGCTTTCCTGGAGTTAGAACTTCACTTTTTTGTGATGAATCAAAACCCTTAAACTCTGAATCTTCGAAATCCAATAAGTTCAACATCATAAAATATATATGTATGAATAAAATGCTATAAAAAGTGGTACTGCATATTCAAGGTAGTCAGAGAAATCCATGGATGAAGGATCAAGGTTTTATCAGTGATAAAACAGGAGTATTTAATTACTGGTATTAGAAGTCCTAATTCAAAAGCCTTCTGTGAGCTTGTGCTACTTTCACAGAACAAAACTAATGTGGATAAAAATAATCAATGCTAATTTGATCCAAAAAGCTGATTTCTGTCATAATACTTTAGATGTCTAAACCTATGAAAGTGTTAATTCTTATTTAACTTTCTATTTTACTTGAACACTCTGCTGCCAACTTTAGAAAGTGAGTAGGGACTTAGTTTGTCCAGTGAGGAAATATCTCCAGTTAGCAGAGAGGCGGGAAGGTTCAGGGACACATTTTCTAGCTCACCCTGTCCAGCTCAGCTGGTGCCAAGGGAGCAAAAAATCTCCCAGAACTGCTTGGAGGCATACAGATATCCAAATTAGTTCCTCTACCTCTCTTTTCTCAACCTCAAGTAGGGGACATTTCAAGGGTGGGGGAGATTATGAGCAGAGGAAAAGCCAGTTGACATGCTTCACTGATACTTCAATGATGTGTGTTCCCTAGTGAGCTGAAATGATTCAAATGAAAGTTTGTTTGAATTTGTTGAGGGTTGACCTTAGAAATTGAAACAAATTACAGAGCATTTCCCTTTAGACCTACTTCTTGGAATTCGTATTTTTAATTATCATGCATTTGAATAGTTTTCAAAGGCCCCATTCATTGTCCATGACCCCGCTTTATAAAAAAAAAAATAATGTTTGAGGTTCACTATGGTGACTTTGGCAAGATTCAGGAGATTTTGACCCCAGATGATTTGGGTATTACCTTTTATTTTTCCATAATAAATGGGTTAGATAGAAGTTATGAGAAACTCATGGAGATAAAAACAGGAAAATAAAATTAACACCTAAATTTGTTGTTCCATATTCTAACATGTTTCATTTAAATTACCACTTTTACTTAATGGCATTTAAAATTATTTTTTCTTTATAATATCTAAGTTAATAGTAAAAACAGAAGGCACTGCACCGTTATGTGCAAGGGAAAAGGTCTGTTTGATGATCAGCTGGATTCAGCCTCAGGTAAGGCATTTAAAATTTATCTCAGTCTTAAAACCTGTTTCAACTTTTTCCCTAAGTATGTGATTAAGTTCTGATCTCTCCTTTAGCAGATAAACCTAGACTGAAAAAAAAAAAAAAAGCTACATAGTGTTTACCATCACAGGGTAATTTCAGAATTTAAAATCTTTACATCAGCCAGCAGATGTAAAACTACATTACTTTTAGATGAATAATCAGACGTCATGAATAGATAACAGGCAGATGAAAATATCTGAGAACAAATGAAATTCTTCCAGATTCCTTTTGATATTGTTCTAGAGAAATTAAGTAGATATTTTAACTGAACATAAGATAAAAATAGGATTATGAGCAGGAAACTCATTGACTGTAAAACTCCACCACAGCTTTAGTCCTACCCTGAATACTTCGTTGTAATTTCATTTATAAAAAGCTATATAAAAACTAAAGAAAAATGTGGCTACTTTTGACAAAGAAAAGAACAATGATTTTACATTCTTAATATACTGATTTGTCAACATATAGCTCTTTTTTCCTTTTTCTCTCTTTTTTTTTTCCTCTCTGATAGAAAAGGTAATCAAAACAAAATGTTACAGAAGATGTTATGGAGTTTACTCCAAGGAATTCATTTGGGGATGACAGAGAGTCATCAAAGGTTAACTGGGAAGAGGAACCAGAGAGGGATGGCAAGTAAACAAAGGTGAGATAGACACTGTGGCTACCAGCACAAGAAATAACACAAATTATAGGAGATGAAAAAACGCTAGGGTTTTTTCTGTGGACTCTCAGTTGATCTCTGCTGGTTCACCATCTACCTGAGCTTGGGAAAGGCCGTACCTGTACTCTGAGACAGACTAGGGGATGATTCACCCTACACTGATTTTTCACACTAGAGCTCTAATGTTCAATAAAGTGAAAGACAACCAAATGGAACAAAATTCAGGTTTCCTCTTTTTTAGCAATGAATGTGTACATATTTAGACAAGAGAGAAAGAATATTTTGGGAATCTGCTTTGAGAAAACAAAGACAACTAAAATACCCCATGCTTTATCAAGGAAAACCTATGCCAAATCTCACTCTTGGCTTATGGAATTGAAGTAGCTTATGGGAATTTTGCGAAGCAGACTTGGAGACTTTTCATATATACGGTATACATGTGATAAAGTAGGAGAAATTTCTTTTTCAGCACCCCCTTGCCCCTCATATAAGAAGAGTGGCATTTCTCAAAACATCCTGTTTGGATCCAGAGGAGATATGGATTGCAAGTATGGTCACACTTGCCCCCAGAAAGTGGAAATAAATAAGATGACCAGGATAGTTCTCAGATGCGTTAAGTTAACAAAGATAAAGCCTAATTAAATCACAGTCATTATATCTTGTCTTTCCTTTCATGTCCAGAAGAAAACTCAATTAGCAAGCAGTTCTTGTACATTTTATACACTCCTCCGAACAGTGAGAGTCCAGCTATGTTTTAATGGCTCCTCTCTGCAAACTTTGCCTTTGCATCTTTGTAAATCTGTCATTCTTCTTTTACTGAACCAGTCAAAAGACATGTGCCTTGCAATGAAAGATGTCCCCTCTGAGTGATTTCACAAGAACAGCCTCCTTTATCGTGATCTTGTGTTGCAGTGCACTTGTGGACAAGACGGAGCACAGTCACACTGATTCCTGTGTCCTTGCTACCCAGGGGTTGCTTTGGAGTGCTAAGGAGATGAAAGAGGCAATCAAGAAAGAGATCCCATCTCACTCTCTAGTGAAGGAACATTCAACTTGTTTTTGTGCAGTATGTTCATGCTGGCACCTGAATAAGAGAGACCTTAAAGCAAGTCCACATCCTCTCAGGAAATGTTACAGAGGGTGGCTCACTTTTTTTTTCTCACTATCTCACTCCTTCCTACTGCATTCTAGGCAAAGTAACTCATTAGAACAAAATTTTGTTGGGAGGAAAAGCAGAATTAAGCCACAAGGAAAATTCTTCATAACTGAGGAGGTAAAGAAACTTGGCAGGGATACAGACAGCTGCATTTTTGTCCTGCTTGCTTAATAGTGTAAACAACTTTTGTTGGTTAGCTTTGTATGTGACCATTCAGGAAACCCTCTGTATAGACAATGTATCTTGTCAACCATTTCCTGTGTGTGTAAAATGTAATTCGTCACCCTGCACTGCCTTGGCAGCAGCCTTGTAAAGAACACACTGAATTAATGAATATTTCATAAAGATGTGATTTATTAGCATTCCTCTGCCTTTGCTTTGAAAAAGATCCATCCTTCAAAAGCTGAGCGCACAAAAGCTATCTGCAGGTATGGAAAGTAGACTGAACCCCTGAAGACAAAAACAGGATTTCTTAATAACCTCTGGGCCATACAGACGTTAGAAGAGATATTTAGTCAATCTCATATTAATATTTTAGATGGCAAAGAAATGCGGTACTAAACTACTATACTGAATTTGACTGTCAGAACTGTGAGGTACCGCACATAAAATTATTACCAACTTAGATTTTTTCAGTATTTCATAAGTTTTGAAGATCATATAACAAAATAGGTCACAGCACAGTACAAATACCTCTGGGCCTTCCTGAGCTACACAAATTTCCATACCATAATAAAATGCTTTTCCCTCCCACAACTCATAGCAGCTCTATCATACTCTAAAGCTATATGTACTTGCACTTTTTATTCCTAACCACTAATGCCCTTGGGTACTATCTAATACAAGAACTGCTGTAACAACAGGTTGTCTTATCCTATGATGACTGTTATTTATTGTGTTCAGTTAATGTGTATAGCCCTGTGCTTTACACAGAGAGAGGGTTCCTTTTCTGAGTGTGCAGGTTCCATCAGAGCTTGCAGTATAAGCAGAAAATATACTGGAATATCAAATGCTTTTCTGATATCTCAAGTGGACGGTGTATTTTTTTCTGTTAGCTTAAAACTCTTTTTTAAGTAGTATTGGTTACTTTTCCAGTGTATTTCTTCAAATACTCTCTAACAGGAAGCATTGCAGTTTTTTTCCAGACATCCCTTATTTGCAGTCTTAGTGCAAGCCTCATGAGTATAACTTGTCCTCTGTATGTTTGATCATGTCAATCATCTAATACACGTGCATGGTTATAGAGCTAGATAAGTTAAGTCTTTAGCTCAAACTTCAGGAATTCACTCTTTCAACTGAGGAGTCCTCTCATTCTGTCAGGATGGTAAATGCATCTCCAGCAATGGAATGTCGTAACAGCATTCCTGTAACCACAAAAAAAAAAAATCACCCATTTTGCTCTGCACCCTCGAGTCAAAAGCTTTCAAGTCTCTTTCTGCAGCACATGGATGATGCACAGTTACCCCTCAGAGCTTATGTCTGGCATCACAGTGGAAGGATGCATGTGCATGCCAAGTTTTCAATAATGATTGTTTTCCAAAATAGCAGATACATCTGTAGGGAAAAATGTTATCTGTCTTAATTGGCTAATCTAATAACTTGGAGGCAGGAATATTCAGTGTGAAGCTTCAGACTTCAGAGGAAGTATGGGAGGGAAAAAAGATTTATGTTATAGGAATAACGTAACTGGTAACATCCCAAGCAGCAAAAAGAAAATCCCAACTGGTAACATCCCAAGCAGGAAAAAGAAATATAAAGAACCTTTTCCTTAAGGCGTATTCCAGGCCAATGAGACAAGCATGGGACAAGGAACCATCTGGATTGACATAATAGCTGCATAGACAAAGTTCCTGCAGAGTTTGTCTGAGAACCTGAAGAAACTTTCCTGCCAACAAAGCCATGAATCTGAGTCCAAAATCTTAAAGGACATATTCTTCCTAGAAATGTGTTCTTGTGCAGAGACATTCTTCTTGAAAAATTATACCTGCAATCCATCAACAATGTGTACCAGGAATCCTGCACAGCTCAGACAAAACTTATGAATGGCTCTAGCAAATATTCACTGGTGTGACTTGCATAGAGAAATGAAGAACTACCGCATATTATCAAACTTTGACACAACCAGACATATCAGAAGGCAAAAAGATCTTGAAGCTTCACTGCCTTTCATTGCCTTTTAAGAACCATTCCCTGTAGTCTTGATAGATAGTGTTCATCCATTCTATGACCAACACAAAATGGGGAGAAGTCTAGTTTTGATCATATAGCTTTATTATTTATTGTCCTTTTGAAAGGAGTTCTTTTTTTCTAATGCAGAGAACGAATCACTGTCAGAAGTTATATTTCACTGACCATTGATGGTGGATGAGTGAATTTCCTGAAGAAGATAGTGCCAAACAAGGGACAAATTTCTTTATTTTTTTAGGATTTCTGAAACTAAGTGCTGGGTTGAGAGATACAAAGTACCAGTTGTGTGCACTGATATATTTGAAGAGCGAGTAATCAAGCTATAAGATGGTGATTCTTACCCTTCCTAGATAATCTGGCTTGCAACCTGACTTAATCAGCTACCCAAATAAAAAAAAAAAAACAGATTTTGCAGGGATTTTATCAAGATTTTGGGTAGCGTAGCACTAAGCAAAAAATCAATGCAGTAACTTAATATTTTCAAATATTTTCAATTATATTTCAATAATTTACACTCCATGAGGAATTTGGTACGGTCCTATTAAATGAAGGAATTCCAAAAATGATATATGATAAAAAAAAATTTATACAAATATTCATTTAGTTCTTGATGCCCATCTTAATTAAACCATACTAAGTGTCAGAAGATGAAGAAATGTTCTATAAGGTCTTGTGAAGTGGCTGAAAAGCTAATAATGTAAAGCAGAAAAAAAAAGCCCTTTGAAATGTCGTCTTATCTTTTATGGATGACTAACCAGGTTGCACAGAGCAAAGAATGTCAGCACATTGAATTTACCTGAAAAATCATCTCTACAGAGAGAAAATATAAAGCCTATCCTCACCACTTACATGAGGCATTATTGTTTAAAAAGGGAATATTTTTGGCCAAATGCTCTTTCCAAGCGGTACATCAGGGTCAGATCACCCAAGTGTTGGCTGGACTACAAATTTGTGACTATAGTCCATTGATGAAATCATCCAATACCAAAGAAAGTGTGGAATTATTTGAGGGAATCTACCAAGTTCTTAATACTCCAAGACAAATTCAGAAGATGCAGTACTTCAAAAATGACTTGGTAGGTAACGAATGAAATATATACGAGCCCTTTAAAAATGAAAGTCATTATTTATTTCATAAATATGAAACCCAATCCCCAAGTTTTTCATAGGACTTCCAAAATGCTACAGACTTTCTGGAAATGACATTGTTGCTCTTATTACTAAATTGCACAAAAAATTAGAAAGCTGACAAGTTGATTTGGGCAAAAGCTTGTCATAAAGGCTTTAGGCAGGTAAAACATTCTAGACTTGCTATTCTAAACATTGACAAAATATTTGGACTATTTATTGATACATCAAAAAAAGAATAAGGAGATGTGCTTGTGCAATCTGGGAAAGATAGAGGAATTAAAAAAATAGCCACCCAATTAACTTTCTTAATTAAGAAATTAATCCCATGTGAGAAAAAGCTCTCTATGTAAGAGGAAATACACTCTCAAGCAGCAGAACCATTACCTGTTTGATTGTAAATGTAGGCACCTTCTCTCATCAGTCCTCTTTAATCTGGTTTGACAGAATGAAAAGAAAATATTCTAAATTGCCATAATAGACCCTTCTGCATCAGGAATTTAATGTGAGAGGTAGGTAAAAGGTAAAGGTAAAATGTGCATACAAAGGTAGTAAACACTAAATGGTGCGTTTACATTCATATTATGCAAAAAAAAATTATGCAAAAAGAAAATCTTTTCTTTCAGCTTTACTCTTTGATTGTTGGCCAAGAGAGACTTCAGGATAGTTGTCAAACATCAAAGCACTCCAGTCCTGTACCAGGTCATCTTTGAAATAGGTTTATTAGAGCAACAATACTCCACTTCCTGTCTCAGGATTACAGAAAAAGTAGGGAGTATAGGAAGGGAAATCTTTATAAACCTGCAAAGGCTTCTATAGACTCTATTGATGTAGAACATTTATGTGAAAGGAGCATTTGCTAGTGACACCCAAGCCATCAAACCCCTGAGAGGCTGTGAGGGGAGAGGGAAGACTCCTTCAGTCTCAGAGGCTCCTATCTATTCATTATAAATTGTGGGGTTTTCTGTTTGTTTGTTTGTTTTTTCTTTTTTTTTTTGGTAATGATGTTGCAGTATTTTCCTAGTCTAATTTGCAGTATTTTCTTAGTCTAATTCAAGCAAATAAAAATCATTCCCCTTTCTTCAGTTACTTGGGTCAGCTGCAAAATCTAAGCACAGTGGGCTCAGTGAAGAATGACATTTTAGCTTTAAAGCCCGAATTTCTGTGTTTCAGTGATTTGAAACAAATCACTTTTCTATGGATATTAAAAGAACATTATTCTGGCCTTTACCCACATGAATAATTAACTTTAACAGTAGTTCAATGGCAAAATTCCCATGGAATGCTAAAAATTTACCCTTGGATGTTATTTTAATGTTTTCTTTTTGCATGTATTAGAACATGGGATTAAGTAATGAATATAAATAGCCACTCTCTGTGGGGAATACAGAATTATCTAGCAAGCAATCTGAAAATTTTGATACAATATCATCTTAAGAATATACTACAAAAAAAAAGAAGTGAAAGGGTAATGTATATGCAGGCAACTTCTTATAGCTAAATGTCAATATTTAACTGATTTATTTTGCTCTACACTTTATAATGTCTATGTTTTAGTTGAAGTCTGTTTTATTGACATGTATCATTGTAAATAAACATATAGAAGTTCACAGAATCACAGAATGATTGAGGTTGGAAGGGACCTCTGGAGATCATCTGGTCCCCTGCTCCAGCAGGGACACCCAGAGCACGTGGCACAGGGCAGCATCCAGGCGGGGTTTGAAGATCTCCAGAGGAGACTACACAACCTCTCTGGGCAGCCTGTGCCAGGGCTCTGTCACCATCACAGGAAAATTCTGTCTCATATAGAGCTTAAACTTCCTGTGTTTCAAATTACACCCATTATCCCTCATCCTGTCACTGACCACCACCGAGAAGAGTTTGGCCCCATCCTCCCTACAATCACCCCTCAGATACTTGAATATGTTGATCAAATCTCCTCTCAGTCTACTCTTCTGTAGGCTAAACAGGTCCAGCTCGCTTCGTCTTTCCTCTTACAATAGATGCTCCAGTCCCTGAATCATGTTTGTCCCTCTCCGCTGGACCCTCTCTAGAAGCCCCAATGTCCTACCTGTGCTGGGGAGCCCGGAACTGCACCCAGTACTCCAGGTGCAGCCTCACCAGAGCTGAGCAGAGGGGCAGGATCCCCTCCCTCAACCTGCTGGCAACGCTCCTCCTGGTGCAGCCAGGATCCCACTGGCCTACTTGGCCACGAGGGCACATTGCTGCCTCATGGTCAACCTGTTGTCAGCCAGGACTCCCAAATCCCGCCCTGTGGATCTGCTTTCCAACAGGTCAATCCCTAATCTGTCCTGGTGCCTGGGGTTATTCCTTCCCAGGTGCAGGACCCTGCACTTGTCCTTGTTGAACCTCATGAGGTTCTTCTCTGCCCAACTCTCTATCCTGTCCAGGTCCCTCTGAACAGCAGCACAGCCCATGGGAGTGTCAGCCACTGCTCCCAGTTTGGTGTCATCTGCAAACTGGCTGAGGGTGCACTCTGTGCCCTCGTCCAAGTCACTGATGAACAAGTTGAAGAGCACCAGGCCCAGTACTGACCCTTGTGGGACACCACTGGCCACAGGCCTCCAACCAGACTCGGCCCCATTTATCACCACCCTCAAAGGATTCAAAGTTCAAAGGATTTTTTTTATCAAGCAGTCTTAATTGCACAATATATATATTATTTAATAATATATTTATTAAGATTAAATGTATAGGCCTCCAATTTGTAAAGCTTTAATGCACTCAAGGTGGGACTATGATTCTAAGAATACTTAATAAATGTTTTTAACGTGTAAAGTTAATGTGCTAATGAGATCTGATTTCAAGGCACTCCTGAAACATTCTTTCTTGAAAATATATAAAATACTGTGAAAGGCTTGGGCAGATAATCCTTGATACTGGTGTTATGTGGAGTTATGTGTTATGTGGAGTAAGGAAAGCTTAGAAAATAGCAGGCTATATCACACACAAACACAGTCCACAGAAGTTAAAACCAGTGAACCATCAAAAAGACCTCAGCCGTGTCTTCCTTTATATTGCAGACATGCTGGACAGGCTGGAATTCATTTTGCTTCATGTTAGATGTCTGAAATCTGGTTCTCTACAGCTGAGGAACACTGTAGATGCCCTTTACAGTAAATGAAGAAAAACACACATTTTTTGGAAATTATTCAACCCACTGTTTTACAAGATACTTCAGGATGATAGAAATAGATGTTACTTTCCTACTAGTATGATCCTCCCTCTATTCACTGTGAAGACTTTGTGTGATAATTAACAAGACCAATCAGTTCAGAAATCCCTGGCGGAGATTCTTACTCTATCTCCTTCTTATGCATTTGTGAAAAATCAGAAAATGGAAAAGAATTATTATTATTATCAAGTTGTATTGGAATTTACTGACCTTCCAGAAGATTAGAATATGGTGCTCCACACCACAGGGCTAAGAAACATCGTTCTGCCAGAAGCAGTAGTCCCCACAGAGCTAGAGTCAGGTGGAAGATTGTGTGCACAGGGACAGAAAACAGCGGCAGAGTCAGAGCCCTGATAACAGTGGCCAAGAAAAATAACCAAGTACAAGCACTGAGAGGGTTTCATGGTCCCAAATAGCCAGATTATCAGGAAGGATAAGGGGCAACCAGATGACAAGGCTATTTTCTGCGTTCTGCAGACCATAACATTCAGCACTCACTCCAACATCTTTTAATGCTAAAACTGAGAAAGCAGAGAACAACATATTTATTACAATTTATGTGAAAAAATAGGGGGGGAAAAAGAGTCAAATGCTCAAAAGGAACTTCTTGTGTAGAAACTAGCCTCTTTCTTATTTTAGACATACTTTACATAAGCTTTGAGTTAAATGTTCTTTGATCTTGAGTCCATACAAACTCATTATTTCAATGGAATTACAAGTGTTAAAATTTGCTTTAGAATTATAAGAATCAGTTTCCATTCTCCGCAGCAGCAATCTAATTTAGAATGACTCCTTCTGAAACCATGAAATAGCTCTGCAGAGAATTAATATGTAAGATTTACTTTAAACTTAAAGAAGTATATCATAGTTTTGTTTATTTTTTACATCTTTCAGATATAATATTTCTCCTCTTTGGAATTGGGAGTTATTTACAGTATGGTTAGAAAAAATCAATTATTTTAGTTTCTGAATAAATCTAAACATATCTGTTTTTATTGGATCTCTTTCTCTACCAATTTAACTTACAAAGCACAATTTTGAAGTTCTTAACAAAAGCATTTTCACTTCTTTGTTTTCCTTGCTTTATGTTATTTACATTGAAAAATGTATTAATCATTTAGTGAATCACTTTGCAAATATACATGTGCATTCATATAAAGGAAATAACAGCTGTTCTTGATAATTTACCAATTTCTAGAATATTGATTGGTCTCATCAGATCTCACAGCCAAATGAAACATTGTAAAATATTTTCTCAGGCTTGACCTCCAGGGATGGAGGTTTTTATAGTACAGATTGTCAACCATTATAGATTATAAGAAAAAGAAAATATAAAAGGAACAGCTTTTGCTTTTTTCCTCTCTTCCCTAGTGGGTTGTTGTGGGAAAAAAAAAAAAAAAGTAAACCCTAGAGCCTTGGTCTTAAGGTGAAACATTTTTCTTAAAATACCAAGACTCCCACAAGCAAGTCAAAGATTTCCCAAGTTAATAATGTATTATAGAGTGGCAGAGCATTATAACACTTATGCTTTAGCTGCTATAACTTTTTGGATCCAAGTAGCACAATCAAAGTTCTATATCCCATTAACTCCAGTGAGAACATTTCCCTCAACTTGCCACATCTGCCAAAATCATTGTCTGAGCATGTAACATTCAAAGAACAGAGAGAACTAAACAGATGCAAAATTCTCATGAATTGTAGGTACTGTTGTACTGAAAGCATTTTTTTTCTCTCAGAATCTCTCTCCAGTCATGGGCATAGGATCCAAATTTGGGGTGTTTTTTTTTGATTTTTTTTCGCTCATTTGTTTGTTTTACACTGTCTTCCTCTTGAGAGATAGAGTACTTACTAGATGTCATGGCAGTCCTGTGCAATAAGGTTGCAAACCACTATAGCATATTTTTAAAATATAATTAATACTGGAGATACCCATTTATATGAAGAAATATCCCAGCCAAAACCAGGGAACAAAAGTCAAGTATTTCTCTATTTAAGCTAATTATGGAACTTGTCCTTATTAATAAATGATAATATTCCACTATTTTATATATGTATATGTATGTTTTATTTATAGATTATTGTAGTGCTATGGAGGGGTGAGGAAGTGTAATTATTCCATCTTGTAGCTTGGGAAGCGAAGAACAGAAGCCATCCATATACTAACCCCACTGCCTTGGCTGTGAAACGGCTTCAGGAAGAAAGAAAAGCAGGACAAATGAGTAACATGTTAACTCTGTGCTCGGGCTATTCTGTGCCACCATACTAGTTCGGAATGCACTGATCCATTTATGCCCTGGTGTTATTTAAAGCACAGATTCCAGAACTTATTTCACGAGGAACCAGGCAGACCTTCAGCTGGCTTTGAAATATGGGATGGGCAGAGGTAAATCTGAACTGTACTCCTGTTCTTGCAGTGGAGAGAGGAAGGCAATAAAGCAAAATAATGGCTTCTGTGTCTCATTAACAAAGCTTGTAGCCACCAGGATGTTCCAGTGCCTGAGCGCCTTCGTGAATCTGCCTTATTTTACTACATTACGACATTTTATTTTCTGTATATGCCAAGTCACTATACTTTAGAGCCTCATCTCCCAGTTCATTAACAGCTCTGAAATCTTACTAAATGAAATAATAAAAGAACCAAATCTTTATGATATATTTACATTCATTTTTGACAGAGGATGTTCTCATTCTAGAGAGGGTTTGCTTTAAGAGAAAGTAATAATAATGCATTGCTATGGAAACCTTTTCTGCTTCATTTTTTTTTCCTACTGGAAATCTTTCATCACCACTTAGGCTGCACATTTTCTGCGGCTCAGGAATGCCTTTGCTTTTACCCGTAGTACTGATTCTGACTTATTAATCTTGCAGTATCTTTCTCCTAAAATAATAATTCTCTCCCTCCCAAAATTTTATTTTCCCACCTCAATAGATTCAAAGCAGAAGAAAATTAATATAGCATCTTTTTCATCTTCACAGGGTGTTTTCAAGTGCAATGTCATGTATTTGCAGTATAAGGAAAATTATTAAAAGCAGCTGCTGCTTCACCAGTAAAATAATAATGGAAAATGCTACGTTGTTGTTATTATTATTATTATTATTATTATTATTATTAACGTAGCATTTTCCATTTTACTTATATTTTCTAAGGATTCAAACTCTTACTGGCAAGCCCCCTTTCAAGCTGTGTTCTGCCCCCAGGCTTGCAATGAATATAAATAACTGTCATAAATTGTGCCAACAAACTGCTGAAGGAACTCAAACCCCTTCAACTGCAGAAGCGAGGACGCTTCACCGTGCTGCTGAGCCCCTTACCTCACCTGCAGCGCTGCTTCTCATGGCCTTAGAGCGTGTGCGTGCGAGTCTGTAATGGCCCCAGCTGCACCATAAAGCCTCCTTGGGTTTTGTGGATGGTGGAATTCATACATGATTCTCTTTTCTCTTGAAATAACTCTATATTTAAGTGAATTAAGATTCAGACAATAGAAAAGGAGAAATTATGCAGGGAGTTGATCAAACTCCCTGTAGAAGTTGAAGTCGTAGCAGCAGTAGGCTTAAGATGATTTCAGACAAAAGCTCTTTTCCTGTAATAATATAGAATCTTATTTTTAAATAGTTTTACATATTTAGATTACTATATTTTAATTATACAGATACTAGCCATTAATATGGTTAAAATATTTTTCTAAATATGCAAGGATTTAGATATAAGAATACAATTGCCAGATACAGTCAGAATGTTCAGATAAATATCTACTATGTAAGTGAAAGCTGTTCTATCAAAGCAAGTTGAGAATTAAAATTACATCCCACACTATATTTCATTATTCAAATACATGACAAAGGTTTCTAAAATCTCCGTGTCAGCCAATAGTCTCAGCTTCCAACCTCAAAAGTGGCTATGCAGAACTATGCAGTGACATATAGATATAGCTGAAATAGCAGAAACAACGCAGCGTAGCTTAGTCTTTCCAGGCTAAGTATTCCCACCAAGGTGCGAGTGTATCAGATGATAAGCAGACTTTCTCTTCCCTGTCACTGGTAGCCTTCTGGCACAAGTTACCATCCTGCATCAGTGGAGTGCTCACTTGTCCTACTTTAGGTAAAATACAGTAAGTTTCAAAATAAATTTATTATTTACACAATAAGATGTTTTCTGACAAGAAAACAGAAGAAACTACTACCACAAGAAATCTAGCATTTCATTGCATGATACAGTTCTACTTAAAAACATGAATTCACTATCAGTGAGCGTCCTTAAAAGTGAATTCATTCTGTCTGAGAGATTTGGAAAACTTCACACCGTGATTCTTGGAAGGACACATCTTGCTCTGTGGACACAATAAACAATGTGTTCACCAATTTCTGTATAATGAGTTGAACTGTATTTTAACTTACAAGAACAGTACTGTCCTTGCTCTTGGCCTTCAGGATTTTTCTAGGTTTTAGAAGAGTAAGGAGATTGCTACCAAGCCATATTAAAGCATTCTGAAAAATCAGACTAACTATCCTTTCCTTCACTTATCAAAAGGCTCTGGTAGACTCTTTCTGCTGTTTATGGTACCAATATACACCTGAGAACAAGAGCTGTTTTTTTTTATACATTTTTTTTTCTGTACACCTTTCTCCTTCCCTCCCCCTACAAGAAAAGGCTGATTGATTTAGCTCTTGATTTGGGAAACTTAGTAGCATAAACTTCTACTTATGTGATAAGTTAATCTGATAGAAAATTTCAGTCAAATGATTCTAGTCACTGGATAAAATTAAAAAGAAATAAAAGAAAAAAGCCCTTATTGACCTAGTCAGAAGACAATGTTTATACAGAATAGATTTTCAGTTCACCCAGGAAATTTCTACAAAGCAGAAAACAGGTGGGATTATTTGAACATGTACTTTGTACTCATGGATGCATTTTCATAAAGATATAAGAATATATTTTAGATAATGATGTTATGTGGCGCAGAACGCTAAGATGAGAAGAAATTTTGCGAACATCAGTCTAACAGTGAAGAGCTCTGAAATCATCACCTTTATGGATAAATGGCTGCCTGAAGAGCTAATGCATCACTCGCAGTGGAAGGCAGCGGCGGCATTTCCTTTCTCTCACATCCAGTTTCAGCTTGGTTATAGGCTGTGTGCCTTGGAACTGAAAATGATCACTGCATAATGGCAAAACGGTGCGGCACATCATACAAAATGTCACTTTTTTAGGGATGATACTCCACATACAAGTATAAGAAATGCTCGTATTAATTATTTTAGCTCAGTGTATTCATCACAGAGTAGTAGCTGGAATCTGGGCCACCACATTCTTATATTGCCCTATTTGCAGTGTTTCATATATGGTAATGACCAGAAAAAAAAAGGGACCTTTTAAGCGATGTGAGATCCCCCTCCACAGGAAATCCTGTAGAATGCAGATTTCTTGGATATCCTGCAACTTCCAAAAATACCTCCATGGATGATACACTTCTCAAAACATTGCAGCGCTCTTCACCAGTGATACATCCTGTTCAGTCAGACCCTTTTTACCAAATTTCTGAAAGCTAGCAACCCCTTCAAGAATAAGAAGCAATCCCACATCTCTACAAAGACATGTTTTTAAAAAACAAACAGAAAATTGATAGAGAATTGTGACATAGGATTTTTCCATAGCTCGTATTTTTTTGAAAGTGTTCATCACAGCCTTCAATTCCCTCTCATCCTATATGTCCTGTGGAAGAGACTTGTAAGTTTAGAAAATCAGTTCCTGCTTTATTCCCACTTTTAGTTTTTAATTTCCTCGTTCAGCAACTTTAAATGATTACACAAATTAAGAAGTTGGGTAATGCATCTTTGCTAAATTCAGAGTAGGAGTGATCTACTATAGTACGCCTTTTCTCTTAGGGAAGCCCAGGTAGAAGTGAATTTAAAACCACTCCTAACAGTCCTGGAGACAGGCAACCTGTGTCTATGCTAATTTGAGAAAGAAACGCAGTTTACATAGGACTGAACCTACCTCTCAGCCTAGGATAGGATAGTATATCCTATCTCTCGGCTTCCTTACAGAAATATACAGATTACACTGCCTGGGGATGTCATAAAAGTATTTGTATTTGGTAAAATATAAAGAATAGATAGAAGTAGAAATTAAAGACAGATCCAAAAGCAAAAATATGCCTTTGTAAATGAATGTAGACAAAAACTAAATTGAGGCAGAAAGGTAAGCAAAAATCTTCTACAAGTTTCTATCCTCCACAGAGATTAATCACCAGAAAATAAATAAATAGATGGAATACTTATTACCCCACTGTTTTAGAGATTCAGTAGCACTGTTATTTCTCCATTCTTGCCTGGGCCTGCTCAGCCCATCTCTGTGTGTAACTCACCCCATTCTCCCTCTTCTCACAGGTAAACAGTAAAATTTCTTTTACATCCCCACTCTCTCCTCCCACGCTTAACCTTCCTTTTTCCCTCATGTTCCCTCTCCTCCGAAAAGTGACTCGGAGCACACAACAGCATTGTGCTTTTAATGTTGTTTGCCCCTTTTTATTCTCTCTGAAGGTCGAGAGACCCTTTGAAGTTACTGTCCTCTTTGGAGGCTCTCCCATACATCTGGAAAGCCCCAGCAAACTCTACTCCAGGCCACACTAGGGCTCTCCCTCTGGGCTTCGGCAGCAGCCGTGTGTCAGGCTGTTCTGGCTGTGATTAAATCACTGCAGCATCTTTCCTGATTCTTTGAAGAAATATTTAATACTCTTCCAGCCAGACTCTTACATTTAGAAGTAGCGATATTTCAGCCCAATTCCTTTTCTTAAATGGGACTCATGATCAGCTTTTAGCGAGGCATCTGTGACTGCTCCACAGAGATAGCAGTATCACTGCATCTCACCTCTCATCATGATTTCCGTGGCTCTGCTCTGCTCTGTATTCTGCAGCGAGAGCGAGCAGGAGCCCCGCTTCACACAGCAGTGTGTGTCAGACACATCAGAGCAGCGATCCTGCGGCGCTGGAGGTGCTGCGCGCAGGGGAACAGCGCGAGCAGCCGCGCGGGCCCCACCGTGCGCCCGTGCGGCAGGCAACCGCCCCAGCCGCAGCACTCACTGCTGGCTCCGGAGCAAGCAGGGGACAGCAGCCTGCAACAGCCTCTGCAGAAATGACAACAAAGGGACAATAAATTACATGGTCGGTGTGCGTGGGGTAGCTATTATGGCTTTTTGGCACTAGCAGCACCCAGTCAATGCTTTGGGACCCCTCCTTATGCATGTACGAATGACTGCAATCCATTGCTGCTGTAACACCTCACCCTTGGCTTTGAGCTATCCGAACGCTGATCATCTAGAGACAGACTCTACAGCGTATGCGCAGCACACTGGCACTACTGCTGTATTTCCATAGAGGTAGGCATATGGAGAGGGAAATTATGTATACTACCCCATAGTAGAAGAATGTTTTTTATCTTCAAATAGAAAGTAGTCATAAATTACCATATTAAATGAAATCTCTTTTAAAATAATTAATTTTTATTGCTTCAATATTACAAATCTTTTCAAAAGCTTTCAGTTTATGTCCCTCCTTAAAGTAAGATATCCTCTCAAATTAAACCTCCAACCAAAAAAACCCCCTTAAAGACTGTTTTTTTTTAATGGGAAAAATCACTTTTTATAGGTATTAAAACAGCATTCATTGTTTTTATTCTAAACATTTTCTCCTTGGTTAAAATAAAAAAAAAAGCTTTAATAAAACACTGAAGAAAACTATGGAGTGACTTATGAGGAAGAAAACCTAGAGATAACTGACAACATATAGATGAAAATTATTTAAATTGTCAGTTTATGCCAAGTTTGCATCAGAAAACTTGCTAATATATTAAATGGTATGATAATAGGAGGAGGCAATGAATAAACTTGAAGTTAGCTGATTAGGTGATGCACTGAAATACCTAAAGAGGTTTCTCAAAAAAAAAGAATATTGTCCATCTGAGCTTGACATTGCAAATACATGTATAAACTGTTCACATACTGTTAGATATTGTATCCATACTGATTTCCACAATGGCAAGACAGCCTCAAAACATTCCCTAATCTTGAGAATCCCAACGGTCTATCAATCCTTATCTGGTTATTGTGTCCGTCCTATCTTCTTTTGTAATTATTTATTTTTCTTCTCATCTCCTTAGAATGATCTTTCTCCTTTCATATGCTGATGATAGATACTCAAGAAATGAGTAGCTTGTTCATTTCCTTTATTTGTAAACTTGCATTCCCTTTGGTAATTTGCAGTCAAAAAATCATAACATATGGATTACAACATTTCATTAGAAATGTTGTTTGAAAGGGAAGCAAACTTTCTGAAATAAAAGAATAGTTACTTATCTTGTGCTTTGTTAAAAAAAAAAATCTAATTACTCTCCAGGGACTACTTGAAGATTGGCTTATTGTAAAATGATATTTGCAGTATCCTGGTTTCCCGTCTAAAATTACCAAACCTAATTTGTAAGTGATATTCATCTCAATTCATATTTCCGTGCTCTGGTATTTTAACTGGGTTTCAAGTGTGGAAGAGTCTTTATCTTCAGCGTAAGACTGAATTTCACCACAGTTAAACACTTCAAATCAATCTATTCATACTAAATTTTACAAAAAGATTGAAAACAACAAATAGTGATGACAACAAAGCTGTCTCTTCTTTCCTAAAAAGAGATTAGATACAAAGTATCTCATAAAGAACTGCAAACTTGATGCTATGTAAATCTAACTTAAACTTGCAAAGATGGTTTTCAGTGTTTGCCTCCCACTTCTGGAGGATAATAAGACTGCTTTCTAAAATATGATTTTCATAAGGGTCCCATGTGATTTCATTTTATCTCGGCTCTAGTGCTGCAAATTTAATGGTGCAATGTACTGTCAAAAAAATCTAAAACTATTTAAGTTCAGCTCAGAAACAGAAAAGTTTAAGTAATCCAAATAGTTCCTTCTTCATTTCTATGATTTTTATTTCTGTAACATCTTTAACACTATTAGTTTCCATCCAATGGCTTCATTAACTATAACATAAAAAGAGATAGTGATACTACATTAATTAAATATGGTAAAAATTAAGACTGGTGAGACCAATTTATATGTAACACAGTAACAAGGACAATTTTAGCCCAAATTGTATGCATCTCTCAACTTCTAAATGAAACTGAAAAACACTATTCATACATCCTTTGTTATAAGACTTTACTCCTGCAAAATGCATGTATGATTTCTCCTAGTAGTTGTGACCTTCTGAAATGAAAAGTACACCGCAGGTGATTTAACCTCTGGTTGCAGCTTAGCTAAAGCAGCAAAAAGGCAACAACAAGAAAAGGGTATTTAATGGGGTCTTTCTGCTTCTCTGAGCACTCTTGCACTATGTTTCTGTCGTGCTTCTTGCCGCTCACACTTGCTTACAAATTTTAAATATCTGCTTCTATGACAGCTCTGCATAGCATTCTAAGGAGAATAAAAAAAGCTTCAATGGTCCGTTCCAGACGGCAATGAGAAAGAAAACTGGATTTCCTAAGAAGGAGGTGTCAGGAAGACTTAGGTCCAAATCAGCTGAACACTTCCTGTTTTCAAATTCCCATTGCTACTTCTCAGGTTTTTCTTCAAGCTGCATCAGCCACCACTGTGCAGTCGGGGTTTATACTCATCAAGCAGTTTGCAAAGCTGGTAAGTCTGCCCTGCTGCTAAGCACGACCCTGATTTATTTTTAATTTTAGATAGATCAACCTTACTGGGCCCATGAATTAACCATTCTTCTATATGTCCCATTAGTAAAAGCTGACAGAGTTTTGGGTAGTAGTTGTGCAAATAAAATAAGATAGTAACAAAATAAAACACAAATAATCATATCATCATAGTAATTGTGCAACACAATCAATCATTTGGGATGCAAATTTCCATCCTTAGTGTTCAGGGAACAATTTGGCCTCCATAAGGAGTTACAGTCTCCTGTCGTAACTGAATATATTTATCACCTTAGGGTTCAATTACAACTATCTTCTTGAAACTGGAGTGATCCCTGAAGAAACTTAAAATGATAGATATGGTAGAACATTGGCCCATAAAGGGACTTTGTTGGTCATTTAGATCATTCCCTCGCCAGTGCTAGAGCAGATAACCACATCATATAATCCATTGATCAAGCTCCATTTTGAAAGAAGTTACTTTTATGGGTTTTGTTGTTCCCTCTTTCCTCCCTCCCTGCCTCTCTCCTGCTGCGATTCTTCCTTTTCCTTCCCTTCACCACAAACACCAATCCTCCAAAAGGGAATCAACTGTGTTTACGTTTTGAATATTTAAAGCATAGAATTTGCAACAAATTACTACCTGATATAAACTTCCTTAAGTAATTAGTTTCATTTAAAAAAAATAAAGGAAATGAGGGAAAGGGTGTTCTATTCTGCATCCTCTATTATTATCACTTTCTGCTTAGTTCTGTTTTCTATGTCTTATCCTTACAGCTTATAGCCTTATATATCCTAATCCTTCTATCATCTAACACTGATTTCATGTATCGCTTTCCTTCAGAGCTTTCTTTCCATTTTTTTCTGCAATCTTCCTATTATTAAGAATTTTTATCTTTTAGCCATTATCCATTAACACTGTAAAGTACATTAAAAATGATTAAAATTATAAAAGAAAAGGAGTAGAGAAATGTTTCAGTTGGAAGATCTGACAGCATCTGGTTCATCACATCAGATACTGCATAGCAGTATCAAATTGCTTCCGGATGGTTTTATCACTGTCTAAAATTATTCCTAAAAGCTAAATGGCTAGAAAACTTAGTATAAATGCTGAAGCTGAGGTCATAATCATGAAGTATAAAGAAAGCTTCAGCATTTTCCTATATCAGAAATGTTAGCACAATTTTCCTTTGAAAACCCAGTTGTATTGAATCCTTATTTTTCTCTAGAAAATTTTTGTCCATCTCTAACCTTGAAATGGAAAATTCTCAGGGACCTTCTGGATTTCTAATAAGGTTGTCTCCACCTGCTAAACAGTTATTGCAGTAGCTAAGAAATGTGCACATATTTAAATCTACAAATTCAGTTTTGGTTTTAGGGCTGAATAGTTTCACCTATGATACACGCTTGACATCAATTTTCACAATACTGTGTAGTGAAAATACTCGGATTTCTTCAAATAATTCAAGTAAAGCTTTCAAAATACAGCCACATGTATATTATATACAATCTACTTTGGAAATTTACTCAAACTCTATTTAGTATGCAAGGCTTATTATACTATAATAACATGCTCCTTTTTCATTAATATTAAAAAATATATAGGTTTATATAATATGATTAAATAAAAGACCACAGGGCCTGCTTTTAGAAAAAGAACAAACTATTAAAGTCAAACTATTACAATGTCTGGTTGAGTTATTTTATCTCATTACATTAAATTAATTCTGGCCAAATAATCTAGCAGAAATATCAGTTATTTTCTTTGATTTCCATAATTTTATCAAGTCCATTCCACTCTAATGACAGTAATGGCAAGTCTAACTTTATTTCAAATTTTCCTGAAGTTGAAGTCTTTGTGACACATACAGAAAATTGCAAAGTTCAGTTGATTTTATGAACATTTGATTTGCAAATGCCAAACTCATTGTGTTTGTTTTGTTTTTCTAATTCCCCTATTCTCTTCTAAAGATAGCACGTAAAACCAAGCTATATTGTGCTAATCTTTTCAAGAGTGCTAACCACGAGAAGAAAACCTTGCTTCACACTGTGACCTCTTCTACTTGTAAAACATAATCTACCGTCTTCAGTATCTAATGTCTTCAGGATTTAACACATAGTTCTATCCATAATTCTGATGTGTAATTTTTTAGAATTCTAATCGCACAAACAAAAGCAATTTCTTCTATTTTTATTTGAATGAACGATGAATGGTCCATTTGAATGAACAAAGGCTCCATCCAGACAAATTAGCTGCTTTGAAACCACTATGCAGACATTTTTGTTGATGCTCAGATCAAGTTGGAACCTCAGCACTTATCCCCCGGTGGTGGATATCATCCCAAAAAAAAGAAAAAAGAAAAAAAACATAACCTTGATGTCTTCTAAACACAAAAGACCCATTGTATGGAATTAAATTTCTTTCAACTAATACTGCAAAACAAAAATAAAAATAAAGGAATGTTTCATCCACACATCAGAGTGTAACAGTTTACACAACAGTCAAAGGTAATGAGGAAACATATAGGAAAAGTTATATAAACTAGAAAATTGTACAAGCTGCCACAGGGTTTTCCTTCTCTTGATAAGCTTAGGTTTTAGGCTCAATACATAGATTGNAAATGGAATGCAGAAGGGTTTTCCTTCTCTTGATAAGCTTTAGGTTTTAGGCTCAATACATAGATTGATTTAACAGACATAATGACGTGATTATGCTTGTTCTTAATGCTAATGAAACTAAGGTATTCCATTTATTCCCCCACTCAGGTAATAAGATGTTAATGAAAAATCTTTATTAAATAAAGGCACATCATATTTTATGCAGGGTTTATGAATTGTATGGGGTAGGGTTTTGGCTTTCCTCCTACATCACATTGACGGCTAAGTCTAACCACCCCAGGACGATCTCTGGTCTCCAGGACAAGCAGGATAAAAAGACTCATCAACACATTGCCCAGGGCTAACCTTCACCAGAATGGAAAACCTATCTTCACATCATGTAATGCTTTGCCAGGATCTCTTCCAAATCCCACATAGTGTCCCTCTATGATTGAAATATATTTTTATTGTATATTTGTTTCCACTAATGTCAGGGCTATATTAAAGCAGATGTATGTCACTTGAGAGTATGGGTGCAGTAATTAATAGCATAAGATCTCCACAGATGATCCTGGAAGACTGTGGAGTGCAAAGAGCCAAGCTGATGTGATTCAGGCCATGGTGACTAGCAAGACAGATCTTTAGAGAGCTGCCACCAAAAGACTTTTAGGTAAAAGGTATTTGCTCAAAAAGGGAACCCATAAACAAGATGATGCACGTGCATGAGACTGATGAGGGAAGGAAGTGGGAGTCAACATGACAACTGGATTATCTGGAGCTGCAGAAGTATCCGGCCTCTCACTCAGCTAAGGAGTTACAATCCTTCAGGATAATACAGCCCCACCAAATCCATTGGCAGGTCACTGCAGGTACATCAACACTCATGACTAAGTGCTTTGGAATGACTCTTTTTAGGTGCAGGCTTCTTTTGTATCTATACCTGAACGCCTGGGTCATTCTTGACAACTTTACTGTGTACTCACTAAGGCTGAGCCAAGGCAGAAACTGTTCTTTAGGGTCCGATCTAGACGTCAGCGCGTGCAATGTTGATGCAAGACCTCCTAGCAGTTTGCGCAGGGTATTAGTAGTGACAGCTAAGCAATCTGGGATGGCTGTACAAAAATATGCTTTGCATTGCCTATTAGGTACAGCTGCACAGTGTGCGCTTACAACCAACAGTTGGTGCAAATTTCATTGCTGGTAAAGATGTACTGTGAACATATGGTCTTGTAATTGCAATGGAAAATCAAACCTTGCCTCTTCCCTCTTTGTACAGCACCAGCCAGCAACAAAGGTGCACCCTGTGTGACTCCATTTGAAGTTTTAACTATGTTTCAAAGGAGAATGTTGTTTTTATAATTTAATGAAGTGTAGTGATCTAGACTTTTATTAACAGTTAAACCTGCTCAGTCCTATAGGGATGAACATTTTTATCTAAATGCTCACTGGACACCAGAATGCACAAGGTATCATTTGAGATTTATCCATACATAAGGAGTTTTGACCAGAATTGTATTCCTTTTGATGCAATTACTAGTATCGAAAATTTTAGTAGAATAGAGGACAAAACAATTCTTCACAGAAGAAGCATTTAATAATAGCACTTATTTTCACAGTCTGGCAGGCAACTCACTGAGTGCATCATAGGACGATTTGGTTTCCCATGTCCTGAATACAAGACAGGCTTGGGAAGCCTTGCTCTAGCAAGGATTTGCCGAATTCAGGAACCCAACTCTACAGGAGGCAATGCGGATTATGCACATAATCTTGTCTGACCAACACGAGAATGCCTGTCCGTCTTTGGTCTTTCCTGAACAGATGGAGCTGGTGCTTGAATGTGTCTAAAATTTTGTTTCTGACTTTGCACCCAATTCTATATTCTTTTCACATTCCAACGTGCTTCATTTTAGCGCTTTACTCTTTATGTCAGTGCATATTCAGGATACCCCTAATGCAATTTACCACTCACACCTTTTTGCATTTTCATTCATTTTGTTTTGCTCAGATGCATATAGCCTGAACAAAAAAAGACTCCCAAATGAATAGAGCCATAAAAATTGAGAAGAGAAAAATAAAATGTCAGCTAGAGATTATGATCCTGTGAGGAATAAAAAGGTGACTTATAATAAACTCCTATAGAAGTGGAAAGGCTGATGTTCAGTCATGAGCTCCTGAACTATATTGCCCCATATAAAAACATGAGGTAGCAACAAAAGAGAAGCATTTTAGCCAAGTTGATATTCAATGAATGTACTAACTGCTTTTGTGGAATTGCAGTGTTCTTCAATATGTTGCCTTTATCACACTGAGACCTGCATAAAAATGAAATGTCATACTCCAATACACTTCTAGTCAGTCATACAGTTTATTTTCTTGTCCCCTGATAGAGTTCACAAATTTAATAACTGTCCTTTATCCTTGTCTCAATTCTCTTTCAGCTTGCTATTCACCTTCTCTTCTCTCCTGGCTAGGAGGAAATGCTTCATCTTCCTAGAGCAATCATAATAGAGAGGAGAAAAGAAAGGGAAAGGGTGATATCAGCTACCACATAGAAATATATGAGGGGTGATCAGAGCATTTCAATGGTCAAAGAAGGGAAAAAAATGTTTTTCATTGCTATTCTGAAGCACACAGTTTAACTCTATTAGACATTTGCTGCCTGAATTAATCAAGCATTTTGAACTGAGAAGTTTATTAAGATTCTTATTATCTACACTTTATATTTTGTATGGAAAATATAATTTATCTTTAATTAAAAATAATGGGGTTATTTAGGAGAAACTGCTGATAATATCAACATGATCTTTCACATGATTAAAATAGCGAATGATGATTTTTTTCCTTTCTGTTTTGATCTTTGTGACTATAATTAAGAATGACTCTGCAGGTTTCCACATGATCTCTAAATGACAGCGACAAGATCATTAATAGGTATATATTCCTTCCAGGAGGGAAGGAATGCTCACAAATGAGAATAAACTGAATTTCAATTCAGATTTTCTATGAATTCAAAGTGCTAAAAAATTGCTAGTACTACCTGATATTTTGTCAGATATTTGCCTCACTGACAATACATGCAACCCATAAGAGCAAAGCCCTGATGCTTTGAGGTGACGAGCAATATTAGTATGTGAAGGAGTCGGTAGTGCCTTTACAGCTGAGAAGTCTGAACTTAGAATATCACTGGACAATATTTTTTTTACATGTAATATTATTTGCCCATGGGCAAACTTAGGGACATCAAGCCCTAGGGATGACTGTCAAAGCTAT